>MNCI01033109.1:160795-208554 GCA_015680685.1 Gnetum montanum | reverse complement strand
TGGCAGCAACAAGAATCTTCTCTCTTCTTCTCTTCTATTTTCTCTTCCTCTTTTCTCTCAGCTGCCAACTGTGGCCTGATGTCATTGTAATAAGGTGTTCACCCATGTTTTCATGAACACCAGTTTTTGTCAAGTCTTGTAATAAAGACCGTTCACATGTCATTCCATTAGTTCCATTTTCCCTAATAATCCCATACCTACCTGATATCATTGTAAGGAACTCGAGGACGAGTTTTCATTCAGTCATGGGGGTATGATGAGACGCGATTTACACTAGGTCACGATATCGCGTCTTCTCCTGCGATATCGCGTACGCGATATCGCGTCCCGCCGCCATTTCTATAAATAAGAGGCGGCACTCCCTTCATTTCCCAATCTTGGCTAATGTAGCGAAGCTATGGCAGATTGATCACTCCAGAGTTAGAATTTTTCCCCATGTGCCCGCAGTAGGAGTCCTAGAGTGAACGGCTCTTTATTCGAGCAGCTTGTAACCTGAACCCAAGTTGTGTACGACAATAAAGAAGAACTTGTTTGGATAAACCTTGCCGCACATGGTTTCATTTATTGCTTTATTTCCTGCTTTCCTAGTGCATTCAAGTACGACTTGATTACGAGCGTCTATGGACGTGTACGGCTAGTCAAGGAATCGGCTGCTTGATGCAATGCATGAGTACGACTCAATTACAAGCATTGGATGCTTGGTAACCCAGTACCGTATTCCAGGATTCTGCGCTTGTTAACTCCCAGGTCCGATGTGTACGGCTAGTTGAGGAATCGGCTGCTCATTGCTAGGCTAGATCGTGTGATAAGTACGACTTAGTTACGAGCACCTACGGGTGTGTATGGCTAGCTAAGGAATCGGCTGCTTATCACACGTAGGCTAAATAGGTACCTCAGTACGACCACTTCGAGCACTTGCGTTACGTGTGGCGATCCCAGTAACGATTAGCGTTTGGTAAGCTGCAGTTGCATAGTTCAGGGTGTGTCCGGTAAGTGGGAACGGATGCTGACGCTAGTTAATTTAGACTTAGATCTTAGTTAGAGTTAGTTTAGTTTTCTCAACCCTTTCTCCTGGTAGCATAGAAGATAAGCCAAAAATACCAAAAAAATCACATACCTCAGACTTGCTTAACCATACACCATGACACATACAAGCAAGCCTAGGAAGACAACGAACGATTAACCCCAAGTGTTTCTTGTGGCGTTAAGGCATTTAGTCTACGGAGTTCGACCGGATCGCGCGCACGCTCGTATTCGTATGGTGGAGTGTAGGGGTACCTCGCCACTCATCAGCATCAATGTGGCCCCATTTACGCAGTTGCCTTTCCTGGCCTATAAATAAGAGGGCCTTCTGCCTCATTTAGGCATGTTTCAATTAGTTGTAGCGAAGCTTTTGCAGTTTTTTCCTATAGGAGATAGAATATTTTCCAAGTGCCTATAGTAAGTGCAAGAAAACTGATCGGCTCTTTATTTGAGTGTTGATGTATCTGAGCCCATTGGCATGATGGCAATAAAGACGAACTATTCAAGCATTTCTTGCAACATCTGGACTTAGCTATTTTATGCATTTAGTAGTTTAACATATTTATGCTTTGTTAGTTACATGTTAATTACTTAAGTTTCTGTTATTATTTTTTTAATTGCTATTTTTCATTCCTAGTTTGTAAAGGCCATAAGTACAACCATCTCGAACGTAAATTAAATACTCAGTAAACCAAGTGACACTTAACGTCTGGTAGCCTAGAAGTGTTAGGAGATGCTCAAAACATGCTCGAAAGATGGAACCAGATACTTATGCTAGGAATAGTTAGAATACAAGTTAGGATAATTAGAGATTAGATAATAGTTTATTCCTTACCTTTCATACCTTAAATTAGCCACCAAAAGATGTGAAAAAATCTATAAAAATCATTAGCCTTAGTCTCACTTAATCATTGTAAATGGAACATCACAAGTGAGGTTAGTAAGACAATGACTGTTCTAACCCAAAGTTTCACTAGTTAGAGTCTGGTGTATGTTAAGTGCTTACAATCTATGGAATTTGACCGGGTCACGTGTGAACACCTGTAATTTGTATGGTTGGGCATAGGGGTACCTAGTCGCTCATCAATAGGTTTTCTCTACTCATGATGATCTACACTTGGTAGGAAGGGCGGGGGTGTAGGGAGGGGGGTGGGGGCCAAGGGTATGGACTCTCAGATCTTGCACTACTCTTAAAGTCTTAAGTTTGGCCATCCAGAAGTTCTGAAAAGTTTGTTGCTTCATACTTAAGTAGGTCATCAATCTATTGATTCTTCCTTGATTTGATTCTACAAAATATTTGATAAATTATTAACATTCATAGAGCATATTTGGATTGTTTTAATGGTTCAAAATTGTAATGTATGAACTACCAAAATTTTTTACTTTTGAGCTTGGGACACTAATGTATATGAAACTTTTCACCATCCAAAACTACAACATATGGGCCACCACTCTGTAAGATTGTTTCTACCAAATTTGCAATGTATTTGGACTATTTTTATGGTTCAAATTCCAATGTGTGGGCAATTTCAGCTTCACATGCTAGCACATCATGTGGGATAGGGTGGTATAGTGCATGTGGAGAAAACCAAACTTTTTCAATCATTTTGGCCCTTACATGTTGTCATAAGTAAAATTCACAATGTGTGGGTTGTAAATCTCATATTTTTATACTAAAAATTACACAAACTTTTTCAAAACAAAGCTACAAGGTAGGACTTTTAATGTGAAAAAATACAATTGTTTCTTCCTTTAAATTTCCATTAGCTTACAATTTAAATTTTGGCTTCAACACTTATTTTGAATAACATGAATTTTCTTTGAGTTGTTTTAGTCAACTTGCTCTTTGACATCCCATGTTAATTTTTTTTATGTCTAATGTAATTTCTTCTTTTAACATCGAATGTCAATCTTACTTTTCATGTTTGACATGAATCACAAAAATAAACATTTTAAGTTACATCAACCCCAACATTAAGAAACATTTCCATCCATCTTAGCTCTAGCACTTAGAAAATTTTTTACTTGAGAGTTTCTCAAGGATCATGAAAAATTGAGTTCATAAGTTTGATTATGAACCAAAATGGTTCTTGAAAATTCTTAGGAGTTAAAAATGTATCTTGTGATAATATATTTGGCAGATTTTATGCTCAAATCCTTATGGAAGGAGGTTGAAGTTGCATTTTTTTAATTTGAAATAAATCAAAAAAGTATGTACAACATTGTTCCCTCTATACGGATGCTACTAAGGTTTCAAAGGAGGGTCCATCAAGAAGACATCAAATAAAAAATTATTGTACTTACAAAAGAGAAAATGTGGAAATAATGAAATGGAAAAAGGGAAGAATATTAATATATTTTTGATACACTAATTATGAGGATGGTGCTATTCCATAGAAAGGCAGCATGGCTAAATCCTACCCATAAGGTGGTCAAAAGGATGTCATTTATAATATTCACACCCTATTCCACTCATGATCTTAGCACACCCTTATTGAAATAGCACAAGTTTCTCAATTCTCACTAAACATGTTGATGAAAGGAAAGGGGATGATATAGGAAAGGAAGTTTGAGGGAGAATAAGAAGTAAAAGAGGAGAGATGAAAAATAGACTTGCAAAATTAAGAAAATAATAAAATTATAAAAAGAGATGAGGGAAATCACCTATGCATCAGAACTAGGTACTATGCCATAGAAGGAGGGCATGGCTAAATCCAATGCTTTAATGATTACCAATGCTTTACAGATTTGATTTACTTCCTATCCCACCCAAACTTAACACACCCTCACATAGAGTTAAGAAAGATAAAATACTCATTTCTAACTACATAAGGGATATTGTTGATTAATATCCTCACCTTAGTATGTTATAGAAGAAAGTAGAATGAGATATGAAGAGATTAAAAGAGATAGAAGAAAAATAGTAGAAGAGAGAGAGAGAGAGAGAGAGAGAGAGAGAGAGAGAGAGAGAGGAAAAGTAAGATAGAATGGAGAAGCAAAAAATAGTGTACTAAAATAGAGATGATATAGGAAAATATTTAGAGAAAACATAATTGTGCTTGACTTAATTTTTTTTTTGTTTCTTGCTGATAAAGGAACAATTCTAGAGATGAAGTGGAAAATGACTCTTACTTGATAATAGATCATGTCATCATAGATATCAATGTGCCCCCAACTAGTTACAAATAGAGTGCTCAAAATAATGATTAGATTAATAATAGCTTGAGGATAAGTAGGATTTTGGTAGTTAAACTTTAGACTAATTAAGGGATAAACTTGTCATAGGTATTGCAAAAAATAATGAGTAATAAGGAAAAGATAAAAGAAAGATGGGAAACCATGTAAACAAAATAGGCTAATTTACATGTTTGATTTTTTTGCAACATGATGTATTTGGGTTTGTATGAAGGCTCTGAAGATTAAGAACTATGGTATAAGGAAGAACTATAGTATAGGGGAGTATGATGAATAATGATGAGAAGAAAGGGAAAGAAGAAAGAGAGATGGCAAACCACAAGAATGAAAGAGATGAAACTGGTGGATAATTTTATTTGAGTTTTTAATAAATAAGATATAAAATGAGAGAGAAATAAAGTAGATAACAATACTATTAAAAATTTCGCAATAAATATATAAAATGTGAGATAAAATAACATCAAGAAAATTGAATTAGAAAATGTAGTTGATTAAGCTAAAGCTAGAAGATGGATTAAAAGCATGACAATGTTAAGATAAAGATCATACAATTTTCCTAGAGGGGATATATTACTAATTATTCTCTTATCTTGAGAAAATATTGGACCCTAAATCCTATTGATGGATTTTACAATGTCTAGTTCATTGAAACCTAAATCTATGAACTTGTGCACTTTAGGTAATCATGAGATGTTACTGTTGGACTTATAGGTTTCTTGTGATGATGATGTTTGATTTAGGATGATGGGTGAGGATCCTAATATTATTTCTTCTAGTACATCTAAGTGGAAAATTACAATGAATTTAGGATAAACATGGATAATAAGTTTTCCATCTCTACATGGAAAGTGTATCTCTTGGTGAATAGGTGAGGAAATTGCATAATGAGAAGCTAACTAGGGCATTTCCACAATAGCATTTATCATTGAGTAATCACTATTTACTACAAAAGTGACTTTTGAAGCGATACAATTTCATATGAAAAAAGTTAATGTGAGCAACCCTAGAACTTCTACTCTAGTTTTGCTAAATGAAATCAAGGTGGAGTTAGAGCTAGAGTATGTTACCTATTTTTAAAGGCTAAGATACTCAATGACTATGGATGATTTAACATTGGATACAACTCCATCATCCAAATAAACTAGCATAAGTCTCACATTATTACCAATTGATATGGTGATATAAATTAGAAGCTAGCACATGACACTTATTTGAGGATGTGTTTTGAATTTCTCTTTCTTAAAGACCAAACATTCAACTTCATAATGTGAGGGATTGAACACTACTGAGATTGTATGAACATGGGGTTGAATATTTGAAGGCACTATGATGGACTTTAGCACCTCCTTCAAAATAAATAATGTTCCTTTGAAGTGGAAATGAGGTCAAAGAGGAAAATATTTTTCTGTTTTTAACTTCATGATAGTGGTAATTTTGGGCACAATCTTATTTCCATAAGTTGGCTTTTTGGAAGCTAGTGTAGGAAGAACAACATTAGATGTGGTTGGTGGAGTTGAGATGATAATTGAAGTATGAGGTTTTCATTTGATTTACCTTAAAATGAATCTTTATTTTTCTCTGTATTATTATCCATTTCCTTGTACTTCCCTTTATCATCAAATATTATCTTCTTTTGAGCCCTTATGGGGATTCTAATAGGTGAAGTAGGGGTAAGGAATAAGAGAGGCTCTTATGACTTGGATGGAGAGAAAGGAAAATATGGTGGATACATAGCATGCGATAAGACAAAAGGATAATAAAAAAGGTGACTATGTGTCAAAACTATGTTCCTTGGGAGAGAGGTAGGATAAGAGAAAGTAGGCTAGGATGGCATAGGAACTTCATCATAGCAAGATTTCATATCAATGAGTAATGGAGCCCTTCATGCATTTTGGAGAGGAGGGGTGTTGGCATAATTCTAAGAAAAATTGATTATAATAGGTTTATTAGGTCTTGATGGGGTAAAATGAGAGGACAAGGAAGACTCTTAATAACAGGAATCCATTTGGACAATAAAGAGAGCTCATGGATGATTTTCTTTGGGGTCAATATGCAAGGCTAAAATTCTCCTTGAATGGGTATTTAAAGGATCCTAATAAATTTAAATGTTTTGGTTACTAGATTGAATAGGAGAATTGAACATGATTACTCATTTTTCTATCAATACCTAAAAATTACCTTTAAGTGTGTTACATTCCTCCATATTATGGCTTGATGCCTCATCATAATAAAAAATCTTACTAGAAATATATCACTTAGGAACTAGTGGATCTCCCTCCACATGTTGGGAAGGATCAATTGTGAAGGTTTGAAGTCTTTTAAATCATGCCATAATTTATTTTGAAATCTTCTTAGGTATTATGTATCCATCCTTTAGCAATATGTTTTATAGTTAAGTGAATGTTATTAAAAATTTATGGTACTTAGACAAGTCTTTCACAATCCTTCCTAGTTGTTCATGATTATTGAATGTATTTTGCCTAGCATGGTTGTAGATTGGATTGGTGCTCATGTTTTTTCTTCCATCATTACCTTCACTATTTGATGAGGAACCTACTATAATTTGGTTCACCAAAGTCACTATCTAATCAGTGTTTTGAGCAAACTTATCTTTACATGCTACTTTGTTTACTTTGTTCATGAAGTTAATCCCCTTTGAATCATTATGTTGAATGGTTGCCTCTTTAATGTATTTAGTGAAAGTGATTGCATCATGGAGGCTAAGTGACATATGGTAAATTAACTTCTATAAAATATAATCATTGACAACCCATTACAAAATATCTAGAAGTTTATCATCAAGAAATTGATGTGTAAGCTCCATGGTCACTGATATCCACCTAGAGATGAACATCGAGATAGAGTCATTGAGATTTTATTTGATTACTAAGATCTTTTGAAAAGTACCATCCTGAATAATATTTTACTTTAACTTATCCACAAATATAGTAAATAGTTTCTTCAAGGAGATGATAGATCCATGGAGGGTTAATTTGTACCATTCAAGTGCTTCATTAGTCAAGGAGTTGAAAAAGCTTCAAAGGATGGCATGGGGATAATTAGCAAGCGACATGCATTCATTACATAAGGTAATGAAATGGTTGATAGGATTATATTCTCTATTATACTTAGTAAAATTTGGAAATGAAATGCCTTTGGAAACTTGAGTGGAGGTAACTAAATGATTAAGAGGATCAAAAGGAAGATGTGCAATAGAGATGGTGGAACTCCCTCCATGCAGTGTTTTGGCATTTTGAGTTTGGTTTTCATTTGCCTAGAGCCTAGATGTGAGCTGTTGGGGCAAGAAAATTAATTTAGATGAAATACCAAGAATTTATGAAACTATAGGATTACCAAAAATGAGTTGTAAGAAGATAAAAATGGTTGGGGTGTTATAATGGTTGGTATGAAAATTTATGGTGAAGTATACTAGGATACATGCTACATAGGTGGAACAAATGGCTATGACACTTATGTTGGTTGAGTTTTTAGCATATGTGTTATTGGTTGGAAAGCATTTAACATTAAATTTGGATATGGAATATGGGATAGTATATTAATAACATTGGTTTTCAAAAAGAGATTATATGTAGGTGGCATACTAGTTGCTCATGGAATTATGATGGATAGGTTAATTGAAGTGGATAGTGAGATAGAAATGTTGCCTAGTTTAGTTACTAAAAATGGGTTTGAGAAGATAATAAGGTCTATGTACTATGTGATGAGTTTTTTTAATGGATGGAAAGGTTCTACCAGAAGAGCAACATGAGGAGGATCTTCCTCATCACCACAATTAGTGTTGATATCTTTACTTTGCTTGCTTTGTTTATGATGGAACTAGAAATTCTAGCTGCTAATATTGATGTTGAGATTCCCAATAAGATGTTTCCTAATGCTACTTTCCATGGCCTATATTTCATTCCTAATGAGTAAATATTTTTCCAACATCGATTTTTCAAACTAGATTAGCTTAATAGGATGGTTTGGGTTAGGTAGGAAAGATTCCAAACCATTAACTATCTTATATTTAGTCATTCTCCTTAGCTAATTCTTAGGTATCACGATGCTTAGTTCCCTTTTTGCACATGAAACTTTATACTTATGTTGCATATCATGGATATCATAAGTACCTAGGCTTTCAGAATTTTCATCAACTTATGGATTTGAGAGCCCTAGGAGGATTTGGATTCTTGTCTTATCATGGTATCAAAGAGAGTCTATTGTAGAAACTTAGGAAGAGGAATAAGAATAAAGTGTAAATGAGAATGAAAAATAAAAATAAGTAAAAATACTCAAATAGAGAAAAATGGATGATGTTGGCTAGGTGATGTTCCCTATAAGTCATGTTGGCTAGGTGATGTTGATGATGGCATCAATGTCACTCATCATCTCCTAGATGCAAGATGCAATTTTAACCCTTTAAAATACCTATGAATTTATTGAAATTAAGATTCATTACCTTGGGGATGATGTGAGCTAGTTATCAAAGATCCATTAGAATCAAAATTATATTTGAATGATGTGTTTTCATGTGATGACAAAGAAGTGACAACACTGACAACTAACACTGATACTAGCATTAGTATCACTTGGAAACACATAGGTGAAATATGCTATTTCATGTCTCTTGAAGCTACTAAAATCACCAAAACTAATGCTTGTTACCAAGGATAATGTAGAGTAGTTGTCAAAGGTAAAACTAGAGTTGAAAAATAAGAAAAAATATGATGATGCAATGGTGATGTTGACACTCGCATCAGTATCACCCAATGTCACTTATGTGACACATGTCATTTTTTATCCTTCTAAAGCTAGCACAAGGACTAAAATTAATGTCTATCTTATGGGACATAATCAAGACCATCTTTTGGGGGTTGTAAGAGCTCAAAACATGATTTGTGATGATGATTGTTTGAATGTATTAATGGCCCAAATGGATGGAATAATATTGAAGTCACAATTTTCTAGTTGTTAAAATACTAAAAGAATGGCTACAAAAAGTGTCTTGCCCATGACTAGGTTGGAAGGAAAAGATATTAAAAATGGAATGATTATTAGAAGTGGTAGAGGTTTCATTAGAATGGATGACTACCTAGGAATCCTTGAAATATTTCATTAATTACATGTTGACTAATTTGAGTTTCTAAGGATAGTTAAGATGGCATATTTACATGGAATTGGATGTCAAGGTAGAATGCATGATGTAAGGTTCCTCCAAAAATGTTTGAAATTTGACACATTGTGGTACATGAATGGGTCTCTAGTAAAGCATATCGTCTTTTAGCTATAATTTAACTCATTTAGTTCTAGCATCATATTATTTCTCAATGTAGGCCTTATGCACTTTGTTCATCATAAGTATTATTCTTCAATTTTTATCTAGTGCATAGAGATTCATGAGTTGTTACCTCTATGCTCGGCTAATATTGAGATCAAGCACATAAGTGATGTTGAGTATACATAGTTTAGTTTGGATAGGAATTTTTGTTATCTTACTACTCATTAGCTCATAAGGGGAGTAGCCTATAGAAAGTTTCCAAATGAAGTAGGAGTATCATAATGCATCATTGACTTTTGTATTATATTCTCTCTTATATATGCTAATAGTCCTACTGATAATTCTTGCGAACTTCCTATTGGTTACTTTAGCTTGAATGTTGACTTAAGGATAGTAAGGGTACAATGAGTTTATTTTCTACCCCCAAGGATCTCATTAGCTTTTTGAAAGCAACACTTGTCAAGTGGACTCTATTTTTAAAAATAAGTACCCTTGGCATATCAATGTTATTTACTAGCTATTATTGAAAAAACCATATCATTATTATTATTACATAGTCTATTACAGTTTTAGCCTCTATTCATTTCATGCAATAATATACAACATGTCCCATTGGACATGGGTGTGATGGGATCCATGAAATAAATTCTTCATAATTCAAATGAATGAAATGATTGAATCCATTATTTAGGATCCTCAAGCTTTGTAGTCATCCCATCATCATGTTGGAATTTTTCTTAGGAATTGATAAATATGGGCATACTCAAAGATTATTAGCCAAAAGTATCCTATCATAAGAATTTTTATGACCATTATGTGTAACAATATATCAAATTGACTAATTCTCCTACATTGACACAGTTTATTTCATGATGAAAGTAGCTAAAATTTCTATATTTTCTATTATTCCATGAATATATATTAGTTTCTACCTTTTATACAACTACACCCCAACCAATATTGTGCTTCCTACATAGTGGCCTTCACAATGTTCTTCATGAGCATATTGGAAAATTTTAAACTGATCTTTCTTTGGAACATATCATTGTACCAATCCATCTAAATAAATTTTGTAGAGGTTACATTCTATTTCCATTTAATATTTGACTTGATGTAAGAATTGTTATTTTTACACCTATACTATTTAATAGGAACTTTCAACTTGAGCAAATAGATGAGATATTTAACACACCATAACTTAATTACATCAAATATCATCATTTTTGCCTCTATGAATAATAGCTCATCAAGGAACTAGTTAGATAGTGGTTTCTCATCAACCTTTTTGTTCCATCATAACCAAGATAAGTGATTAGCTACAACATTCTTAATTCCCTTTTTATTAATCATTATAATGTTAAACTCTTAGAAAATGACTAGCCATTATATGATATAAATATTAACTACTATCTTATTCATTAGAAACCATATTGCATTATGGTCATTATGTAAAAAAACTAAATATCTAGGAATATAGTGCTTGAATTTCTCTAAGGAATATACCATGGTCACTATTTTCTCTTTTATGTTGGTGTAATTCATTTCTATACCGACAATATTTTTACTTACATAATGAATGTAGTATGGATGTTTCTAGTTAGCCATTAGCCATCTATGTAACCATAACTCCCAAGGCAAAGTTAGTTGTAATAGCCATGATACAAAATAACTTGAATCAATCAATAGCTTGTAGAATTAAGGTTACCATAGGATTTTATTTTAGAAGCTCAAATTCGTCATCATACTTATTGGTCCACTTAAATACTACATTCTTTATCATTAACTCAATGAGTGATTTAGCAATCCTAAAAAATGTTTTACTGAATCTTCTATAGTAGCCTAGATATCAAAGGAAATTCTTCACATGCTTTACTATCTATGATTTCTATATGATTCCTTTGATCATTATTATCTTTTCAAAATCTACTTATATTTCATTTTCTAATTCCTGGTATCTAAGAATAGTATCCTAAACCATCAAATGGTTTTTTTTTTACTGATTATGCTTGCAATTGGTTTTTACATACTACTTTAATACCTACTCCAAATGGTCCAATACTTATTCAAAGTTAGAATCATAGATGGAAAAGTCATTCATGAAAACTTCCATACCATTATTAAGTCACTACTAGAAGATACTAAGGATACAATATTAGAATATTTACAGGATTATTACATAGACCAAAAGACATCTTCTTATAGATGAAGGTCCATCAAAGACCTGTAAATATAGTTTTTCCTTGATTTTCCAAGCTTATCTAAATTTAATTATAGTCACTATAGCTATACAGAAAGTTGTAATATGTGTGGCCTTCAATAGTATCCAATAGTTGTTCTATATATGACAATAAATATGATCTTTACAGCTTACCATTATCAATAGCTTGAAATCAATGATAATTCTCTACTATTCATCCTTCTTTGTCATAATAATAAGTGAACTTAAACACTCACTATTTGATATAGGGGAGATGAATTTAGCCTTTAGAAGCTTCTCCATCTTGGTTTTTGTAACTTTCTTCAATTTTGAATTTAGTTTGTGTTATGACTATCTTTTACATTTGATGGTTGGATCAATGTAGATTTTATGTTAACATATGTAAGGATCAATCCTTGTTATTTCATAATATGACAAGGAAAAGGCTATTATTCATTTTTTTACAACCACCAATAACTTTTATACCCCTTGTGAGCTATGCATTCATAATTACTATTTTACCCTTCTTTAAGAACACATATTTAAGAGATTACAATAATTGTTTAAGTTCAATGGACTATGGATTTGTAATTTCAAAAATTTTCAACTTTCTCCAATTTATATCTACTTCTTCGTTGTCTTTTACATGGGAGATCTAGCATCTTGGCTACTCCATCTCATCTAGTTTATTAATGTAGATACTTGTAAAGGCTTCTTAATATTCCATGCACATAGTGGAACTACAACTTTTATTTGTAATCAATCACTAAGTATCATCTTATGTTTTGGATGTTACATACAAGTACTTATAAAAAATCACTAATTTTTCATGTGATTTACATGTTATGATACTTCTATGTCTCATTTCCTAAATCTTATACATGTAGTTGCACCTTATGCAAGTGTATGTGATGCATGGAATGCATGTCTTCTCCATAATTACATGTTCATTCTGCTTGAAAATTTCAAAGGGTAAGGATTTTACCCCAAGCTTGGCATCAATTCTACTTATCCAAGTCATTTTCATTATGATGAGATATTTTCCTTTGTAGTTGTTCATATGATTTACTAATAAATTAGTAGAATTTGACCAACCACTAATGCTTTTCATTGTTTACCTTTTGGTATGTTAAAACCTTGGAAAATGGAGAATGTGGAAATGTGTTGTATGGTTTTGCAATGCTAAGGAAGAAATTAACAAAAGAAAGATGATTTTGAAATAACAAGAGCTAAGTTGTAATGAGATCTGAGATAGGATGACAAAATAAGAGTTGAGCTATAACTAGAGTTCAGTTGGAGCGACAACATGAGAGTTGGGATGTAAATTTGAGATAATACAAAGTCTCAATTAGGAAAAAAAGTTTACAAGTGAAAATAAGGTATTCTGAGATCTATCAAGATGTCAAAAATGTGAAAGAGATATTTTAAATTTGAATGTGCAGTTGTAAGACAAACATTTGAAATAAATAGTAGACATCTCAATTACCATTAGGACATCCTAGCTAGGACGTCCTAAGTAAGGCATCCCAACTAAAATGAGTGGTCCCACATGCAAGCTCCAAAAATTTAGTGAGACATCCCAAGTTTGAATGGGATATCCCAACTACCCATTAGTAGTTGTTGTACAAATTCCAATGATCAAAAAGTACCAATAAAAGCTATAAAAGAAGGCATAATTACTTGAGAAAGAGGAGAACTATTCATAAAATTGATCCATCATTGCATATATATTGTGTAGCATTTATGTTCTTCATTATATATTATTTGTATCTTGTATTTTATTTAGTGAGAGCTTAAATGCAAGGAACTTGTAAAGTGTAGTTACACTCTCTTCTTATTTTCTTTCTTTTCTTTATTACCTTATGGGGTTGATGTGCTTCTTGCAAGAAGGCATCTTTATTAAGCTTATTTAGACCTTCTGGGGTTGAGTGTGTTCATAGAAAAGAAACACTTTGGTGCTAAGCTCATGTTTTTTTAAGGTTGTGGGATTCTTAAAATTACATTTTGAGCTTGTTAAAACCTTGTGAGGTTGAGTGTTTGTCTAGCAAGAGAACACTTTGAGTGGAGCTCAAACTTTATATAGGATGTCGTGCCCTTTAAATGACATTTTGAAGGAACAAAGTCCAAAGTTGTATAAGGATACTACCCTCCAAGTGTGGAAGTACCCAAGTTGGGAAATCACATAAAAATTGATATGTGATTTTAATTATCTTGATTGCTTTATTTTAGGAACGTTTTCAATCCCCCTTCTAAGTTCTTAGTTCTTAAGTGGTATTAGAGCCTAGTACCCCTAGTTTTGAGCATAATAACTTATGAATGAACAATGAAAGGAGGATCATACACCAAGCCAATGATGTTCAATGAGATCAAATTTACATGTGGAAGGACTCGAATTGAAAATTTCTTTAAGTACGTGAGGTTCATAGTTTAGGTATTCATCTTGGATGAATGCACTCAACTCATTAGTAGCATATTAGGCAACAAAGGTAATAAAAGAGATAAGAAATTTAATATTTAAATATTTGATACCTATTCTATGGAATGTTGAATATGTGGTGGAAGAGGCCATATGACCTTTGAATGCCCTAGTGTTTACAAATTACAAGATGAAGAGTCTAGTAAAGAGTGGAGAATAAATATCATATATACAAGTTGGGATGATAAGTTCGATGAAGAAGAAAATTATGATCCACCAAAAAAATCACATCTTATTTAATTAGCTCTTGCACATGAAGCTTCCATCTCTAATACTATAGAATAAAATGAAGAAAGTGAAGGTATCATTGAAGAAAACTATGATATACTATGTAATGAAATTATTTCCTTTCAAAACTTTTGTAATAGTATGAAAAATGCCTTAAAATAAAAAGAGATAGAATTTTATCAACTAAATAAAAAATGCTTAGATCTTGCAAAGGAAAAATCATAGCTACTGGTTAAGAATCAATATCTAACTTTTTGCATAAGAAAATTAATAAGGATCTTGCAGATTTGAAGTTCATCAATGATAAGTTAACAAAAGGAAAGGAGACTTAACAATTCATAATGGAACAAGGTGAAGATCCAAACAATGAATAAGAACTAAGAATTCATTCCTATTTTAAGAAATCTATAAGAACTTCATGAAATGGAAGGTATATACCTTGGTTTAAACATGAAGCCCAAATGAGAAATACTATGTATTTCTACTATGGTATTTTTGGGCATAAGAAATTTTATTATTATTTACAATCAAAGCATTGTATATTGATTACATGATCTTAACAAAAGAAGCCTAGAAAGTATAAATTTTAGGTTATAAAAGTTTGGAGATCTAAAGAGAAAAAGAAAGAGGAGGAGATGACTACACATGTTGATAAAATTACCAAAAATATTGGAGGATTAGAATCCATGATCAACAACAAACATCAGCCCTATCATCGTAGTAAACACAAGTATAAAGGAGTAGCAATCTTAAATGAATTAAGAGATTCAAAGAAACACATTGATGATAGAAAAGGTAAGGATCAGGTGCATGGTAGTGAGATACTTTATGATGGAGGACCTCATCATAAACTTAGTTAATCATGTCCATGCTTAGAAGCAAGCAAAGTAAGTAATGGTAATTATAATTATAATATTTATTCCTTAGCTTACTAAACTTAGTTTCTAATTGATTTATATTTCTTTAAAGTACTAGTGAATATAAAATTGTTGAATTGATGCTATTGAAAATCTTTTTTTATCCAAAGAAATCCTCACTTGGTCCTATAAGGCATTAAATTTTTTATGAAAATGACCATTAAGGATCTAGTGGCCATTGAATGATGAAGAATCAAGAGTTGAAAATGTAAGATCTAGTAAGTTGAACAATTTCATTCTTTTGTAGAAGGATCATCTTGTTGCCTTGTAATCCATCTTATATTATTCAAATAGTATTTTTTTTCTATTCAGTTATAAATTGCAAAATATGTTATAGATGCCTCCTTGTTTATTGATAAGGTCCAAATACTTTTAAAAGGTTAATTGTTGTAAAATTGTTAAATAAAGTGGCTTGAGCCCTTGATTATGATTCATGGAGCTCACAACACCTCTTTAGAAGATCTTCTTTATTCAATATATGGTAGAATTCTATTTCTATAGATGTAGTTTTTTTATATAAACAGTATTTATGCTCTTTAATAAAATTTAAATCCTTGATCTATTTATCATTGGAGAGTACTACTAATAGGAGACTTTGGTTTCTAAAAGTCTTTATACTTGATCTTGCTATGGTATTGTAGATTTATTGATATGAAGAATAACTTAATGAGATTCAAGGATGCATCTCTATAAAGGAAAGGTAACCCAAGAAATGATATTCAAGAAATAGATGCATTATAAAAGTTGGAGACTATTGCATCTATTGTGATTTTTTTTAGATCATTACTATTTGATCACAAGGTTCCTCCTTTCAAAAGAGGTTTCTTACTAAGTATCTAGAAGAGAAATTGGTACTATTTTTCATCTACATTAATCACTAATGGGAGAACATAGGCTCCATACTTGAACTTAGTGTTGTAATGTAGGTCTAGTACTATGATGATAATGGATGATTAAAGATACTACTACATCCATCTCATCTATGAGAAAAATCAAGATTGCATCTCTAGCAAGTTGATCCTAAAAGGCACAAGGGGAGAACACCACTGTCTCTCTACAATAGATATATTAAGAAGCTAGAAATAAAATTAGAACATATGTAGGAGGAGCTTGTACCTCATCAAAGATCATTATCTTATAGGCCATCAGTGTATGGGAAGTCTTTTGGAACTCTCATCAAAAGATACTAAAGTAATAAGATCTCCCACTCCACAATCCATAGCTGAATATAAGTAAGAAAACGTATATTTATATTAGTGTATGATAAAGTATCTAAGGTAACATATGAGTTCTTTCTAGTCAACTTACATTTGCCTCTATTACATTAAGAAGGTTTTCTTTGTGAGGATATTTGATATTGACATTTACATATACATTTACTTCATGAGCATTTTGATGAGGATGTGATTAACTATTTTTTATCCTTTGAGATTCTAAGCATGATTAGTTATGCAACTTTGACTAATTTTTTGTATCTTGTATCTAAAGGTCTTTATAGCATTATGTGTTGTTTCTCTCTCCTTAGCAATGGGATTTACTTGTGGTATCTTTTTGGTGATGCCTAAAAATGGGGACAGAGTTTGAGATGGTTTGTGATTTGATAGACTTAAGATATTTATGTTGGTATAAAATTATGATCTTAGCCTATATATTATTTTTGTTACTAATGGCTTATCACTTATTGTATTAAAGATAGATGTTTTTAATGCTTAAAGTGTAGCCTTTGGTTACTCATGGAATTTTCCTTGACAACAATAAAAGGCTTTAATTGTTTTTGCTTCAGTGATTATCTAACTTTAACTTGATTTGTGAAAAAATAAGGGGTAGATTTTAAGGGGATTTATTTTAATCAATCCTATGCTAAAGGATATTTACTCTTCCTTAGCTATATATTTATAAAAATATTGTTGATATGGACTATTTCTTATGTTGATCTTGGCTAATGGATATATGATCCTTAACTATTTAATCTCATTTTCCTTTTCCATACATGTTGTTATAGGATTATATATTCATGGATATGTTTGTGCCTTTAAATATTTATCATATTATGGTATGTTATAATGCTAACCCATTTTCTCAAGTTTTGGACATCACCAAAACGAGGAAGAATGTTGATATTATGGTATGTCAAAACCTTAGAAAATGGATAATGTGGAAATGTGTTTGTATGATTTTGCAATGCTAAGAAATAACTTAATAAGAGAAAAATGAGTTTGGGGTAACAAGAGCTAAGTTGTAATCAGAGATAAGTTAGGATGATAAAAGAAGAATTGAGCTATAACAAGAGCTCAGCTAGGATGGAAAAACAAGAGTTAATTTGTAACAAGAGCTAATCTAGGATGAAAAAATGTGAGCTAGGATGTCAATTTGAGATGATACAAATTCTTAATTAAGAAAAAAAAATTGCAAGTTAAAAGAAGGTATTCCAAGATCTATTGAGACATGCAAAATGTTAGAGAAATGTTCCAAAGATGAAAGTGTAGTTGTAGGCCAAATGTTCCAAATAAATAGTAGGCATCCCAATTGCTATTGAGACATCCCAACTAAAGTAATATGTCCCACCTACAAGCTCCAAAAATTTTGCAAGACATCCCATGTTTGAATGGGATGTCCCACCTAGTCATTAGTAATTGTTGTATGAATTCCAATGATTAAAAAGTATTAAGAAAATATATAAAAGAAGGCATAATAGCTTGATAAAGAGGACTACTATTCATACAATTGATCCATCATTGCATACCTCTTGTGTAGTATTTGTGTTCTTCATTGCATATTATTTGTGTCTTCTATTTTGGTTAGTCAAAGCTTCAACACAAGGAACTTCTAAAGTCTAGTTACACTCTATCCTTATTTTCTTTATTTTATTTATTACCATGTAGGGTTGATGTGCTTCTTGTGGTAAGGCATCTTCATTTATCTTGTTGGGAACTTGTGGGGTTGAGCATATTTGTAGCAACAAAACAATCCAATGCAAAGCTCACATTTTGTAAAATCACATTATAAGCTTGTTGGGACCTTGTAGGGTTAACTGTTTGTCAAGAGAGAAAACACTCTGAGTAGAGCTCAAGCTTTATAAATGTTTTCATACTCTTTAAATGACATTTCTAAGGAACAAATTCCAGAGGTGTGCAAGGATTCTATCCTTCGAGTGTAAACATACCCAAGTTAGGGAACCAGGTAAAAATTATTATGCAGTTTTAATTATCTTTGTTATTTTATTTAGGGAACTTATTCAACCCTCCTTCTACGTTTTCAATCATTAGTCATAATGTCTTTTACCAATCCCAAGGGTACAATGATAGACTAGTTAATAAGCTCTAGTTTAATGTTGTTGTTCTTGCAAAAATTATTCTATTTAATCCTTATAGAAGCACCTCCACAAATTAAGTGTAAAAGTACCTAACTCATGACCATAAATGATATTTGGTTTGATATAACCTTTAATAAGTCAATGATCATGACACAATGGTATATAAACCTCTAATTAAATGTGGGCTTAACCTATCATACACAAACCAAGAACAACAAGGGAATGATAAAAATAATAGTTTTAAGTAATAAAATTGAATAAGTATTATTTGCTAAAACAAAAACTAAGTATGGAAAATAATTATGAGCATTGAAAATTATAAGTATGAGGAAAAATAAAAAATCATAAAATATTAAAGAGTAGAGGTCTTGATATAGGGAAAAGAATCTTAGTTGCCTTCCCAAATAATGAAAGAACTTAATTAATGAATAAATAGTGATTTCCTACTATGGATGGCCAAAACTACAAGTGTTGGTGAAAAACTCAACCAAGGTAAAATTGATAATGAAAGCTCACTCTATAAGTGAAATGTAGGTTCTGAGAGTGAAATTGAATCTTTGAAGGATGAGTATATGAAAGTGAAAGCTATAGATGCTCTATAGAATTAATGTGAGTCCAATAAGAGGATGTTTTGGCTAACTATCCTAAGATTAATATTGGAGCTAAAAAGTTCAAACTTTGGAGACTAATACTAATGTTGAAATATTTCAAGTTTGAAGCTAACTCATGAACTACTTAATTAACGTTAATATTGAATCAACATCAATGCATGAGATGTTGGGGTCTTGGGAATTAAACTATGCTTATAGTGGTTGTGGAGTATGCAAAAGAAATTTGGGATTACTTGATTCTCATATTTATAAGGTTAGGATTATTAAATTTGTTCCTAGAGTTAAGTGAAGTTCATCTAGAGTCTATCCAAAGTTTATTTTTGGCAAGTCTAACCATGAAAACTAGGTGATGTTAGATATAAGATTTCTAAAAGAGAAAAAAATGTTGATATCAGCCTTAGTGTCAATAGAAGATAGGAAAATTTTTCTAGTTTTATCCAAGTTATATTTCCAAGTTTTCAAGATCATATTTGACATCCTAATTAATACTAAATCATGTGATGAGAACGCCAAGGAGCTCATGAAGCTAGGAGATGATGTTAAATGTTGATATTAAATGCTAAGGATGGATTTGTGCTAGTTCCAAAATTTTTTATGTTGATACTAACACTAGTATTAGCATCAACATTAACTAGGAAGTTGGAAAAATTTCCAACATTTTTCCAAGTTAACATTTTAAGCCTTTGGACTAATAGAATTGATGTTGAAATAAGCCAAAATAAGGTTTACATGACACTAAGTATCTCATAAACTAAGGGAATACAATAGAAAATCAAAATTAGAGAGTTTGAAAAAGTGATGATGTAGGCATGGTGACACTAACATTGATGTTGATGCTAGTGTCAACATCACCTGTAAATGTTAGAAACATTTTTACTATTAAGCCATAAAATACATATAGACTAGCTAAAATTATTATTTGGAGTGCGAACAATTATGTTAATAGGTTATTAGAAAGTGTGAAAAGCTAAGACTAGAGTTGAGATGCAAGTGAGATGTGCAATGGAGGAGAAAAGCATGATGCTAGAGGTGCTAACACTATTGTTGATGATAGCATTAGCATCATTATTAGCTCAATACATAGAAACATTTTTATTCTAAGACTCCAAGGTAAACCTATTTAAATGGAAAAATTTAATGCCTTCCATGTTAAAAGTGTTGTAGACGAATCATTTGGAATCTTGTGGAATCAAAATAGAGGGTGAATATTAGCTTTATCATATGTGATATGGACAAGGTGGCCCAAGGAAAATGAAAACATGGGAGTAATGATCTAAGGTTAACTCTAATGCTACATTAATATCAAATCCAATAGTTTGACAAACTTTCATTTCTTGAACTTTCTAGGATCAATAAATGTGAAGCTTATATGCTAGGTTATGAGTTAGAAGGGTCCTTGGATATCTTCAAGAGCCAAAAATATGCCTTATGATACCATTTTTTTGTACTTTTATGATTAAAATTGAATGTAATAATGTAAACCTATACTTTCTCAAAAAGTAGGTGCAATAGTCACATTTCATCAATGAAGGTAAGTTTCAGAGTTTATACATCTCTTACACAATCAAGTTAACTCTAGAATCTAAATTTAGTAGAGCCTTGCAAGGAGCATTTCTTATGATCTATGTAAGTTATGGGAATTCGCAAATTAGTTCTCTTCCTATAAATATTTCCTACCTTAATGCAATAAGTAACTACATGGTTCAACATGATAGCTTATACATTAAATGAGCTTTAATTTAAAGATGACTTAGAATGCATCTAGGAGTTTATAGATGTGGCGTTTATAGCCATAGATGCTTGCATAGGTTTGAATGAATTACGAGGTTTAAAGAATGAATTTTTCTAAGGCTTACACTCAAAACCACTTGAGTTTCTTTCCACATGCATGTTTATAGCT
Source organism: Gnetum montanum (assembly GCA_015680685.1). Taxonomy (NCBI): domain Eukaryota; kingdom Viridiplantae; phylum Streptophyta; class Gnetopsida; order Gnetales; family Gnetaceae; genus Gnetum; species Gnetum montanum. The sequence goes on along the minus strand of MNCI01033109.1, from coordinate 187,416 downwards.
AATGTGGCATTCCACTATTATAGTTATGAATGTATTTCACCTTGCATGACTACATCAAGTGATGATGGATTAGGATCATGTGGTTTATAATATTGATAAGAATTAGAAACATATGAAGAATAGTCATCCCATAGAATGGCAAGTCTATGGTACTCAAGAGGATAGTAGTGATGCATAGAGATGTAAGTGGTAGAACCACTTAGAGACATAGGTTAATGGACTTAATAACCACAAGGATTAGGATGTCCATAGTGATATTGTTATCTAGTTGGTAGCAACCCCAATGACTATGGATTTTATCACTCTTAATAACACTCTTGAGGTTGAGGTGGATCCTTACTTGGATAGTGATATATTAATAATAGGATTTCATATAGTTACCTTGAAAATAGGAAAACCTCCTATGTTCTTACCTATTGGTGAATTTTGGGTTTAAGGCATATTTCCAAGACTCTTGAAGATGTGACATTATTGGATAAAAATCCTTAAAATGTTCATATTAGAAAATTTCACAATCATCATCCTCTAATTCTAAATTTGCGATCTCTTCAACTATATTTACTTTTCTATTTTCTTAGCAATAGTTCTTTCTCACATCCCTTTTCTTTCTTTTATCTTTATCTCTATCTCTATTCTATTCTACTTTATCCTTCATAATTTTCACACCTATTTAGAATTTCTCATCAATTGAGTCTGACATTTTTTAAACCTTAGCTAAATTTTAGTAATTGACTTTTGGATTGACAAGGATTTGGTTTGTATCACATTCTCTAATGATGTCTTCTCATTTGGCTCTAGGGATGAACATCCTTTTGTGGAGAAAGGGAACCTTATTTTACTTCTTTGCATTCTTTCTTTTCTCAAATTATCCTTTCTTCTTTTCCACTTAATCAATTGGTCTGTAAAATTGTTGGACTCTCATTTTTGAAAGTCTCGCTTTGGCATAGATCCAAAGATATTTCCTTTGTATTGTTCCTAAGTTTATCTATGATATGATGTAATTGTACCCTTTCAAAGAGTTCAAGGCCTAGACATCTATGTTAGAAAATGATATCTATCCAATACTACATTAAGGGATTCATGATTAAGTTGATTTCACTCTTGGATCTTCTTTATCAATTTGGACACTTTGAGTATGTTTGATACTTGGAGTTCCATAACTTAAACATTACACTTCAAATTTTGATATATTCTAGTTCAAAGAATTGATACAAAATTTTAGCTTTTACCACTCATTATTAATGTTTTAGAAGGTACATGCATCATGAAAGGCTTGTAAATGATTTTTTGGATCTACATTATAGTATTCCTTGAACTTAGAAATCATGTTCATGTTTAGTTGATTGATTTTTCTATTCCTATTATGCCTAGATAGAATGTAGAATACCTCCATAATTTTAATGATCCTTCTCATAGCAAGTAATGCTTCATCATCATCATCATGACTCCTATCATGACCATATCTCCTTCGATGTTTCTTTTTATGGGTTTGCTCATTTTGGTGCCCTATCTCTTAATCATATTGATCATTTCTTCTACCCTCTAGGTGATGGTCTCTTCTATCATCTTCATTCAATATTTTATCATTGACTTTCTTATCTTAACAATGCTCACCCTTGTTAAGTCTATATCATTATGGAGAACTAGGAGAGTTATGATAGCTTGCTTTTCATTAATAATCCATTTGATTTTATCTAGATGACTTGCTAGATGACCTAGGCTTCAGGTTTTTACATGTGTTCAATTTCATTCTTTCTTTTTCTTAGTTACTCACCGAGATTGAATGTAGCCATGGATTGTTCATGTTATCTATATAGAAGGAAGGAGGATTTTGATGATTAGATCAACTATATTGATAGTTTATATACTCATTTTCTAACTATGATGTAAGTGCAATAATAGTCCTTTTCCATTTATAGGTTCATGATGTGCCTCCATGAAGCAATATTTTTGCAATTAGGCTTTGGTTGGCTAGTAGGGCCTAAACATCTTATCAACCACCCTATAGTTTGGAGTATTTACTTTAAGTTTCAGTTTCCTCAATACTACTATGAGCATTAATGGAATTAAGCAAGCAGACAATAACACAATGTTATCTTTCAAGACCCTCCATCATAGTTTATCATCTTGGTGAAGGATAAAAGTAAAATTTGGATAATATGGATTCAAATGTTAGTAGAAAATGTTCATCTATTATGACATCTCATCTTAATACTTAATAATTCTATCACATCTCCTTACTGAGTCATTAGTAGGTAGGGATTTTACCCTACAAGAAGAAAACATCTTTTAATTATTGAATGTACCTAAATAAAATAATATTATTTTGAAGTGATAAATTATTAGGTCTATAGAAATGATTCCTAAATGGTTCCAACTATCTAAAATTTACTAATAATGGTACCAAGGATGAGCAGTAGAGTATACTCTACATCCAACCATATAGATTGTAAGCATTCATGCACAACTCAACTTTGTAAAATTTCATTGACTAGACTAGTATGGGTATCTAGATAGTTAGATGATAGATAGATTGTTAGTCACTATGTTCCCATTCACACCTATGTAGACTAGTTCATATGGCTAATTGTAACTAAGACATATGATACTAAGATTTTTTTCCTATATCTATAATATTGTTATAATATTTAAAAAATTAAAATTCCAAATTATCTATCCTAAGTGGAAAGAATAAGTCGAGTGTAAAGTACACATTGAGCATTCAATCTCAACCTAATGTACACATCCTAAACATATGCTAGCATTTCTAAGCTACCAAGTACTCACTCTTGGATGTATAACATAGCATACTATTGGGATTGCTAAACATTAGCATGCTGAAAGTCAAAGTTGGTTGTACTCATGTAATGTAATTAAGTAAAATGGAATGCTAAATAATTAACTAGATTCATGAAAATTAAAAAATAATAAAATTAAATTGTATCTAAGAAAACTATTAAACTATGTCAAATGATACAATGAGGGTAAATAAGTCTCAATCTTATTACCATTATGAACATGTGTTCAAGTGAATGGTTACTTAAGTAAGACTCTGGAAAATCTACTTAGCTTATGTTATGGGCACTCAGCTATACTTTCTAACTTTTACAAAAATAAACTATAAGTGTTTGACTATGCTATTGAAAAAATTATGTCATAAATCTATTGGGTGCATGCATTTATATAGGCATTTATTATCTCTTCATCAACGATATTATATTGATGTAGTTGACCTTACATTGGCACTATTATGTTGATATATCTTACAAAATCAAGACTCATCATGTTAGTAGCCTTCTTCTATGTAATTTATCTATCATTCATTTATCATAAATACATAGACATAACATTGCAATGATACCAAATTTACTCCAAGTGGTATATAGTCTAGATGAATGAGCAACCAAAGCTCCTTCATTAAAATGAAGCTACCATGGACTAATTTGCTTAAGAATATCTTCTAGAACTATGATATAATTGTAATTCTAATACTTACAAAGCTTGCATCATATCTTTCCAACTAGTTTAAAAACTAGAGAACTAGAAATAGAAATGGCTTGAGGAAAAAGAAGATAGTGAAGAAAGTTATTAGAAGATCAACTATTATCATTGTTAAATTTTCTTTGCATAACTTTATATCTTAAAAGAATCATCTAAGTATCAATTACATTAATGCATTCTTTTATGACAAAAATAACCTAGTTATAAAAATTAATGAGGCCAAGTCCTCTATCTTTCTTATTATTAATCTAAGTGATGAGCGACGAGGTACCCCTACACCCAACCATTCAAATCACAAAGCATTCATGTGCGATTTGGTCAAATTCCATGGACTTTATAGTTTCTGGTGCACTATTATTCTATGTAGTGAACCTTGCCTTGAGGTAATTCATTGTCTTTCTAATTACACTTATGACATACATTGGTATGGTTAAGTGTAACTGAGGCATCTAATTTTTATCATTTTGTATTTTATGGTTTTGGTATTTCAAGGAAGATAAAAGTAATTGGATTAACTAATTAACTAGTATCTAAGTAGTCCTAACATAAGCATCCAATCCCACTTTATGAACATGTCCTAAACCCATGTATCCATTGCTAGGTTACCAAGCACTACACTACTAGATATACCAAGCAATAATGCTGTTGGGATTACCAAGCAGATACATGTTACACTCGAAGCAATCATATTTATGTGTTTAATCTATCTAGCTTATCTTGATTAATTACTTTATTAGCTTAATTACTAGAAAACATTTAATAAATAATTAAAAATTAAATTCATAAATAAAATATTTAATCTATCTAGAATGCTGCAAGGTTTATTAGAAAGCTAATCTTTATTACCACACACACTATTGTGCTCAAGTACAACAATGCTTGAATAAAGATTTGTACACTCAATGAATTATTCTATGGGCACTTGGGAGGAATATTCTAACTCTTAAATGAATAAATTACAAGAGTTTCAATACTACTAAAATCTTGTTGCCATAAATGTGACAGGTAGATGCATATTTATAGCCAAAAAATGGACACTACGTTGATGGTGCCTCATCAACGCATGATATGATGCATTGATGAGGCTTCATCGATGCATGATATGATGTGTCAATGAGGCCTTGTCAATGCAGCCCATAAATGTGACTCATCGTATCCCCATGACTGAATGAAAACTCATCCTTGAGTTCTTTTACAAGATTGGGAAGGAAGGGGATTACTGACTAACCTTTTACAAATAAAATAGAATAACTTGACAAAAATGAAGTTTCTAAGTGTACAAATCAAAACATTACAAAAATGATGATGTTCATGACACAAAATTGAACACCATTACATGATTCTTCAAAATTGGACAACACGTTCCTTGATGGCATCAAGCTTGATGGAGAAGATTAGATAGTCCTAGGCAGTGGTGTCTCATGAGGTTCTGAGGGACCTTCACTAACTTCGCACACATGTGGTAGTCAAGGAAGCTATGGCTATCCTACTAATACTGTAACTTTTGGTAGGAGGCAAAAATAATCCAGTAGGACTTTTATTTTCTCCTCTTTACTTCTAGAATCGTGCATCATCTATGTGGCTTTGCCAATATGGCCTAGAATAGGCACATCCTAGAGACATGGGATTGCTAGAAAAAGATCCTTTACATTGATAAATTAGGTAATGAATTATTTATGTTTGATGTTAAATGCTCTGATTGCATCCTACAACTCTTGGTAATCATTCATCCTTTTGGCTAAGTTCTCAATTGTTGATCGTTGATCCATAAATCATGCTCTGAGAATTTTGAGTTTAGCATTTGCAATCTTAAGATTAGTCTTGGTGTCTTTATGGTGTTTGAAGTCTACCTCATATAGCAAATATGAGCTAGCCACTTATTTTTCTAACTCTCAGCATAGCCATCTGATAGTCATCATTACTAGCTTTTCATATCAAAGGTTGACCAACTCCATGTATTTTGCCATTTCTTCTATCTGCAACCCTCTTAGCTGGATCTCCACTTTGTTGTAAGCATCAATCCCATCAATGATGGGTGAACAAACTTCTTTTCCTTTCTAAAGTTGTTAGAGAGCTTCATTTACTTTTACCTTTACCATCTAGATGTGCTTCTTATTTACTTCCTTCTACAACCCAACTTGATCTCTATAATGATTTTTCATTCTTTCAAATTTCAAAGCTTCATTTTTCCAAGTAGTAATCTCAATAGAAAATTTCGAGCATAAGGCATGAACTTCTTTTATTGATAGATTCTAATTTTCTATGATCAATTTCCTTAATTCGATAGTCACCCTAGCAGGTTAATCCTTCTATTAATGAATGAATTATTGTATTTTTTCTTTTTAGACATCAACATTGTACAGGTGATTATTTTTTGTGGGTAGTTCTTTGTTTTCTTGAGGCATTTGAGCCAAGTCCTTCTAAACTAAATTTTTCTTTTCCTCTGCTACGAATTGGCTAAAGATGGCCATCATTGCTTCCTCCTCAACCTTCCTGAAGCATTCTTGAAAATATTGGAAAGCTTCATCTCTAATTATTGTTGGGTCGAGGAGTGCAAGATCAACAACACAAGCATGTAATTTGGTAGCCTCCATGGCCAAGCATTGATTTTGTGCTTGAACCATTTTGAGTTGCCCCTCCAAGATAATGCATTTTTTCTTTACTTCCAATAGCCCTAACTAGGTCATGGTTTGTTATCCAAAAAATCAAAGATATTCGAGATTGGTTGCCTGATTCCCACTAGTTAATCTAGTAATTCTTCATGATGGGATGCATTCAACTTTCTATTGACCATGCCTATGGATGTTTGCACATATCAAAGTGTAGATATATCTAGTATAGATTTCATAGGTGCATTCAGTGCTTTGGTGATGTTTTCAAAAACTAGTTTAGCTATAGTTTCTTGCCCTTCGTGCTACATCACCAGTACAATGGCCTCTTCACCTTCCTCCAAATGCACTAAGAAGGAGGTAGCATTCCTAGAGATTTCTAGGAATAAATAGTCTTGTGATAATAACACCATCACCTCTTGAGCATTGTGATCAGACCTTACGTGCAACTACATTCATTGGATAGAGAATATTGGTCCATCCCTTTTCATCTAGCTTATTGTTCAAGCCATATCATTAAGGTGGATCATTACTGGTCGATACATAGATGGGTTCACACTACTCATCCCTGCATGCTACTTGCTCACATAATAGCTACTCTCAAATTTCATGTAAGCACTCAATGGTTGCGTGGGCCTTTGGCATTGTTTCCTGAGTAAGTGGTAGAGGTGGCAACTACTCCTCTTCTTGAGTTATGATAGGTGTCCTTTCTTTCATGATTTTAGATCATGAAGCCAAAGGAGGATGCCTAATTGTGTCATTGGCATAGCGGATGATTCCTACCTTTCTATAGCATTTTCAAATGAGGCATGGAAAGGGTAGGGTTTTCCTTCCATGTTCATTTTCCTTGAAACATTTTTCAATCTCCAAGAATGTTTACAGGGAACCTCTTACATAGAATGGCACATGCATTAGTGAGAAAGATGGTCATCTTGTCAGGCCTCATCATTGGATTGAGGTGATGAGCCACAATTTTAAAGTAGATGTGTTTTGCTAGTGTAAGTTCACTATATTCCTTATAGTTGAGGCCATAACATAGCTAATTCCACTCCTTTTTAGCCTTGAGATCACCTTTTGCTGATAATTCTACCAACTATGTTCCAATATCAGGCAACCCCAATTCTTGTGCGATAGCCTTGATCGAGTATGATACCTAAATATCCTTGATTTTTACTATGGACCTTGGCCTACTATTGTCTCAAAAGAGATATGTCTCTCCCATGAACCATTCCCCACTGGATGTGATGATTAGCCGCATGGGAGAGGTTTACAATTGTGTTTTAACTTCTACTGGAGCTTTCTCTAGAAATGGTCCAAATTTTATTTCTTGGAGAATTAAGCATTGCATCTCTTGGGTCCTGATGATGTCAAGGCAAGCTTGAGTTAAAGTGACTTCAAGCCTTAGCATAGATCTTGGTGCTTCCCCTCACTATGATTGCTCTTTTTGCACTTCATCTTCTAGAATCTGTCAAATAGATTCCACTTTGGGCTCCTCACGAAGAGGTCCTATTGCATGGGTTTCCTCTAATAGTTCTTGGGCTTATTCTTGTTAGCCCCTTCTAGCTTTGTGCAATTTCTTCCTTGGTTGAGAGGGTTCTCCTTCCTATGGACATTTCAATCTTGGTGCCATCTATAATCACAATAAGACCATGGGTTAGCCATCATTGTGTAACATGAAGAAATTGGAACACCTTTATCTCTTTAGGATAGTTATACTTGGCTAAGTTTTGATTATAGCTAATTTAATTACTCCAATCATTATTTTTTCTATGTGTTATTGTTAATAAATCATTCTAGAGGTTTTTGGAAGGTTTAACTCTCAAAAAATTCATGTTTGTATATTATTAAGGTTATTAACCCTTTTGGGGAGTTAGAAAAATTTTCAAAAATTTCATCAAAAACCTCAAGGATTGCAATACCCACGATAAAGAGCTTACCTCTGGTAATTGCAGAATCAAAGAATGAAGTGATTTGGACAAACAGTTAAGAAGTTAAGGGCCCTAGAACGTTTTAGGCTTTGAAAAATGGCAAAAAATACCTGTGTTTTATGAGGAAAATGGTAAAAATTTCAAAGTTTACAATGGTATATATAGGATTTTTTCATTACATCGACGAGGCCTCATCAATGGGGCCTTGTCGATGTAGTCAACTACATTGATGAGGCTTCATCAATGCAACTGTTGACTACCATAGATGACCATTGACTTTAGTTAAACTTGCAAAATATAAAGAGTTGTTTAATGAAATTAGAATCAAATGAAAGCTCAAAAGACCATGAATACTATAAAAGTATGAGAAGGTGTTGCAGCTCATAAATTTGAAAAATGGAGAAAATTAATTCAAGGAATGAATGGAATAAAAGGTTAAAGAGCACTGAGTCGAATACATAATGGAATATGCAAAAGATAGAATTGTAGTAATGTCTAAGGTAAGGAACTTTAACTAACCAAATTAAGAGTTATTCAAGTGAATCCTCCCCATAGTAGGTTCATGCCCTTGTTGCCCTTGCATAGCCTCCACTAAGGATTTTGTGGGTCCCATAGTTGAATAATGGTCATGAAAAGTTAAGGACCAACCAAAAAATAATCTATCCAAGAATTCAAACACATTAGACTAAGAGATAGAGCATAACATAGAACCCAATAGTGAGGTATGTTATGGAAGCATGGATGGATGATAGAAAAGATGGAATGGAATTCTGAATTGAGGTTATAAGAAGTCCCTTATGGATTTTATGTTTAAAATGACCTAAGAAGAGCCATCCTTAGTCTAGACCAAAACCAGCCACTTTCAGTGACTTGACATCACCACTCTAAGACTAGTCCACCAAAATGAGACATGAGAGTGCTTCCACAAAACAACCATGATTCCATAAAGAGAAGAAAAAAGAGAAGTAGGAAGTGAGAGAGGGGCTTAGTTAGAAGGGACCTTTAGGCATGGGTGCATGTCTTTCTAGTCCCATAAGTAGTGCTTATAGCTCATTTATTTGTCTAAGGGGTGTGCTTTGAATTCCCATAATTTTTCTTTTAATTTTTGGATGGAAACCACACCATGCAAAGACTTATTCATATATTGTGTCTAAGGAGTGTGCTTTGAATTCCCATCATTTTTTCTTAAATTTGTGGATGGGAACCACACTATGCAAAGACTTTATTTGACTTTTTATTAGTGGTTGAAATGGAACTGTAAGAAGTTTGTGAAAAAACACTTAAGAACTCAAGCAAGTAGAAGAATACAAAGAGTATGGAGTCCCCTTGAAGTTACACCCTTTGCAAACCTTTAAATCCTTTCTAATTCTGGAACTGTCAAGGTCACTAAGTGATTAAAATTTTCTTTAATGAAAGGGACCTCAAATTCCTAGAACAAGGAAAATCATAAAGTTTATTGGATGGGTAGATGACATTGAATCACTTCCTATTCCATGAAAAATAAACCATGTCATAGTCATTAGACATTAGAATTCAAAAATAGAAACTAGACATCAACAATCACAACATTAAGCATAAACTATCATTAGGAAAGAACAACAACAACACTATGTCCTATGGCAATAAGGCACTTTTAATAGCAAAAATGATGAAAAGTCACATTCAAACAAAATAAAAATAAATAAATAAAATATACAAGAAAGTGTAAAATAATCAAGAAGGCTCAAAGGTACTAACAAAGATTAGAAAAAATATGAAAACTAAAATTTTTTAAAATAAATAATTTGTTAAATCAAAAATGTGAAAAACAAAAAATAGAAAAATTGAGAAGCCAAATGGATTGTTAAAAAAGATGGCTATCTCCCCCATGACTAAGTTGGAAGAAGGAGAGCCAAAAACTGGAACATGGCTGTCCATTCATTGAGGTGGTAGTTGCACTAGCCTATCTTGGTTCAAGTAAAGGTTTTACTTATTAAATGATGACCAACTAATTTTTATTTAGAATTTCAAGCATGTAGATCAACATGGCCCCTAAGGAAAAGGTTTTATCAATTATATAATATCTCTTCCACAATGTTTGAAATTTTACCTTTTGGGGTACATGTGTGGGGCTCTAGTAGAGGGCATTATCTCCTAGTTGAAGTCTTACTTTTCTTATTCTATGGTTATGACATTGCTTATTGAATGCTTTGTGCACCTTATTGAAAGATAGGGCCACTAATTAATTTTCATCTAGCACATTCAAGTTGATCAATCTTTCTTTCTATGCTAGACTTAGGTCAAGATCTAGATCACAAGCCATTGAGAGTGTATAAAGCTCAAATTGAATCAAGAGCATTGGAAGTTTTCTGTATACTAACTCATAGGGTGTATAGCCAATAGGAAGTTTCCATATTGAATGGTAAGCCCAAAGCACATTGTTAAGTTTTGTACTACAATCTTTCCTATATTCACTAATGGTTCATTTTAGTATTTTTGAGATCTCATGGTTGGTTACCTTTTCTTTACTATTGGCTTAGGGGTGGTATGTGAAACACCATCAATTTTGGGACTCTCATGATTCAAAACAATCCCAAAATTTTGGCAAGGATCCCCACAAGCACGGTGTCACATTGGACCATGTAGACAACGTGGCACCCTAAAAGTCCTAATGCCTACAAATTTTCTTTTGAGCCTTCGTACCACCCTCTACAACATAGTCAACATGGCACCTAGCCATGAGGCTAGTTTGCATGAAAAAGGCACTAGGGGTAGACCATACAGTTTGGCAAATTTTCTATCTCCTGGGTTGACAGACTTGCTACATCCTCTACCTTGCCCAACTTGACACTTGACGCAACTGACAGTCTACCTAGGGACCATGCTATGAACTTTTGAAGGTGTTTAGGATGGACTAAATAGTTCTTCAAGTTTTCTAACTATGAGACCTGCTACACTACATAGCATAGCAAGCCTTGTGGAGACTGATTAAGCATCAAAGATGCAGTTGACAATAACCAATTCCCTTGAGGTACCTACCTCATTTCATCCTTCAAGCATGAGCAACATGACATAGTAAAATGTGGTAAATTTCATTAGAAATCATGTCAATTTGAGTGCTACACTACACAACATAGCAGGGTTTTACTATGATGACACTCCTACTTAGATTACTCTGCCGAAGTAAGCATATTTTCCCATGCCTTAACCATCATACATGCTTGTTTTGTAGCCAAACCAAGACATGATTGACATCATATGAAAAAATTATTGCAAAGTGAGTTAGAATCCAAGCCACACTAGGTGCTACGCTGTGCTATGCTACGCAACGTAGTAGGGTCAAAATGCGCGAAGTTCCTCCACCAGGTAGTTCTAGCAAAATAATTGCACTTGGTCACACTACAACCTCCAAGGTCACCTATCCTGCTTCGCCCCTAGGACCCAAGCAAAATTCCTTGACAAAGAATTGAAAATCAAACAGGAACTCATGACACATTAGCTGCTAGGCTGTGCTATGCTACATAGCGTAGCACAGCGTAGCAAGAACACAAAGCCCGAAAGTATCCCAAGGATGAACTCCGTGGATCCTAGGATCTTTCAACATGGAAGGAAGGGTTGTCAATTGCATAAGTTACTTGCCTAGCTAGGCCTCAAAAAAATATCTTTAGTTTGCAGGTAGAATTTATCTTAAGATTGGTGGCTACACTATGTAGCGTAGCACAAGGTAGCGTGGGGGTGTTTATGCTATGCCAATGTGCTGAGTAGCGTAAATACCATAACACTCATGTGGAAGCATCAGGACATATCTAGTTAGCTCTAGAACTTGTTGACAATGATTATTTCTATTCTAGCATCTCTTCAATAGGCAAGATCAGTAGTTTGCATCATTTTTCACCCCTTGTTAATTCCCAAAGTTGTCCCTATGCTTGACCCTACTCACAAGAGTAGGGAAGAAGTAGTCCTAGAGTAGAGGCTCCACTTTGCATTCATTGTTGGCATTATTTGTAATAAACATGACAATTCCCTAGATTTTGGCACATGCAACTTGAATGGTATGGTCATAGCATAGTAGGTTTCATGTTCAGTGTTACATTGTAGTGGAGCATGCCAACATAACACTACAGCATAGCGCTACATAGTAGTATGATACATTCATAGTCTGGGCCATGTGGGACCCAAGACATGTGGCATCTAGAACATGTCTTTCTCGTAATTTGGTCCCTATAAATACCCAGTGAACAACATTCAAAGGCTTGGCTAAAAAAAAGTAAGCATTTTGAAATTTGGGTTTTTGGCGATTGGCTTTGGAAAATATATTGGTAAGCAGAAGGCTAATGAACAACAAACCCTAGTAGCAGCACTTTCCTAGCCTAGAAATCACTGACTCATCAGTTCCTATAAATAGACCATTGGTAGCAGTCAAGGAGTTGTGACCACACTAGTGTGTTGTAAGATGTGCCTATCGACACTGCCCACTAGTTGTACACATTCTAATCAAACATAGATCAGATCCTCCAATTTTGGGGTAGTGCATTATCTTACTTGAGCTCATTTCGTTTCATCTTACCATATTTTGCATGATTTCCTATCAATTTATGTTATTGCTTACGTTATATATTTTTTCCACACTTTTACTATTTTGTATGCTATGTTTTTCATACCTAAATCTCTCCATATGGCATATTAAACAAGACATTTAAAAAAGGTTATTGTACACTGACTAAGTCCCTATTTGATCAACCAGATTGTTCAGAGCACCCCATTTCCATTTTCTCCAGCATAGCCCTCACATGGATCCAGGGTTATGTTTTACACTTGGTAACCTCTCATTGTTCCAACCACTGACAATTTTGGCTACTACAATTTTTGGCGATAGAAGGAGGGCCTTTTTTGTGCCCTTTTTGCACATCACAAGTAATCCTACAAACTATTTGTACCCCATCACTTACTATTGTAGACATGACATCCTTGTGGTTTTCTATACACCAGGTCATGCAGACTAGTCACAAAAATGGTTCCCTTGGAACCCTATAGGATGAAAGCCTCCAACTATTTACTATACCACACTTACTCTATCAGCTACACTATGCTGCATGTGCCCTATGTGGCATAGCAACCTGATCAGTGTGATTTTTTGACTACTCACCCATCTATAGTGTTATGCTACTCATTGAATAACACTCATCTACAATGTTACATTGTTTACAGCATAATGCTCTCTATTAAGTGATGCTCCCCTTCATGGTATGCTGTTGATCATGTTATGCTACCTGAATTCTGTATGGCATAGCACACCTTTTAATGTAGCATTTCTGCTTAGTTTAGCAAGCATAATAGTGAAGAAAACTAGTTTTCGATACTTTCTAGCATACCCAGTTTTAGTGTTTCCTCTTATAGTTTTCAACTACAACTACTTAATGTAACAGCGTGTTGTCCACAACTATTGCTTACACACCCTTCCTGTTTCTACCTATCCTATAATAGAAAATGATTCCTACGACCATTTCCATTACCACCTCAAACCTAGAGGTTCCCTACTTTGTCTATAATATGGCAAGTCTCAAGCAACTACCCAACCTAATGCTGATGTCGCGATAGTCCCTCAGACAATGGCAGCGATCGCCCGGACGTCTACCACAAGAAGAGGAGTGATAGAGCTTTCTATGGGTGAAAATGTAGGCTAATCTATCCTTAGAGCATTGTGAATTTGAATAGAAATATAACTTCTAGTTCATCTATCAAAATGGAAGGGAGTTCATTCCTACTCTTGATATCACCATCCCGTTGATTGAGACATATCAATGGATGCTGAAACAACTTGTCCAAGTAAGCAGGAAAAGAGAATGGGACACTACATCCCACTATGAAGAAATTTTCCCAGATCTCCAAGAAGAGTTGGACTCCCACTCCAATGGTGGTGGTCCAATCTACACCACAAGTGTTCCTTCTACCTCTATTGCCCATTCACATTAGTCACAGGTTTCCATGTCCTTTCCTATCATCGTGATAGTGCCACAACCTCAACCATCTATGGCAATGGGTAGTCACCCAATGTTTTCAACATACAATCATATAGGCCCTTTAAGTTTGTTCCCAATCATTCTTCCTTCTCAGTCTATCCCAGTATTGCACACAACATTGGTGACATCTACGCTATTGTATGTGCACACTCTACCTATGTCACAACTTCATGTAGGTTCTACTTTAGTCTCCTTATTTGCACCCATCCAATCATCAATAGCAGGTCCAACCCCAACCACATGGTGGGCAACAACCATCTCTTTTCCAGCAACTTAGATGTCTCACATGCAACCATACATGTAGCCTAAAACATATCAATTCCCACATGTAGAGAAATCGAGCATGGGACCATGCGCCACATACACCACTAGGAAAATGACTATCCATATGCTGCCACCTATGGCAGCCATTCCCACAACACCACCCACTAGGTTGTGGGCTACCCAAACAACAGCATTGGCAGGAGTTGCTCCAACAACACCCCTGATGGGACTGGTCGCTGCACCATCAGTGCCATCAACAATGGATGCCTCAATAGCCTCTCAACCAATTGCAACATCCTTGGGTCTGAATTAAGCTTTTCAACTTATCCAAAGCCTCACTGAAGAGATCAAACAACTTAAGGTTTCTGGTTCTAAAACCATATAGGTCATCAAATTTTACCATGATGATCCTATTAGCTTGGCTGTTCCTATGCTCACATTGCCCCTTGGGGTGCCACTCCCCCAATTTACAAAATACAACAAGGAGGGTGATCTAGATGCACATTTGATAAAATTCAGGTCTAAATCCTTGTTGTTGCAACCATGGCCTCACACTATCATCTGTGTCTTTGCCATGTGTCTGACAAGCAAAGCTTTGGACTAGTATTGCAGGCTTCCACGCACCTCCATCTCAACCTTGGAAGAGCTGCTAAGCCAATTTGTGATCCATTTTAAGTACAAATTAAAATTGGAAGTCACTCTAGACCAACTCATGAGGGTTAAGTAGGACCTGCTAGAATTTGTATAGAGATGCATACAATGATGGAGTGTAAACTTGAATGAAATACATGAACCAATTGCCGAGACTCACTTGTTGGCCATCTTTAATAGTGTGGTGGATGACTTAATTGAGTCTAAGCTCTACTACGTAGCCCTACATTTACTCAACCAAGCATTTTCTCAAATTAAGAGCATCCAAGATGCGATGAAGGCTAGTAGGGACCTAGCTTACATGGCCTATAGGAATGCACACACTAAGAAAGACAAGAAGAAAGGCAAGGCCGCAACAAACATGGTGGCCACTGTAGCCAATGAGACCAAACCTAACAACAACAAAAAGGTTACCACCACACCCAAGGCTCCCACTAACACAACACCTAGTCCCACTAGCACTAGTCAACCACAAGCAGTAGTCAATGAAAAGCATCAACACCTGTGGTGTAAGCACAACCAAGGCCAAACTTTTAGCGCAAGGATCGCTCAAAGTATGCCCCATTACCGATTAATCCTTTAGAACTTTTAAAGTAATTGTTGGGATATGGGTGTATACAACACAAATGAATGTTGAAGGAGGCTATTAAACACCATCAAAGGAATTGTGAAGTTCTTCAGAACCCCTCCTTGGCTAATCACCAATACCTAAGAATTTTAGGTTAGAGAGTTTCTGTGACTACCATCAACTTTGTGGGCATGATACAGATTACTGTTTAGCATTAAAAGATTACATACAATGCATGATAGATTAAGAAAAGTTGATCATGGATGAGAAAACTCCCATTCGACCTAAAAACTAGTCGATGGGCATTTACAAAGATCCTCTGAATGCAAACAATGCAGGTTACACCATCAACACTATCAGCATTGACAATAAACCTGAACCACCATAGTAACCATTTATGGTTTTTGTGCCTTCTTGCAACATAGAAACACCAACAAAAACTAAGTTGCAAGCCCCCTTTGTCATTAGGCCTCCTCGCCAGACATCTCCTGCACCTTTTGTGAGGAAAACCACACCACCACCCATTACAATAGTGCAAGCACCATTTTTCATTAAGATACCAAGGCATGCAACTTATCACCAAACACAAAATTAAGTGACAAGGGTTGCACCCCTTCCTCGCTATCCAAAGAAGTGTGAAGAGCATCTAGCAAACAAGCTAGCTAGGAAGTGTATTATGCTAGGTCCCCCTAAGCCTACCTCCTTGTCTGTAGTTCCTATGACCTCTTCTTCTTTAGCTACTGATAGCAACACATAGATGCAACCATCACCTTTTGATCCAAGAGAGCTTAGTGTGCTACCCTAAACCACTCCCCCTAGGGATATTTGTCTTCTAGGATGTATAGAAGATGAAAAGGTTAGCAAACAACAAGATGGCGGGCAAGACTTTATGAATGCCCTTTCATAGGTTAAATAGGCCTTAAAATAGAAAAACACAATGCTAGCTTGTTCAACTTGATAATGACCTCTACAATGCATCATGAAGCAATGGTTCACATGTTGACCTCTATTCCCATTAGAGAAAACTTGCTAGCTAAAGAAAAAGCCATTCACATAGTCATCCCCCCATGGCTAAAGAACCATGGCCCAACTAGCTAATGTTTAATGATAAGGCTATCAAAGATGACCCTAAAAAGGGTTAAGTGACAACTACTCCCATGTTCATCACCATTCTGTTGGGCCAATACAAGATTTGTAGGGTACATGTTGATGATGGAGTTGTGACCAACGTAATCCCATTTCTTATCGTTGACAAGTTGGGCTTGGTAGATCAAATCAAGCTTACAATAACTTCATGCCTTAAGTCCTTCAATGGGGCATGTGTAGTGGTAAAGGGAACTATCCACATCAACTTCATGGTAGGGGACCAGTTCCTCATAAGTGCAGTATTCATCGTAGTGGAGGAGATGCCTGGGTTCAACTTGATCCTGGGAAGATCATGGTTGGTCCAATTGAGGGCCATCTCCTTGCCTATATGTTATGAAATCCATTTACCCTACGTGTATAGGGAAGTGGTGATTTAAAATGACCAAGTGGCTCCCAAAGCCATAAACAACATGGATGTGGAGCAAGGTTCAAAGATAGAAATCTTTGAAAAAGAAGCCCCTGATCAAATTGAAATGACATGCTTGACAAATGAGCATGCTAAAACCATTAACTCAAATGAAGAAACCACATGGGATGAGTTGCCCTTCCAAGCCAGAAATGATAACATAGATGAATACCAATGCAAGGCCTCCCAACCATATGCTCTGCCTAACCCATGTTGGGTTAGGAAACAATTACATAATTTAGACTTATCTCCACATCACTTGAATAAACTATCATACCTCCAATAACATAATTCACATTTTACATTATAGTTTGTTGTTTGCATGATTTACATTTTACTTTAAATTTCCTATTTCCATGATTTACATTTTTACAATAAGTTTGTTGTGTGCATGATTTACATTTTACATTGAGTTGGCTGATTGCATTGCCTTTGTCATCAATACCTTATGCATGGCCCAAAATGACCCTAAGCTCTTGCATGACCCAAAATGGCCTAAAAGTAGAATGACCCAGAATGACCTTAAACTACCATCGCATCCTGCTAAGGCCTAAAACTAGCAACTCTTCTTCCCTAAAATAAAGAAAAAAAATCATCATTGAGTAATGGCCCAAAATGGCCTTAAACTATTTCCATGGCTTGAAATGGCCTAAAACTAACAATGGCCCAAAATGGCCTTAAACTAAAACAAGGGGCCAAAACACATTAATAAAAAATTTAATTAACTAAATCAAGATGAAACAATTGTTTCACATTATGTTCTTCATTAATTTTCAATCCATACAATAATGTTTGCAAAGAAAAAACACAATACAAAAACAAAAATAAAATCTTGAACCACTCAATCTTGAACCTCCATTTGGATCCTACACAAATAAAACAAAATAATAAATCAAACTACAACAAGGCTCTCATAAAATAAACTATGACACAATAAAGAATGACAAACTTGAGATGGCCCCATGTCCATTTTGGAGGGTATCTTATCCATGCCAACTGCTAGGTGTCATAGGATCTCCTCCTCAATGAGGTTGGCCCAATCTTCCTCCCCTAGATCAACACTTGTTGTAGCTTTCCTGTTCTCCACAGCTGTCCATTTAGATGGCCCCACAAATAAGGTATCAATGGTGGTACCCCAAAGGGTAAGGTCATTTCCCTTTCTGGAGGCTCACTAACCACAACTTGTTGCATGAACTTTTCATAGGCCTTAGCAGTGCTAATGACATTGAGAAATAACTTATAGGTATGCAACTCAACAAAAGCATCCTAATATTGTCAATGGTAGGTAGCACGTTCCATTTTGTACATGTGCTTATGGTTATTTTGTGCTTGACCCCATTCATAAAATTTGGTGTTGTAGTCCTTCTAGTCTTGATTCTTCTGGTCCAATAAGTCCATTTGAAAGTGTTGCTCTATGATCTTCTGAGTGGATTCATTTTTATCGTGTACGGCTAACCAATACCTTGCATAGTCAATTATAGCCATATGCTAGGTGTCGTTGGGAGCATCATGGGCCAATAAAAATTCATTTTTGGACCTTATATCCTCCAACTCAATGGCTTGGCTAGCCTTCTCTTTCTCAAGTTTTTTCACCCTCTTCCAGAAGTCCTCATTAGCATGCCTGCATTCCCACAATGATCGTGCTAAGTAGAGTGCACATTTATATCTCTCCTTGTATACATCATGAGGAACCTCAGTCACTTCTTGTGGGAGTATAGGTAGCGCATCAACCTTGACCACCTGTCTGGGGTCCCACTTGAGATGAGAGGTTGTCAATCACACATGAAAGAGTGTTACTCATGTAATGATGGAAAAAATGCAATAACTTAGAGAGCCTAACTTTGTAATTTTAACATACCTACCTTAGGATCGATCTACCTTAGGTGATCAATCATGTCGTCCACCACCCCCTCCATAAAAACAAATTTATTGGGGGTCTTAGTCCATGGTGTTAGGGAGTGTAGTAGGATATTACGCGTACCATAGTGTAGTAGGTACACCCTGCACAATGTAACAGTTATGCCCTACATAGCATAGTGTAGTAGGCATGCCCTGACCAATGTAGCATAGCAAGCACACTCCATACAGTGTAGTGTAGCAGTTGCACTTTACACAAGAGTAACGGTTGCATTACGCACAGCGTAGTAGGATGACCACACCTTGTGTAAGTGTAGCAAAGTGGCAAGTGTGACAAATGTAACAACAAAACAAGTGTAACAATGTAACAAGTATGACACGTATAACAATATGACAAGAATGACAACATAGCAAGTAAAACACTAATAAGCATAGCAAAGTAACAACCCTAATAGCGTAGTAGCATAGTAGGTCTGCTAGTGTAGTAGCGTAGCGGGCTTGCCAGAGTAGTAACATGGCAGCCATGGCAATATAGCAGCGTAGTGTAACAGGAACAAAAATGTAACATAGTAATAGTCACAATGTCAAAACAACATGGCTTGGGAAAAATACACATAGCGTTCCTGTTGTCCTGACCTTACCCCACTACATGAAATGTATCCAAGTAAAACACAAACAAAAGGAAAACTCCCCTTGCACATGCTACACTACGCTAGACATATGCTATGCTGCATAAAAACTTGGCATACAAAAACCCCCTTCGAGGGTGATACACTATGCTGAATATGCATTATGCTAGAACTACCCTGCAATAGTGTAATGTCCATTCCGAACAATGGTGGTTGGTGTAGTGTTGAGCATAGCTACAGCATAGTGACCACCATGGCCACCATGGTTAGAGTGGTGATAGCGATGGTGTAGTGGACAAAGTGACAACAAAGGTGATAACAACAGTTGCAGCGTAGTAATAGTGATGACCATAGCAACCGAGACATAGGGATGGTAGTAAAAAAATTATAGCTTGAAAAATTACACAACAAAAATGAGGGTAGTGTAGTGGCTTACTGAGTGGAGTGAGCATCCTACCACTCCTCAACGCATGCCTTCGGAAGATGTCATAGGATGCACCCCCCTTTATCTAGGTTGGCAAGCCTCTAATGCCTACGTTTACTATTGCACATCATCCTCTTGCTCACAAACTTGGCTATATCAACTTCTATGCTACAACTTCTACGTTGTCTATCAATTCGATTGTGCTATGCTATGGGTGTGGGGTGTAGGCTCTAACTATCAAAGTAACTAGATTATTGTGGGGTAATCCCCTATTTATAGCCTACACAGCTAAAATGCCTGCTACTTTTCAGAGTCTCCCATGTCCCATGCATAATGTGGGACGTTCCGTATCCCATGCATGACAAGAAGCATCCCTATCTACTGTAGCATAGTAGGGAACATCCTTGTCCCCTACAACATAGCATGGATCTATTGCAGCGTAGCACATAGTTACAACGTAGCACCTAGAGGCATTAAATTTTTCACTTCATTTTTTTACAATGTAACCTAGTAATAGTTCGCTATGACCTTAAACTAACAACCTTGACTTAGAATGTTACATTATTATGGTCTATTATGACCTTAAACTAGCAACTCTAACTTACAATGTTGCATGGTTATGGTCTGCTTTGACCTTAAACTAGAAATCTTAACATTCTTTTTACATTGTAAACTTAGTGACGATCTGCCAAGACCTTAAATTGGCAATTTCAACATACGAATTTTTCATAATTGTGGTCCACTAAGTCCTTAAACTAGCAAAATTTTTTTATGTTACATCATTTCTTTGCATATATTCATTACATGTTGTGGTCTCAAACAAGTATCACTTGACTTGGTGTATTTGCTTATTATGGTAGGTTTAATTGAAAAATGGCTATGCATGGTGATCTTCATTCACCTTTGACCTTGACAGGTTCCTATGGCAAATTTACAAGATGCTTAAATGTAGAGTTGGTAGACTTTGAACCATCCTATTGTGAAACCTATATCGCATCCTTAGAAACACCCTTGGAATGGCCCGAATACCTAGTCCAAGCCCAAGATTTAGAGGTTGAGGATGTGATTGAGGACCCTCTCATTGAAATCCTTGCAACTACGACTAGAGGTGAGGTGAAAACCTTAAAAGTTAGCTCCCTAGTAGAGCCATAGGTGCAACAAAACATCTCAAAAGTCCTTAATAACAATGTCAAAGTGTTTGCATGGTCATATGAAGACATGCCAGGCTTGGACCCATGACTCATACAACACAATATTATCCTAGATCCATATGTCAAGGTAGTTAAGCAAAAAGCTCGCAAAATCAAACCAAAAATCACCTTAGTTGTACATGATGAAATTACCAAACTTTGTCAAGTTGGTTTCATCTACACAATTGATTACTTGAATTGGATCTCAAAAATTGTAGTTGTACCTTAGAAGATTGGGAGTATACAAATTTCTATAAAATTTTGGGATTCGAATAGAGAAACAATTAAGGATGACTTACCATTACCTAGTATTGATCAACTTATCAATACTACCGCTAGTCATTCCTTATTGTCCTTCATGGATGGGTTCTTAGGCTATAATCAGATTTGTATAAATCCAGAGCATCAATTAGCAACTACCTTTATGACCCCTTGGGGAATTTTTTGTTACACAATGATGTCCTTTGGGCTGAAAAATGCTGGAGCAATGTATCAATGAGAAATGGCATACATCTTTGGCAACTACCTCTTAGAAAGATTAAATAACTACATTGATGACATAGTGGTTAAGTCTAAGGAAGATACTGATCATCCCTACGATCTAAATGTTGTCATTGGCATGACTTGCACCTCAACCCCAGAAAATATATTTTCGAACTAAAAACTGAACACATGCTAGGCTTTGTTGTGTCAGAAATAGGAATACGTGTTGATCCTGCTAAAGTTAAGGCTATCGTTAACCTAACACCACCTACAAACCTTAAAGGAGTTGCACGGGTTGCAAGGAAGGGTGTAGCTTATAAGAAGGTTTATTACCAGGTTGACAAACAAACTACACCTGATGCAACACTTGCTTAAGAAGGGAGTCAACTTCAAGTGGACAGATAAACATTAAGAAGCCTTTGATAGCTTAAAGAAAGAGCTTCTACACCTTCCCACTATTTACCCTCCATAGAGGGATAGGCCTTTCTACATCTATCTTGCCACCTTGGACACATCTATTGCTACACTTCTATGTCAAAAGAGAGATGATAGGTCTAAAATCCCAGTCTACTACTTAATTCATGCATTGATAGCTCACGAAGTAAAGTACAATGACGTAGAGAAAAATTATCTTGCCCTAGTGTTCACACATAAAAAGTGGAGAAATTACTTGTTTTTTAGTAAAGGCAACATTATATGCAAAAGAAACATACTTTGGGCTATTACAACCAACTTATACAAGAGTAGTAGAATAGCCCAATGGAAAGCTATAACTACAGAGTTCGACCTACATTATGTGGCACAATCCTCCACAAAGGGTCAAGCAATAACTACACAACTTACAAATTCACGTGTTGATGACCAAGCAATAATAGAACTTGAGTTCCCTGATGAGCATGTCAATAGCATAAGTCCTGTACCATCATATTTTGAGGCTAGTCTACATTTTGATAATGCCTCAAACACACAAGGTGGTAGCACCACTACTATCCTTACTCTTCCCTCTGGGGAAATTTGACCCTTCATGTATCATTTTACATTCCTTTGCACAAATAACATAGATGAGTACGAAGGACTCCTTAGGGGTCTTCTAGCAGCTCAAGAGTTGAGGATCCAACACTTAGCAATTTGGGGTGACTTGTAGCTAGTTATCAACCAGATTACTGAAGTTTATGCTTGAAAAGCTCCACATTTGCAACCTTATTGTGATTTAGCTAAATGTCTACCAAATTAGTTTGCAACTTTAGACATCCGACATGTGCCCCATGATGAAAAAATTGTAGCTAATGCACTAGCCACATTAGCCTTAAATGTGTCATCACACATGTTTGCTACTTTGCCTATCTCAATAGTGACATGCAATGATCCTATCACTCACACTCTACACATTGCATCAGTAGGCCTGGCTCACACCCAACAATGGTATGATAACATTAAAGCATATCTCCAACATGGTGAACCCCCACATGGCTTCACATATACTCAAAAGGATGCAATACGAAAGTAAACACAGCAATATACCCTCATAGGAGACAAAACTCTATGAAAATCCTATTATGATGGAATATTGCTAGCTTGCATTAGTGGGGAAGAGGCACAAAATATTGTTGACGAAGTACATGAGGGATTGTATTGAGAACACATAGCTCCTAGAGCTATGGTGGAAAAAATTTGACGTTTAGGCTACTACTGGCACTGCATAGAACGTGATTGTGTTGCGAAGGTTAGAACATGTGATGTGTGTCAATGCAATGGAAACCTTATAGATGTTTCATGTACCAAATTGCATATAAAAAAAATTACATGGCCTTTCCAACATTGGGGACTAGATATCATAGGACCCATCACACCTAAGTCTTCTGTAGGACATAGCTTCATTATTACTACAACTAAATACTTTACAAATTAGGTAGAAGCTATTCCCCTTAGAAAGACCATGTCTCAACAAGTTTTTGATTTTATTCTAGATAACATAGTTACACAGTTTGGCCTTCCCATGACTATTGTGACTGACAACGGGCCACAATTTAGTATCATGGAAACCAAAACCTTTTGCAAAAATATTAGCATCAAACATTCTTTTTCATTGCCGTATTAGCCCTAGGAAGATGGCTAAGTAGAAGCAACCAACAAAGTTATCATTAACCTATTGAAAAAAATTCATAGCAGCAACAAGAGGCAATGGCATGAGAAAATCCTCTATGTGTTGTGGGCTTACCATATGACATGCAGAACAACCATAGGTAAGATTCCATATAGTCTTTTGTATGAATCTAAAGCGGTGTTACCTCTTGAATTGTAGGTTCCATCACTTTGAATGATCCTTTCGAATGTCATGGACAAGGCTCAAAACAATGAGTCAAGGACCATTGATCTTGACTTCATAGAGGAGGAGCATGCCCAAAAACTCAGTCACATCGAATGGTACCAAGATATTTGATCAGACGCGACCTGCATGTGCCACGATATCGCATACGCGATATCACATCTCGTCGTCATATCTATAAATAAGAGGTGGCACTCCCTTCATTTCCCAATCCTGGCTAGAAGTAGCGAAGCTTTGGCAGATTGATCACTCCAGAGTTAGAATTTTTTCCCATGTGCCCGCAGTAGGAGTCCTAGAGTGAACGACTCTTTATTCGAGTAGCTTGTAACCTGAACCCAAGTTGTGTACGGCAATAAAGACGAACTTGATTGGATAAACCTTGCAGCACGTGGTTTCATTTATTGTTGTCTATTTACTACTTTCCTAGTGCGTTCAAGTACGACTTGATTACGAGCGTCTACGGACGTGTTTGGCTAGTCAAGGAATCGGCTGCTTATCACACTTAAGCTAAATAGGTGCCTCAGTACAACCACTTCGAGCACTTGCGTTATGTGTGGCGATCCCATTAACGATTAGTGTTTGGTAAGCCACAGTTGCATAGTTCAGGGTGTGTTCGGTAAGTGGGCATGGATGCTGATGCTAGTTAACTTAGACTTAGGACATTAGTTAGAGTTAGTTAGTTTCTCAACACTTTCCCCTGATAGCATAGGAGATGAGCCGAAAATACCAAAAAAATCACATACCTCAGACTTGCTTAACCATACACCGTGACACTTACAAGAAAGCCTGGGAAGACAACGAACGATTAACCCCAAGTGTTTCTTGTGGTGGTAAGGCATTTAGTTTGCGGAGTTCAACCGGATCGCGCGTGCATGCTCGTATTTGTATGGTTGAGTGTAGGGGTATCTCGCCACTCATCATTGGCGCCGTTGCTGGGGACTAAGTGTTTTTACACCAATTAAACATACGGTATATCACTCACATCGTTGTGAGCTTAAACGAACCTTAGGGTTAATCAGTTAATCAAGAACATAAATAATGGTGAAAATTAGCATACCATTAGAAATGGCTTCTTCTCATGCAATCAACTCACCTAAGGACAATACAGGAGAAAGTCAGGATCATACGCATAACCGAAATCAACCATGTCCTCAACAATCCAAGGTCACATATACTCATCCCAATGAGTATGTGCTGGATTTTACCTTTGTTTTCCATCAAGATGAGAAACTATGGTGGAGGGACATGCAAGGTAACATTGTGTTACCCCCAGATCGATCTGCTCCCAACATGCTTTCCCGTGCTTTGGTACAGTATGGCATGCATGAGCTGCTTGCTAAATACGTTCTGGATGATTATGACACAAGGGATTATCATCCCACAAACACTCAATGTATTCGGGATCCAAGGCAGGAGAGCCAACATTCACTATTGAAGGGCAAGGTTCCCCACGTCATTAGTGAAATAGGAGAAGAGAAACCCCTCACAATGGGTTTCTTAGAAAATGATGTTCCTTCTCCTCACTCTAGTGAAGAGGTTAGGCATCAGGGCCTTAGATCAACGATACATATTCCAGGCTCTGATCCCCGTGAGCACCAGCTATTTACGGCAGGAACAACTACTCACACGAATGATGGACTCATTGATCGTCACAACGATCGGGGCTGAAGCAGCCTAAGAGAAGGCACGAAACATCACCATGGTGATGGATCCCCTTCTTCTTCTCCTTCATCTCATCATTCACACTCTCCTTCCACATCTGGGCGCAGCCACCATGGGCATAACGTAGAGAGTAAAGGTAAAAGAGATGAAATGCCTCGATAGGAAATTCGAGAGGAGTTAGGACATGGACAAGGACGTAGGGAGAATAGGGAACCACCACGTAGACATCACAGACGTCATGAAAGAGATGATCATGACGAACCCCTATTCACAACCCGAAGTATGCTTGATATTAGAGAGGCTGTTAGGATTCCCACAAGGCATTTGAAAGACAGCAGGATCAAGCACTTGGACATAAATAATATCCCACGTTTTGAAGGGGGATACAACGCTGATCCGCAGCACCATTTACAGGCATTCCATGATGCCTGTGCCTTGCACAACATAGATAATGAGGGGCAGAAACTTAAGTTGTTCCCAAGAACACTCATTAAAGGAGCAGAGAGCTGGTACCGGTCCTTAGAACTGGAAACCATTAGGAGGGGGAGTACGATGCTTGAATTGTTCAACAACAAATATCAAAAGTACTCCAGAGTGTCTAACTTGCGTAAGAAGATCCAAGGATGGAAACAAGGTGCTCATGAATCCTTGGATGCTGCCATGGCCCGTTACTACACACTACTACATCATCGCCTGGGCCATGGGTACGCTAAGCAGGATCAACTTCGCCACCTCGTGGATGGGCTACGAAATGAAACGAGAAGAACTCTTGGGACTTACGCCCAAGGGAGACTCTCCCAATTAAGAGCCCATGAAGTTGAAGTTTTATTGGAACAAGTAGTGCAAGAAGAGGGTGACCTCCATAAAAGAGAAAGTGCAAAGGAATACAACCGTGATCCCTCCCTTCGCAAGAAGGGAGTGAAATTCTGTGATGAGGAGGATGAGTCACCACTCGAAGAGTTGGTGAACAGGAAAACC
>MNCI01033109.1:146509-160254 GCA_015680685.1 Gnetum montanum | reverse complement strand
GAGTACTTCAGAAGGACTCCTTCTCCTCCGGGAGACATCCCACATTCCATCCATCCTCTAACTCCACCCGCACCTCTTCCTCAAGTAGTTCCCATAACACCTCCTGCTCCAACAATGCAAGGGGAATTTCCTACCCAACTGCAGCAGCATCACGCCGCGAGAGTTGTAAATATTCAGAGTGTAAATATCCAACCGGGTACTAGTTCTGGCGATAACTATACAAAAAAGAGAGCCTTTTTTAGAACTAAGATCCCAGACAAACTCTCGCAACAACAAGCGGATGGGTACATGGATAGGCCTCTAACTGCTAATGCTTCGGAGCACCCTTCAGTCCAAGGGAGTGTAACGCATACGGTTATGTTAACACATACCGTAACTAACTGGATTAAGGTAGGCCACCTTCCCAGGAAACTAACTGATCCTGGGATTCCCTTTATTTATTTGCAGATCGCTGGGAATGCACCACATCGGGCTCTTCTGGACTTAGGTTCTGGAGTCAACTTAATTTCACAGAAGATGTATCATGCCTGGAACCTGCCCTAACTTAAGAAGAGCAACATCCAACTAGAGCTGGTAGACCAGTCCATCACTATTCCCTTGGGATTAGTGGAGGACGTTATTACCACTGTGTGTGGTTGGTCCTACCCAGCGGATTTCCTAGTGATCGAGGTTAACAACAACGAAGGGGACTTCCCAATTATAATGGGAAGGGCATGGCTAAGCATAGTAGATGCATGAATTAGGATCCGCGATCTTTCCTTGGAAATCTCCAAGATAAACATTTGTGGAAAGATCAAGAAGAGGATAGTTCCATGCATCACATACAGTGATTCATCGGGTGATGACATGGAGGAAATGTCTCCATGTCATAGGTGTGCCCATGAGACTCTCCAACAAAGATGCCTGTATGTAGCAACCACACAAGAAGTAGTAGACACCCCATGGTTGAAAACTTCTCATAAGGGCAAACATATATGCATGGAACGAACTGAGGCAACTCATGGTAACAACCGTGGCATAGACACATTGAAACGTGAGCGTCGCCAACTTCCACCCCTGAATCTAAGATCATCATTTGGGAGAAGTTGGGTACTGCTTAGAAATTCAAATAGGCGCTCACTTTTTCGGATCTCTCCCTCACAACTCAGTCATGGGGGAGATGGCCACCTATGCTAACCATATGGGGCCCTCAGTTCTTTTTCAGTTTTTGTTTTACACGTTTTTGTTTTACAATGTTTTTGTTTTTCACATTTTTGTTTTACAATTTCTTTAACTTTTCTAATTTTTGTTTTACAACTTTCTTTAACTTTTCTTGTTTTTGTTTTACAACATCGTTATATTTTTCTATCTTTTTGTGTGTGTGTGTGTGTGTCATCCATCATGTAAATTCGTCACCCAATAAGTGTTCGGGCCGATGGGATGAACTGTTTTTCATTAATTGCTAATGTTTGGTTTTTACCTTTAAGTTACATTGTTGATACTAAGGTATGTTCTTTTGATATGGCAGGCAATGAGATCACTTCATCCATCCATCCATCAAGTCTATGGTTTCCCTTGGCTTGGAAATGTACAGTTCCCTTCCAATAAGAACTTTAACGAACCAGTGACTGGGCATTTCTCAAACTAAGGAAGGACTCAAGGATTGCAAAGGGTGTGACTTCAAGGGAACTTGATGTTTTTGTGTTGGTCATTCACTTGGGTGCTTGGATGTTTTCTTCTTGGGTTTTCTTGTCGTTCCGATGTTACCCAATAATCGGAAGCTGAGACAATAAAAAAAAACAAAACAAAAGTGAGGATTCAAAGCAGACCCCTTAGATGAAATAAAATTTGGGCTGCAAGCACTGGTTATGGAACTAAAGTGTTCCCTCTAACTAAGGTCCTTCTCGCTTCCCATTCTCTCCTTCATTTCGTCGGAATGGTGGTGGCTCTTCGAAGATGCATCCTTGTTATCCAAGTGGATGGTTTGACCAAATACATTGATGCGAAGTCACTAGAATGGTTGGTTTGAAGCCCGAGTTGGAATGAGATTCGCCAAGTCACAATTAATCATACAACACACAAGGGGCTGTACACCACCTTGTTCTTGGGATTCCATTCCACTTCTCTTCTTCCCATCCTTCTCTCCATGGTTCACCTCATTGCTGGTTGTATCATTGTATATACTTTGGTTGATGCTTTGTTTTCATTTTGGTAAATTCTCACGGTTAAGACTTTAACTCTTGTTCCAAAGGACATTCCGAGAGCCCACGGACTCTTTGAATATGGGATTTTCAGGGCATTAAGGGCATGAGCCTGCTTTGGGGAGGACCCACTGACATTCCTATTTGGAACAGTAGTTCACTTCTTTTCCTTAACATTTTTGCAATTAATTAACATTTTTGTTCATTTCCATCATGACATCCCCTTCACCGATGCCATAGTTGTCACTTTTTACCTATCTTTCTTACTCCTTTTCGTTCTCCATTCTAACACTACCGGAGGTTCGCGATTAGTAATGGGGGTATGGGGCTGATTTTTCGATTTTTATCCTAAGCCCCGGATTTTTTTTTTGTTTTTCTTCCTAACCCCTATACCTTTGGTAGTCATCATCTACATTTTCCCAGATCCATATTAGCCATACCACAACTTAGCCACGAAACCCAAACCGAAGCAAGGTATGCTTTACTTAATGATTCAATTACCCTTGCTAATATATGATTGTGTTATGGGTGCAGATGGTCATCATACAACAACAGAATGGATCTGGAGCAAACACTTGGAGTGGAGTAGCATTGAAGCTGCTATGCAAGGAGCAGAATTGATAACGCGCTTACGGATGGACAACGGAAGGCGCAACCAAGGCATTGGCAGCAACAAGACTCTTCTCCCTTCTTCTCTTCTATTCTCTCTCCTCTTTTCTCTCAGCTGCCAACTGTGGCCTGATGTCATTGTAATAAGGTGTTCACCCTTGTTGTCATGAACACCAGTTTTGTCAAGTCTTGTAATAAAGACCGTTCACATGTCATCCCATTAGTTCTGTTTCCCCTAATAATCCCATACCTACCTGATACCATTGTAAGGAACTCGAGGACGAGTTTTCATTCAGTCATGGGGGTATGATGAGACGTGACCTGCATGTGCCGCGATATCGCGTACGTGATATCGCATCTTACCCTGCGATATCGCGTACGCGATATCACGTCCCGCCGTGATATCTATAAATAAGAGGCAGCACTCCCTTCATTTCCCAATCTTGGCTAGAAGTAGCGAAGCTCTGGTAGATTGATCACTCCAGAGTTAGAATTTTTTCCCATGTGCCCACAGTAGGAGTCCTAGAGTGAACGGCTCTTTATTCGAGCAGCTTGTAACCTGAACCCAAGTTGTGTACGGTAATAAAGACGAACTTGATTGGATAAACCTTGCAGCACTTGGTTTCATTTATTGTTTTTTATTTACTGCTTTCCTAGTGCGTTCAAGTACGACTTGATTACGAGCGTCTACGGACGTGTACGGCTAGTTAAGGAATCGGCTGCTTGACGCAATGCATGAGTACGACTCAATTACGAGCATTGGCTGCTTGGTAACCCAATAGCGTATTCCAGGATTCTGTGCTTGGTAATCCCAGTAGTAGTCCAATGTGAACGACTAATTGAGGAATCGGCTGCTCATTGCTAGGCTAGAACGTGTGATAAGTACGACTTAGTTACGAGCACCCACGGGTGTGTACGGCTAGCTAAGGAATCGGCTGCTTATCACACTTAAGCTAAATAGGTGCCTCAGTACGACCACTTCGAGCACTTGCGTTACGTGTGGCGATCCCAGTAACGATTAGCGTTTGGTAAGCCACAGTTGCATAGTTCAGGGTGTGTCCGGTAAGTGGGAACGGATGCTGATGCTAGTTAACTTAGACTTAGGACATTAGTTAGAGTTAGTTAGTTTCTCAACCCTTTCCCCTGATAGCATAGGAGATAAGCCGAAAATACCAAAAAAATCACATACCTCAGACTTGCTTAACCATACACCCTGACACTTACAAGCAAGCCTGGGAAGACAACGAACGATTAACCCCAAGTGTTTCTTGTGGTGTTAAGGCATTTAGTCTACGGAGTTTGACCAGATCACGCGTGCACGCTTGTATTCGTATGGTTGAGTGTAGGGGTACCTCGCCACTCATCAATAACCAAAGGAGAAAGCATTACTACAACTTACATCAACGGCCGATCAAAAGGGGGTACCTTGTCCGCAAGGCTATTTGTGAGCCTGTGAACAAATTCTCAGCCAACTGGAAAGGTCCCTTTATAGTTACAAAAGCCTATGAGAATGGGGCATTCAAACAAGCTGATATGAATGGAAATGAGTTTACAAATCCTATTAACCACTTGTACCTCAAGGTATAGTATGTTTGATATAAAGGAGTACATCAGACGTGAAGCAAGGTAAGAAAAATATCTACCATGATGTAAAACTAGCATAGATAGTCCACTATGACTATAAACTAGTGCAGCTACTCCGCTATGATCATAAACTAGCATAGCTAGTCTGCTATGACTATAAACTAGTACAACTAGTTTTCTATAACTATAAAGTGGCACAACTTGTCCGCTACAATGTTAAAATGGCATAGCACATCTTTGTGCCACAACATGGTCCACTATGATCTTAAATTGGCCATCCATCATCTGCTATGAACATAAACTAGCACATCGTTCTACTAGGATCTTAAATTGGCACATCATGGTCTGCTAGGACCTTAAACTAGCACATCTGATGGTCTACCAAGACCTTAAACTGGGTTCATAGTGCAATGCCTCCCAGCTAACACATGTGACCTTATGAACAAGAGAGTGTGCACATTGTCAAGCTTCTTAGACAACACGGGGTGGGATGTTGTAGTTGCAAAATGTAGTTCACGTCATCAGGAAAAATCCCTCTGGAAAACATGTAGTGTCATTGCCCCTAGCATATTGGTGATCTTCTAAAGATGTCATTTGACATCTTGCTGACCTTCCAGAGCTACTACTACCACAACCAATCATCCTAGCAATAGCTATTACCATCAATACCTATTGTTGGAGTTCCAACACTATTGTTGCCCAACCACAAGGTTGTCATCCTCCAAGCCTCGCCATCCTCTAAGTTCAAACAGGAATTTAGCTATTAGGCCTCTCACCTTGCAACTAGATTGCATGATGTTTACCTTGGCTAGGGAATCCTAAGCACCTGCATCACCACCAGTTCTAGCCTCTTCAAGTTGGCCTTCTTGCTTTGGACATCACACATGTTAGACACAACACTTGTTACTCTAGCAGTTTCTAGAGCAAGTAGGACTTTGCCCTCATTTCACTCAATGGATGGATTTTTCTAGTTTTCTCTTTGTTGTATTTGTAGAATAAAAGCTAAGATGGCATCATTCAGGGATGTGTTTCACCATGAGATCAAGGCACTACATTACTCTGAAGTACTCTCTTCAATCAGCCTAGCTACTTGAGAGTGCATATCCTACTCTCCCTTCAGCCAACTTAATCTTTGCTCCCTATACTTGCAGTTTCCCATATCCCCTTTACAAACTTTCCCAATGCACGTAAAGCCCTTTCACATGCCCAACCACCAATTCCATGATGGATGTAACACAACTCATCCCATGGGAAGCCTCTATAGGTAGGTCAAAGCCCCACATGAATGTAACACAACTCATCTCGAGGAGGAAACACCTATCCTATAGCAACGACAAGGTTGTCTTCAAGTGAACATGGATGTGCAAAAAAAACCACAAAAGAGAAAAAATCTTACAAAAAAGAAAAAAAGAAAAAAAAAAGGACAAGTGCCTAAAGAAAATGGCACCATAGCTATTTTGCAATTGTTTCAACCATGGATCAGCCATCTCCAAGTACTTTGATGAGAGGTTGAAATCCAAAAAGGAAATAGACCCATACGTGTTGACTCCCTCATAAGCATTCTAACAAGGGATCACACTATGACAATAGTTATCATGGCATCACATTCTACACTCTTTCTTCCCTAACCTTGCTTTCTCATGTCCATCCCTTGCCCCCTACCTCACAATCACTCTCCTAGTACTCTCAAACATAGCAAAGCATCATCCAAGAAGGCACTGAAGAGCGATGTTGGGGTCTTGTTCTTCATGGTGTTTTGTATTCTTTGTTGACATCTCTTGGGTAGATCCTCTAGATGTCAACAAAGAGGGACCATTGAAACACCATAAATTTTTAGGACTCTCATGATTTAGCACAGTCTCAACATTTGGATAAGGATCCTTGCAAGTGCAGTGTCACATTAGATCATGCAGACAATGTGGCACCCCAGAAGTCCTAATGCTTGGAAAGTTGCTTTCGAGCCTACCTGCCATCCTCTACAACATATTTAACATGAAAACCAATCGTGAGGCCAGTTTGTACAAAAAAGGCACTAGGGGTAGATCGTACAATTTGGAAAATTTTCTATCTGCTAGGCTGATAATCTTGCTACACCCTCTAGCTTGACTAGCTTCATACTTGACCTAGCTGATAGTCTACCTACAGACCATGCTAGGAACTATTGAAGGTTTTTAGAATGGACAAAATAGTTTGGCAAGTTTTCTAACTATAGGACTTGCTACGCTATGCTACACTGCATAGTGTAGCAAGCCGTGTGGAGACTAATGAAGCATCAAAGATGTAGTTGACAATAACCAGCCCCCCTAGGGTACCTACCCCATTTCATCTTTGAAGCATGAGCAACATGACATAGAAAAATGTGGCAAATTTTGTCAAAAATCATCTCAAATTGAGTGCTATGCTATGCTATGCTACACAACATAGCACAGTGTAGTAGGGTTTTACTGTGATGACACTCCTACTCAGATTTCTCTAACATAGTAAACATATTTTCCCATGCCTCAACCATCAAACATGCTTGTTCTATAGCCATGCCAAGACATGATTGACATCCTACAGAAAAATGATTACAAAGTGAGTTAGAATCCAAGACAAATTGGGTGCTATGCTATGTAGCATAGCAGGGTCAAAACCCACAAAAGTCCTTTGCCAAGTAGTTCTAGTGAAAGAATTGCACTTGGCCATGCTCTAACCTCCAAGGTTTCCTATTCCACTTCACCCCTGGGCCCCAAGAAAAATTCCTTGACAAAGCATTGTAGATGAAACAAGAACTCATGACACACTGGTTGCTACTCTACATAGTGTAGCAGGGACACAAAGTCTAAAAGTGTCCCAAGGATGAACTTTGTAGGTCCTAGGACCTTTCAACATGGAAGGTAGGGTTGTTAATTGCAGAAGTTTCTTACCTAGCTAGGCCTTAGATAAGTATCTTCGATTTGTACACAGAATTTGTCTCAAGACTAGTGGCTATGCTATGTTACACTATGCAACATATCACAACATAGCATGTAGGTGTTTATGCTATGCTAATGCACTGGGTAGCATAAATAGTGTAACACTCACATGGAAGCATTAGGAAATCTCTGGTTATCTCCATAACTTGTTGACAATGGTCATTTCTACTCTGACATCTCTTCAATAGGTAAGATCAATAGTTTGCTTCATTTTGCATCCCCCTGTTAATTCCCAAAGTTGTTCCTATGCTTGACCCTACTCACAAGAGTAGAGAAGACATAGTCCTAGAGCATAGGCTCCACTTTGCATTCATTGTTATCATTCTTTGTAACAAACATGGTAGTTCCCTAGACTCTGGCACATGCAACTTGAATGGTATGGTTACAACACAACAGGTTTCATGTTCAACATTACAATACAGCGTAGCACGCCAGTGTAACAATGCAGCGTAGTGCTACATAGTAGTATGGCACATTCACAGTCTAGGCCATTTGGGACTCAGGACACGTGGCATCTAGACCACATATTTCTCCTAATTTGGGCCCTATAAATACAACAATGTTCAAAGGGTTGGCTAAAAAGAGATAGACATTTTGGCATTTGGATTTTTAGCGATTGGCTTTGGCAAAGAGATTGGCAAAGAGAAGGCTAACGAATAGCAAACCATAGCAGAAGCACTTTCCTAGCCTAGCAAGCACTAGCTCATCAGTTCCTATTAACATACCATTGGTAGCAATCAAGGAGCTGTGACCACACCGTTGCATTGTAAGTTGTGCCTATCCACACTACCCACCAGTTGTACACCTTCCATCCAAACAAAGATTAGATCCCTCGATTTTGTGATGGTGCATTCTCTTACTTAAGCTCATTTCATTTCTTCTTACCATATTTTGCATCATTCCCTATCAGTTTATGTTTATTTCTTGTTATACATTTGTGCTATGCTTTTACTATTCTATATGCTACATTTTCCACTCCTAAATATCTTCATATGACATATTAAAATAAAAATTTATGAAAGGTTATTGTACACTAACTAATTCCCTGTCTAATTGACCAGACCATTTAGGGCACCCCATTTCCATTTTTTCTAGCATGGCCCTCACATAGATCCAGGGTTAGGCTTTACACCCAGTAACCTCTTAGTGTTACATCCACCAATGTTTTTGGCCACTACAGTATGGTGTTGTTAATTTATGTTCAACCCATAAGTGTTGCATTAACTTTGTAAAAGTGGCACCTGTGAAATAAGTTTCATTCTTAGAAATAAGTGAACATGGTATCCCAAACATATTTACAATATTTTGTTGTATAAATCTAGTAGAAATGGATGATGTACACTCAGTAATGATTGCTAATTCTACCCATTTTTTGTAGCAGTCAACTACTATGATAATATATGCTTTTCGTTTGACATGGTGTGATGGAACCCATGAAGTCAATGCCCCATATGTCAAAAGGTTTGAGTACTTGAATCCACTATTGAGGACCTTCTATGCAAGCAGTCATCCCCCCATCTCACTAGCAACATTCACAAGATTAGAAAAACTAGTGAACATCCCTAAATATTGCATACCAGTAGTATCTTTCCATTAAGATTTTTATGGCCATGCACCTTCCTACATAGTGGCCTCCACAAGGTTTTTTGTGAGCATCCTAGAGAATGAATAGTTGATCTTTGTCGAGGACACACCAATGAATTAGGCCACCGACACACACCTCATAAAGGTATCCATTAATTTCCATGAAATATTTGGCTTAATGAAGAAATTGTTGTCTTTTTCTAAAGTCAAGATCTTGTGGCATCTTGTGAGTGATAAGATAGGTGAGGATGCCATTATACCAAGTTTTTTTATAGCCATTTGGTCATTTAGTGCTCTTGTAAAGAGGGGTTCATTTGGAAATTAACTAGAGAGCAAGCTCTCCTCCTCTTTATTATCCCATATTAAGTAAGAGATGTGGTCAATGATCACATTTTTCATCCCTTTTTGATCTACCATCGTGAGATTAAATTCTTGTAAGATCACAAGCCACCGTATAATATGAGGGCTCACCATCGACTTATTCATGAGGAAGCAAATTGCACTATGGTTCATGTGCATAAATACTTTGTATCTAAGCACATAGTACCTAAACTTTTCAAGAGAATATACCACAACCATTAATTCATTTTCCATGGTGGTGTAATTTAATTATTCTCCCACAATGCTTTGGCTCATGTAGTGGATGTAGTATGGGAATTTCTTATCATCCATCTTTGTGAGCACTACTCCCAAGGCATAGTTAGATGCATGTGTCATGATGTGAAAGGGTTTGAACCAATCTGGTGCTCATAATATTAGTGTTTCTATGAGTTTCTCTTTTAACTATTGGAATGCATGTTCACATTCCTTGGTCTAGATGAAAGGTGCATATTTCTTTGTAAGCTCTACCAATGGTTTTATGATCTTAGAAAAATTCTCTATGAATCATTGGTGGTAACTAGTATGTCCAAAAAATGACCAAACATCTTTAAATGTCTATGGTTAGTGTGTTATTCCCTAGATGATTCTTATCCTTTTTAGATATACCTTAATCCCTACTTGAGTGATTTCATGCCCCTAGTACAATGCCTTCTTGGACCATGAGATGGCTTTTCTGCTAGTTGAGGTGTGGATTTGTTTCAGTAGATCTCTTCAATACTTGCTCAAGGTGGTCCAAGGCTTACTCAAATGTATCTCCATAGGTAGAGAAGTCATCCATAAATACTTACTTACCACTACTGATCTGCTATTGGAAAATACTAAGGACTAGGTGTTGGTGATCATTTGGGACGTGACCGCCAACGAGTGTCCTCAAACAGGATTTAGGTGCCTGCTAGTCTTTGACAACACCAAGGCCCAGATACCTTCAAATAAACTCAGTAGTTAATGTGAGTATGTGTATGTGCTGTTGTGGCATGTGGTTGTGAGAAATGTAACGATTGTGTTGTGTGTAAACTACAAATGACTTACTTTAAAGAGATTCAGCCAACTTTGTCAAGTACTGTGAGTTGTTGAAACTTTCCTATTTTGTTCAAATGCCTAGTCTATGCGGTCCTTATAATACCTACTTGTAACAAATAAAATTTTGCAAAAACATTTGAGCACAACTCTGCAAATCTACTCCTAATTTTCCCCAGAGAAAGAGATAGTTCCACAAGAAAACTAGAAATAGAGCAAGATTCGATGGAAATAGACAGAAAGAAAAAGAAAGCAGATTTGTGTAGTCCTCAAATATTTCAATAAGGTAAAATGACATGAGTAAAAACTTCGCAATAAAGCTATCCCAAATTCAATATCTACGAATTGTTCAAACTTCCAAGGCTCAAACAAGCAATTTCTTCAAGACAATCCTACTATGCTACTAGAAATTGCTGCGTAGACTACCACTTACGAGACTCCATTTTGACTAGATAATAGACGTCAACGATTGCATTCAAACAGAAACTTTAAAAGACTTGACAATTTCTGATTGAAATACCATAGAATTCACTTTAAAGATAAAAAGAAGCTATTCTGGTCCCATCAAAATACCAAATATTTTCTGAACCCTCTTGACTACTGAATTATTCAAGGGCGTGACTACAAACAGAGGCTGTCTTACAACAGTCCCAATAGTAGTTCCCACACGTTGCACAATAACGAAATTTACTACTAAAATGCTCTTAAGGCTTTTAAACACAAGTGCTTCTATGGCAAAATTTTAATAAAAATTTCTATCAGGCAACAAGAACAATAAGAGCAATCTAAAAATCCCAAAATTACTTGCCAAGGATGATACTATCTAAACCACTAGCTAAACAATTTAAGCAAAAGAAAAATAAAACATAACTCACAGGACTATGACAAAGAGGCTGAAATCTTTCCTTTAGCAAGCCATCTTACAAGCAATCGTCTTTACAAATGCTCTTCTCAGGACCCCAAAGTGTCTTCAAATGAGAGCCTAAGTGCTAACTAGTAGCCTTCCAAAGTGTGACCTCCAAATGTTTGATGTATGAGATCTTCCAAAAGTTTCTTTTCCAAAAGTCCTTTCAAAGGTCGTCCAAAATTCCTTCTCATGAGGCCTTTTTATAAGGTTTACAAGGTAGTTACATGCCAAAATATCCTAGCTAACTTTTCTCCCAAGCAAGGAGGTTACAGCCTACCCATTTAATTAGGAGGGAGTTATATAGTTAGGAAGTTATGCGTAAAGTTAGGAGGAATTAATATTTATAAATATTGCCTTTGTAAGTAATTTATTGAAATAAATCTAAAATCCCTAATCTAATTTAATTTAATTTAAATTTTAAATACTAAGTGTCATTAAGCTCTAATATTTTTTCGTAAAAAAATATAATATAATATCCACCTTATTGGTGGTAGCGGTAGTTACTTTATCCTTTCTGCATCTCTGATAATTGAAATTTAAATTCGAGATGGCCCGAAATATGAGTCTGAAGTTGAAGGCATCAATCCTGCAACTGCCAGCAACTAATTCAAATTATCTTCTTCGACCAAAAATCGTTACCAACAACTGCCATCTCAGGAGAAGACTTAGCCACTGCGTTAGGAGACGTTGCTGTGTGTTCCATAAGGATCTACAACTGTTGTAACCTTTGCCTCTCAAAAATGCCCTTCAGGTTTTGATAATTATATGATTTGATCATCACTTCATTTATTTTGCTACCTTCCATCTATGATGACTGGTAAATTATCTGGCTTACAAATTTTTCTTCCAACATTTGGTGTAGATTCTTCAAGCAACGTCCAGCAAGGATTTTAAGGCATTTGCCATTGTTGCGAATGAAAATCCAAATTTTTTCATCACACGAAATAGGCGTCCATTCTTCTAAAATCCATCTTCCGAAATAGACACAAGTGTCTCTTTTGAAATTGATGATGTGCCTACTGCGTTCCACCCTAAACTACCCTCAGTACAGTCTGCACGCGAGTGCTACTCAAAACCCCTTCAATACTGCTCAGTCATGAAAGAAGGGCCTTCCACGCACTCCATGAACTCGGGTTCACGATTTTCGGCATCCGGCGAGTCGGCTACGGCTGCGTTCAGCAACATAAATTTGGATGATGTGAGGGTGCAACTCTGAATGGCACAAGTCGATGTATTTGCCCCAAAACCACGACCTTCAGTTCTATTTTTCTGATTTTCTATTTTTTTCTCCGGCAACGTCAACAATGGGTCTTTGGACTTACGGGAATTTGGATTCGTCTGCAATACAGAAGCCTTTACATCCTTTGATAATTTAAATTTATGGAATTGAAAACCTGTTGGTAGTCCGTTAGGTCCTTCACTTGCTTCCAACTCTTAACCGATTCTTGATACTCCATTACCCATAGTGTTGTCTATGTTTCCAATATTAACATGGAGTATGCTTTCTTGTGGTAAATAATCACCTCCTTTGTTTGTTATTCCAATCTTCTCTAAAGGAAATAACTTGGCATTTTAATTTTAATTTCCAAGAAGGCCTCAACATCAAGATTATTTACTAGTGGCTTGCTTCTCCAAGAATACCCATCAACTCACAATACTAAACTGCAAATTTACAACCAGGGATTGTGCTAATTTTGAACAAAATATTCCAATTGTTCCATGTAATGGCCAAATGTACCAACATTTCTGCCCCCTCTTTTCAACACTGAAACATACTGAAAATTTCACTAAATTTTTACAGCTGAATAGAAATCTTTTTTGAGGAAAATTCCCATTTCACATAAGGTGTGATGGGACAAAAACCTCATTCATAAGAAAAATCAAACTGTATACAACAAACTATACATTATCAAGTCCTTCATGAACTATTCTTGGGATGGAAACTGAATTGTGAGGGTTATGCTAGTGGGAATTCTCATCTCTCTAACTGTTTCATAGGAAATCTCTGATTTGATGAAGGTGGTCCTGTTGTTTTCGGGATTGGTAGAGCTCTCACCTTGATCTACATGAGCTTTCTCTTCAGCACTTTTCTCATTTTCCTTTTTGGATGAGCTCTTTTGTTCTTCTTCATTAGGTCCTTCATTTTCTTCTCGGGAGACAAAAGCTTCTCCCCATCCCCAAGATGACTCTTCATAAGTTGGTGGCTCTTTTCCTTTTTTCTCTTCTTTGGAGCAATCTTGATATTGCCCCCAAACATTGGACTCTATATCCAAATCTCTAATGAGAAAAGAAAATTCATCGGATAACCAAGCCATAAAAGGACATTTCTCTGGAGCTCCACAAGATCTGGCCTTTAGATAAGCTTTCAATACATGCTCAGGGAAACATCCCATCACATATGGAATAAAAGGCTTTCTCATTGCTCTCTCAAACTCCATTAACTCTCTATAATCTTCACTACCAAACTTGAATTGAAAGATGATGAAATCTTAAGCAATCTAACCCTCCTTTTATAGGTGCTAAAAATTT
>MNCI01033109.1:94405-146306 GCA_015680685.1 Gnetum montanum | reverse complement strand
TTATTTTTGTGTCATAACATCTTCAAGTTGTATGCAATTGTACCAAATAATGTTTTATATGCAAAACATTATATGTAAATTGCAATTCCATGCCATCCAAGGTTGATAATTTGTAAGTATCCTCTGAAAATTGCTTTGTAACTTGAAAGAGACTGACCCATGTCGGAGTAAACTTATTTGATTTCTTCATATTCCATAATAAGACAAGGTCCCCTATCTTGAAATTCCTTTTCAAAGCTTTCCTATCAAAC
Organism: Gnetum montanum; assembly: GCA_015680685.1. NCBI lineage: Eukaryota > Viridiplantae > Streptophyta > Gnetopsida > Gnetales > Gnetaceae > Gnetum > Gnetum montanum. Next base: position 146,055 of record MNCI01033109.1, on the reverse strand, counting down.
CATCTTTTAACTTGAGAGGTATTCTGTAACAAATTATCTCTTGCTTTATCTACTTTAGCTTCTCTTCTAATAAGCAAAGTCATGAAACTTCTATCTTTATCAGTCTTTTCACTACATCTTTGTACAAATTCAGAAGCTGATCTTATAATCTTGTTTGTAATTCTTGCTGGAAAACCATAGACTAAGTTATATGGTGACATCCCAATAGCTTTCTTGAATCTAATTCGATCTTACCATAATGCAGATTGTAGATAATCGATCCAATTTCCTAGATTCCCATCCATCGATTTCTTAATATAAGAAATAAGCTTTTATTAGTGGATTCTACTAGGCCATTTCCTTGAGGATAATAATTTGACGAGGAAAATATGAAAATGGATTTTGCAGATGCCCACTCGATAAACTCTTTGGATTTGAAGGCGTGTCCACTGTCTGACACTAACACTTTAGGTACACCAAATCTACTTAGAATGTGGTCTTCTAGAAACTTAATCACATTGGATGCTAAACTTCCTCTTAGAGCTTTTGATTCAAACCATTTAGTGAAATAATTAGTAGTTGTGAGAATAAACTTGTGTCCAGCTCTTGAAGGAGTGATTGTACCAATAAAATCCAAACCCCATTGTTGAAATGGTCTATCTGCAACTACTGGCTTTAAAGGGGCTCTAGCCCTTTTAATCTTGGGCCCATGAATTTGACATTTATAGCATTTTTGAATCTTTGAACTAATGTCTTGATACATGGAAGGTTAGTCATAACCATATCGAAGTATATGTTACATAGTTGATTTAGGGGCTTCATAAAATAGATTGAAATGATCATGAAATTGTTCCAAAATGAAACACATTCCAATAAAACTCCCTGAAAATCCTTTCTATATAATATACCATCTTTAACAACAAATCTTCGTGCTCTTTTGAAGAAATCTCTCTTTCGACTTGCAGTTAAATTATTTGGGATTTTTCTTGTACTAAGAAATGTAAGAATTTCATCATACCAATTCTCTTCATGGGTGTCAACTGTACACACTTCATTTTCTCTAGTCATTAACTTAGCTAGTCCCATTCCCTTAATTGTCTTGCATATTTCCAATGAAAATTTGAAACTTTGCAACTTAATAAGCCATTTTCCAATTTTCAATCCAATCTCATTTTGGGATAGGAATCGCTTGATTGCAGTTTCAATTAGCATAATGTGGACTAATGAACTTTCCAAATAATATCTAAAATGCTGAAGTGCTTTGACGACTGCGAAAGCTTATTTTTCTAAGTTTGAATAATTTAACTTTGAAACTTTCAACTGATACCCCAAAAATCTAATTGGTTCATCTTGACCTTCACTATCCTTTTGTGTTAGAACGGTAGCAATAGAATCATTTGAAGCAAATGAGTATAACCAAAAATCTTCTTTAAGTCTAGGCTTTACCAAATACGGAGCCTCTTATATAGCCCTTTTGATTTTTGATAAAGCTCTTTCTGATTCTGGTGTTTTCTCTACTTGGACATCCTTTTTTAGCATATGCATCAAAGGTTTGGTAATTTCAATAAACCCGGGGATGAAATTTTTCGCAAAGTTTATCTTTCAAAAAAAGATCTAAGAGATTTCTTACTTGTGAGATGCTCAATATTTTGTACTAGTTGGATTCAGGAATTGTCTATGGCAATTCCTTCTTGACATATCACATGGCCTAATAGGCTTCTAGATTTAACCCCGAAAATACATTTCTTAGGATTTAATGAAATACCAAACTCATGACATCTGTCGAAAACTTGCTGGAGATGATTAATATGATCTTCTTTTTTCTTTGATAATATTGTAATATCATCTAAATAAACCACCAAGAATTTGCCTAATAAATCCTTGAATGCTAAATCCATTGCTCTTTGAAAAGTAGCTCCAGCATTTGACAATCCAAATGGCATTCATTGGTAGAAAAAAGTTACCCATTTGGTGATAAATGATGTTTTATATCTATCATTTTTATCTACAAAGATTTGATTATAACCTAAGAAACCATTTAAGAAAGAATATGCTTGACAACTTGAGACTTTAATCAGCATCTCATCAATTCTTGGAAGTGGATACTTATCCTTTTTTGAAGCATCATTTAGATTTTTAAAGTCCACAAAAAGCCTTATATCACCATTTTTCTTCCTCACTAGAACAAGGTTAGCAAGCCATGTTGAATATCATACTGGATATATGATTCATGCTTGCAACAACTTCTTGATTTCAGCTTCCATAGCTGGTTCAAATGATGGATTAAATTTCTGTTGTTTTTGCTTGACTGTTTTGCAACCTTCTATTAAAGGAATCTTATGTGTCATCACAGCTTGCCTAAAAGCTTTAAGATCATCATAGGACCAAGCAAAACTGACCAAATTATTCCTTAGACATGACAACAAGTCTTGCTTGAAATTCGAATCTCTTTCCTTTGTAACATTTAACATCTTGGGCATCTTGTCTAATCCAAAATTCACTACCTCGAAAGCTTGACTATCTGGGTTTTGTATATCCTTCCCAATGAGTAAATTTTTCTTGAAATCATATTCCAAATCAATCATCTTTGTCGGAATGAAATTAGCTTTGGAATTTGATGATGTTTCAGGTATCGCTTGACCCTCAAATTCTTATTTATTTTTCATAAATCTTAGTACTTGATCATCATCTTCAAATACTTGTAAATGTCTTATATTATCTGGTACTGATGGCTGATGTTCTTCTTCAATCATGACATCTTTGTAACTTTCTATTAATTTCATATCCAACATTGAAGCTACCTTTTCCAAATCATCTGCTATAAGATTCTCTGCTCTATTTGGCAATGTTGAAATTGATCTAAGATCTTACAAGCAAGTTGCTTATAAGGTCTTAAGAATGAGCTCTTTACGACACAGTTACCTTTTACTTCACAGACTAATCTTGAGTCTCCTTTTATAGTGATTTCTTTGATCTTTTTGTCTAGAGCTATTCTCATACCAATACATAAAGCTTCATACTTAACCTTGTTGTTAGTACAAGGAAAAGATAGACAAATTTCTTTGAGAATTTCAGGTGAATCATTCTTTAATATAACTATACCGACTCCTGCACCTTTTGAATTATATGGACCATCAAAGTATAACTCCCATTTATCCTCTTGCTTTGACTGTTCTTTTTCAAAACTATAATTTTCTTGGATTGTACAAATTTTATTTTCAACACCTCCTTTTTCAGCCATTTTACTTCTTCTGTTTGAAGTAATATTATCTATCATCAAAGGTTTGCTATAGATGTAGATTTTATTTGGTTCTCCTTTCCAAGGTAACCACATATGAGAATAATCTGTTGATATGTAACCTAAGAAATTCTTACTCCAACTTCTACTTAATAAGAGACTATGTGAATCCGGTATATCTGCCACTTGAATAGTTACTCTACTTCTTTTGTGAGGTTCAGAAGAAATTTCCAATAGAACACTTGGTAATTGACCCACAATCTTCACTCTACTTTTATCCACTTGAACAATCTCTCTATTTGATTTTTCAGGAATCAAACCAAGTTTCTTACATATAGACAATGGCATTATAGTAGATGTGGCTCCAGAATCAACCAAACAATTGTGTAAGTATTTATCCTTTAATTTCATTGTCAAAAGGAAAGGAGGAGCTTCCTTATCATATGAAGTCCTTAATTTTTCATCATTGTTAGACACATAACTTAACTCTGATTTTCTAGCTCTCCTTTTACCTTTAATGAACTCTAAATCCTTTCTTTGCTGATCTCCTATTTGAAGCAACTGATAGAGGCGAATATTGACTTTGACATGTTTAAGGTCTTCTATCAAATCATATTCTCCATCACCAATGAAGCTTGATCTCTTTATCCATTTATTAAAAGACTAATTTGGAGTGCTTTGCTCCACTTGATTATCTTTACTTTTATTCTTGTCTCTGCTACATGGCTCAAAACCTTTTCTCTTAGTAGATGGATCCATAATAACATTTGGGGGTTTAGAAGTAGTTAGTATTTCCTTAGATCAGATACTATATCCATTTTCCTCATTGTTATTACATTCTTCATCTAAAGACATATCTTCTTCAGAAGTTGATAGAGAAGAAGTATCGCTTGATCCATTGCTTGAAGATTTTTTTGCATAGTGGACACTAGATAACTCATTATCAGATTCAATATCAAGAAATTTGGACATAATAAGGACACTTTCATCTTCATCTTCTACTAACTTAGTGTCTTGATGTTTATGCTTCCTATTTTTCCTTTCTTCCTTCATATTAACCCTTGCCAATGCTTTTTTAAGCTTCACTATTTTGTTAGACATATCTCTTATTAATTGTCATTTTTCAGATCCTACTCTTTCATGTTCTTGCTCTTTCTTAATGTGAGATGGACTTGGTAAAGCTTTAAATTGAGCAAAATCTTGCATAGGAATCATAACTCTTTCTTCTCTTTTTTGAATCGCGATATTTTCTTCAGGATTCAACTGTTTTTCTAACTGTATAGCTTCACTAAAGTAGTCATTTAGTGTAGTTAAGTTTGGAGTTCTCCTTAACCAAATGGAAATGATGTGGTTGACAGCCTTAAGGTAAGTTTCCTTAAGCATTTCTTCTGATGGCCTATATTTCCTTTGAAAGAGTCCACAAATTTGTTGAAACTTAATGTTGAAATCTCTAATTGACTCTTTAACTTCTTGCTTAGCTTGTACTAGCCCATAGTACAATTGTTGTTGATCTAATTGATTACCAAACTAGGCTAAGAAAAGATTTTTCATATCAGCCCAACTTGTAATACTATTACTTGGTAGGTTTGAATACCAAATCTGAGCCATATCCTTTAGATTTGATACAAACAACCTACAAGCTTGATCTTCATGTTGAATATTTGCATGAGCTAAAGCAAACTCAAACATGTGAATATATTCTTTAGCTAAATAAGTTTTTCCAGGAATGAAAGGCTCAAGCTAATATTTGTAAACTACCTTAGGAATATCATTGTAATTTTGAAATCCTAATGGTGTAACTCCTTGCCAAGGATTTGCCATCCTATTCCTTTGTAATGTTGAACTCTTAGATTTTCTACATCTTCTCTTATGAATTGACAAACTAGATATAATGGGTGATCTTCTTGATCTTCTAGTTTTCATTCCACTACTTGTTCCCAATTCAGAAAATTTCTTTTGTTCTTCTTCTGATGAAGAATAAGTCTCAGGATCTAGAATATCTTTTGAACCATTTAAACCTTCCAAACTATCAATCTTCTTGGTCAGGAACTAAAAATAGTATCTAATTTCTTAAGCCTTACAAATAATTTTTGATATGCTAAAATTATAAGGCTTATGAACCTAGAGGCTGAAGTTTCAGCCCTTCTTCTAGTGCCAAAAGAACTGTTGGCGACCGTTCGGGACGCGACCGCCAATGAGTGTCCTCATACAGGATTTAGGTGCCTGCTGGTCTCTGGCAACACCAAGGCCCAAACACTTTCAAATAAACTCAGTAGTTAATGTGAGTATGTGTGTGTGCTGTTGCGGCATGTGGTTGTGAGAAATGTAATGATTGCATTGTGCGTAAACTACAAATGACTTACTTTAAAGAGATTCAACCAAATTTTTCAAGTACTGTGAGTTGTTGAAAGTTTCCTATTTTGTTCAACTGCCTAGTATATGTGGTCCTTATAATACCTACTTGTAACAAATAAAATTTTGCAAAAACATTTGAGCACAACTCTGCAAATCTACTCCTAATTTTCCCCAGAGAAAGAGATAGTTCCACAAGAAAACTAGAAATAGAGCAAGATTCGATGGAAATAGACAGAAAGAAAAAGAAAGCAGATTTGTGTAGACCTCAAATATTTCAACAAGGTAAAATGACATCAGTAAACACTTCACAATAAAGCTATCCCAAATTCAATATCTATGAATTGTTCAAGCTTCCAAGGCTCAAACAAGCAATTTCTTCAAGACAATCCTACTATGCTACCAAAAATTGTTATGTAAACTACCACGTACAAGACTCCATTTTCACTAGATCATAGATGTCAATGATTGCATTCAAACAGAACCTTAAAAAGACTTGACAATTTCTGATTGAAATACCACGGAAATTCACTTTAAAGATAAAAAGAAGCTATTCTGGTCCCTTCAAAATACCAAAGATTTTCTGAACCCTCTTGACTACTGAATTGTTCAAGGGCGTGACTACAAACAGAGGTTGTCTTACAACAATTCCAATAGCAGTTCCCACATGTTGCACAATAACAAAATTTACTACTAAAATGCTCTTAAGGCTTTTAAACACAAGCACTTCTATGGAAAAATTTTAATAGAAATTTCTATCGGGCACCAAGAACAATAAGAGCAATCTAAAAATCCCAAAATTACTTGCCAAGGATGATACTATCTAAACCACTAGCTAAACAATTTAAGCAAAAGAAAAATAAAACATAACTCACAGGACTATGACAAAGAAGCTGAAATCTTTTCTTTAGCAAGCCATCTTACAAGCAATCATCTTTACAAATCTTCTTTACAAATGCTCTTCTCAGGACCCCAAAGTGTCTTCAAATGAAAGCCTAAGTGCTAACTAGTAGAATTCCAAAGTGTGATCTCCAAATGTGTGATGTATGAGATCTTCCAAAAGTTTCTTTTCCAAAAGTCCTTCTCATGAGGGCTTTTTATAAGGTTTACAAGGTAGTTACATGCCAAAATATCCTAGCTAACATTTCTCCCAAGAAAGGAGGTTACAACTTACCTATTTAATTAGGAGGGAGTTATATAGTTAGGAAGTTATGCATAAAGTTAGGAGGAATTAATATTTATAAATATTGCCTTTGTAAGTAATTTATTGAAATAAATCTAAAATCCCTAATCTAATTTAATTAAATTAAAATTTTAAATACTAAGTTTCATTAAACTCTAAGATTTTTTCATAAACTAATATAATATAATATCCATCTTATTGGTGGTAGCGGTAGTTAATTTATCCTTTCTGCATCTCTTATAATTGAAATTTAAATTCGGGATGGCCCGAAATATGAGTTTGAAGGTGAAGGCACCAATCCTGCAACTACCAACAATTAATTCAAATTATCTTCTTCGGCCCAAAATCGTTACCAACAACTGCCATCCCAGGAGAAGAATTAGCCGCCACGTTAGAAGACGTCGCCATGTGTTCCGTAAGGATCTGCAACTATTGTAACCTTTGCCTCTCAAAAATGCCCTTCAGGTTTTGATAATTATACGATTTGATCATCGCTTTGTATATTTCGCTACTTTCTGTCTGTGATGACTGGTAAACTGTATGGCTTACAAAGTTTTCTTCCAACATTTGGTGCAGATTCTTCAAGAAACGTCTAGCAGGGATTTTAAGGCATTTGCCATTGTTGCAGATGAAAACCCAAATTTGTTCATCGCGCAAAATAGGCATCCATTCTTCTTAAATGCATCTTCCAAAATAGCCACAAGTGTCTCTGCTAAAATCGATGATGTGCCTACTACGTTTCATCCTAAACTGGCATCAGTACGTTCTGCACATGATTACTGCCTGAAACCCCTTCAATACGGCTCAGTTGTGAAAGAAGGGCCTCCCACGTGCTTCATGAACTTGGGTTCACAGTTTTCGGCATCCTACGAGTTAGCTACGGCTGCATTCGGCAACATAAATCTGGCCGATGTGCGGGTGCAACTCTGAACGGCACAAGCCGATGTATTTGCCCCGAAACCATGGCATTTAGTTCTGTTTTTCTAATTTTCTATTTTTTTCTCCGGCAGCGTTAACAATGGGCCTTTGGACTTATGGGAATTTGGATTCGTCCACAATACAAAAGCCTTTACATCCTTTGGTAATTTAAATTTACAGAATTCAAAACCTGTTCGTAGTTTGTTAGGTCCTTCACTTGCTTCCAACTCTTAACCAATTCTTGATACTCCATTACCCATGGTGTTGTCTATTTTGCCAATATTAACAGGGAGTATACATTCTTGTGCTAAATAATCACCTCCTTTGTTTGTTATTCCAATATTCACTAAAGGAAATAACTTGGCATTTTAATTTTACTTTCCAAGAAGGCTTCAACATCAAGATTATTTACCAGTGGCTTGCTTCTCCAAGAATACCCATCAACTCATAATACTAAACTGCAAATTTACAACCAGGGATTGTGCTAATTTTGAAAAAAATATTCCAACTGTTCCATGTAATGCCCAAATGTGCCAACACTAGGCATTGAAATGTTGTAGAAGCATTGCATAAACTAAATGGCATCTTACAATATGCAAAAGTTCCTCAGGGACTTGTGAATGTTGCCTTGGTCTGGTCTTTTGGCATCATTTTGATTTGGTTATAGCTACTATAACCATCTAAGAAGCTATAATAACAATGTCTAGATATGGTTTCCAACACTTGATCCACAAATGGAAATGGAAAATGATCTTTAAAGCTTGCATATTCAATAGAATGAAGTTGATTCAAACCCACCATTTTCCACCTTTCTTCAACACAATTATGAGTGGGCTAACCCACTTTCTATCTATGATGGGATAGATGAACCCTACCTTGAGGAGTTGTTCAATTTCCTCCTTGATGATCTACCTCAATTTGGGGTTCAACTACCTTTGCAGTTACCTTCTAGGTTTCATGGCTAGCTTCGTGTAAATGTGATGCTGGCATATCCTTTGATTTATTCCTATTAGCTAAAAATATGACCAAGTAAAGGCTATTGGCCATTTGTTAACCACCTATAATAACTTTTCTTATTGTTCAGGAACAAGTTTGACATTAATTATGACTAGTTTACCATTGTTTAAAAATAGATATTCCATGTTGGTCGGTAAATGTTTTAGCTTTAGGGACTCTTGCTTAAAGTTATTAGGGATTTTCAACTCTCCCTAATAGGTATTGATGAGCAGTGAGATACCCCTACACTCAACCATATGAATACGAGTGTGTACATGTGATCTAATCGAACTCTGCAAATAGACTAGTTGTGGAACCTAGAGAGTTATGCGTTGATCACAGTTCATCATCTTCCCACTTGGACTAGTATTTTATTTTTCATGTATGGTTCAATCCAGAGTGAGGTGTATGATGTGATTCCTACTTACTATGCTACTTCAAAAGTCCATGATAAAATAACTTAGGTAAACTAATAGACAAGGGAAAACTAAATCCAAGCTAACCTAAGTGCAATGAGAATTTGTCTTGAATCATTTGTATGCATCTTGGACCTCGTGTACTACTTCTGGGATTACCAAGTGCACATTACCTGAGAACTACTAGATACGCTACTAGGTTACTAGGTAGTTACACTTAAATGTTCATGATTAAGACGTACCCATTCTACAATAATGACAAGAATAGTAAATGATGATAAAGAAATATTAATTAAGAAAACACTAATTAATATTTACCAATTAAACAATTAAAAATCTAAGGGAATGCTATAATGATGGAGCAATCTTAGTATTTATTGTCAATTTTGTGCATACCTAAGTACATCACACTCGAACAAAGGTTCCATACAATTACAAGCATCACACTGTGGGCATGCACTAGAAACAAGAACTCAAAACTAACTATAAACTAACAAAATGACTCTACCCTAAAAACTTACCCACACTCCCTTCCCATGCACCTGAGTACTATATTTATAGGCCTACATAAGAATCATGATATCATGTATTCAATATCATTATCCAGGTTGCGATATCGTGTATCAAATATTGGGGCTTGAAAAACCATGATTCACCATACCCCCATGACTGAATAACAACTCCTCCTTGTGTCAAAGAAACAAAATGAGAATGAGTTAATTTACTTACATAGTGGATAGGTATGGGATTATGGTCTAACTATAAATTATTTCATGCCGTAGTGTGGATTTAAACAAAATAAAATTAGGACACTAACATATAATACAAAAGACAAAATTTTTGGGAAGTCATGTGATTTCTAGTGGTGGTGGCTCCTCCATGGGCCTCTTCCCCTTATCTTGTGCTCTAGGCTTTGGAGATGCATATCTCTAAAAGAGCACCTAAAGCTTTTCTTCTTTGTTTTAGGGATCGTGTGCCATCCATTCTAATGTTCCAATATTTGATGAAATCAACACCTTCCATGGAATAGTAGTTGAAAGAACACCTATTTGGCTTTGACATACCAAGCCACAAACAACCATCATTCCTCATTGTAGGCTATTGCTTTGTCTCTACATTCTTGGTAATCTATGATCTATCAGGCCAAATCTGCTATAACATCTTTTTACCCTTGGTAGTTGGCTTTGATCACCTCTAACTTAGAATTTTCTTCCTCTAATTTCTACAATGTCTTTTTGTATTCAGCAACTTTTGCTTCATATTTGGTGTAGGTGGCTACTTTCTACTTCTCCAATTCTATCCTTGGACATCCTATTGTTAACATGGCTAAGTTGGCATACCATAGGTTTACCAACTCCATGTACTTAGTGAGATATTAGATCAATAGGTTGTAGCTGTTTAGTTCTACTTAGTGGATGAAGGTGTAGGTGTCTAGTATGGCCTGTCAGTCATTGTTTTGAGCACTGAAAGTGTTAATATGGATCTTATCCATATGGATATATTTTTCAATGATCTACTTATACATCCCCACTTGGTCTTGGAAATGTTCCTTTAGCTTCTCATGTCTCTTAGCCTCATTCTACCATGCACTTATTTCAATGGTTGTCTTCTGATGGATGGCACATACCTCCTCCATTGAGAGGGTCCTATTTTCTCTAGCTAAGTGATTCATGTCTTGGTTGACCCTTATTAATTATTCTTGCATTTTCTGGAAATTCTCTTCAAGAACATTCTTTTGTTTTCAATCGTGGTGAATCGGAGATTCTTGGTAGCAAAGAGCTTATTTTCTTCTTGGAAGGCCTTTAGTGCTTTAGCATGTGCATACATTTGGGCTTGTGATTTTGAAACATCCCAATTAGCCTTCCCTTTCTCCATTGCCACCCTTTTATTCTCTTCTAACATTTTATTTAGTTACTCCATCTGAAATAACTCTAGCTAGTCAGCTGGGATAAGTTGGGATGGATCCCACTGTGCAACTTGTAAGACAAAAATCTTCCCTTGGAGTCTTCTCAACTTGTCCTCTACATGTTTGATCCTAACCTCTGTCATAACTAGCTTTTGCTTTGTAGAAATGAGGTCTGATTATGCTATTGTAACAGCTTGAGGGATGTCAAATAAGAACATCATCACTTTTCCTATTTGTAGAAATCAATCCAAAGCATCCTTATGTTCTTTAGGAGTCATTGAGGGACTAGCTAAGACTTGAGCATCATGTGCTCCTGTGAGATCTATCGGTGGTACAATAGGGACATTGAATGATTTTTTGATGTGGTCTGCAACCACTTTTGTTGCTCCATCTGCATCCTAGTGTTGCATGACTACTACTATGGAACCTTCATCAATTTCTAATTGCACTTGAAAAGATGCAGTGTTTCTAGAGATTTGTTCTAACCAATGTGATTCCCCTCCTCTTGGTTTTATATAAACCTTTCCCTATGCATGATCAATTAAGATCATGGGCTATACAGCATCATCAATTATCTTGAAGAGATTAGCCTCATCATAGCTTTCCTAATTAACCATTTCTGCAATGGCCTTAAGATGGTTCATTGATGGTCAATAATCTTGCGATGGTAGTGGAAGTTGGTCTTGCTAGCATGTGGGCTATGTGCTAGTCCCTACTTCCTATTATTGACTGGGCCTTGTATCCAAATGTTGGCTAGGTTCTACTATTTGTGATGTAGTGGGACTAACCTTCTGCTCTTGCTCAGGCTCTAGTCTCTCACTAGCATCTTTCCTTAGTGTTGGTGGCTTCTGTAATTTAGCATATGAGACATTTTGAGCCTTTCTAGGGACATCATTAATGTACCTCAGAATTCTAGAATGTCGACATAGCTTCCTAATTATATAGGGGAAAGGTAATGCAAACTTCCCCATCTTACATTCGTCAAACCACCTCAATATTTCTATGAGATGTGAATGACGTAGATTGGCACAAACCTTGCCCATAAGATTGCTTTTCCTATAGCCACATAGGTGGAGATCCTATTTAGTATTTTTGTTGGAAAGATGTGACAAGTGCAAATTTTGAGATAGAGTCTCTCTTCAAGGATGAGTTCCCTATATGTTTTTTCCTCCTTACTATACACCCTTTTAACCATACTTTTCATGCATCCGCATCAAAGCGAGTGGATAGATGAGCAACTTTAGGCCCTGTATTCAGAAGGGTTAGAACTTTTAAAATAGCCTTAGTAGAGAAATTGACTGAAATCCCACCAATGTCAGTGGTGGTTCCCTCTTCCTTATTGTGCAAAAAATGGTACGTCTCCCAAAAATACCATTCACCACCCTTTGAGAGAACAGGCCATAGTGGAGATCCTTTGAGTTGATCTCCAACCAACTCAAGAGCAAATTTAGTACAGAGTCCAAAATTGAGTTCCACAATCACTATAGCTAACATGGACCTTTCCTAAATTTCTTAAATGCATTTTGGAGATAACATGAGATGTTGTCCCTGTTTAGGTGCCCTTCCTTCTCCACCTTCTACATGCCTAGATTGTGTAGTAATAGGGGGTTCTTGATGGATGTTAAATGATTGTGTCTCCTACTTTGCATGTTCTATAGAAGGTCCTTAGTCTCTTCCTCTCCTTGGCCGTTTGAATGCACCTTGAGAGGGTCCTCCCTATTGTCCTCATTTAGGGGCCATCTGTAATCACATAGGATCAAATGTTAATAAGGTTATTTAAGAAATTTAATTATCTTATACCTTACCCATTACCTTTAATGAATTCAATTCTTTCCTACTATGATTCAAAATTATAAATTTTTAAAAATAATTTTCATTAGGTGACTCCAAAAATAAATTTCATGATTTGTGTGAAGAAACAAAATTAGTTTGGCATAAGTTCTTAGCATTCATTAAGATCACTTACCCTTATGATATCCTTTGGTTCATAGTGAATTTCAAAAAATTTATGTGCAACTTGAAGCATACCCTTCCCCCATGACTAAGTTAAACACTATGGGTTTAAGCAGATTCAATTAGAAGGAGAATCGGAGCATTAATGAGTAGGATATTGATGTTCAAATGATATGGGTGCAAAGCATGAAAATTTGTGGAAAGAAATTGCAGCAACTCTCCTCGAGTGAACAATTGAAAATGACATTGACACGTATAGGGGAAGTCCATATATATATTTTTAATAGACATGATATCGCATACACACTAGCACAGACCTAGTATCATGTTGAAGCCAATACCAGGTACTCAATATCATGTCCCTTCCAACATTGGGTACTTAGTAAAAGTGATGAATTTTTGAGATTTCACTGCCAAAAATGAAGGATTTAAGGTAAGTTTGAAAGATCTAGGATAATGTTGAGTAGACCTAAAGGTACCAAAAATGTAATGAAGTGAAATTATGTAATGAAGTTCTTAAATAGGGTGAGGAAAAAGAACATGTAGTGGTGCACAGGAACATTTGGGTTGTAATGATGATAAAGGAAAGAATAAATTCAACACTGTAGTACTTAGAGGATATAAGATGATGTGATGGTATGAAATGAGTGCAAATTACAAAAGTTAAGCAAGTGGGCCTTCTCCAAAGTAGGTTCCTACCTATCATGCCCATACATAACCACACCTTAAAATGTCCATAGGAACTAGAAGAGTTAAATGCAATCTGAACTAAAGTAACAAAATACACACATGTTAAATGCCATTATGATGAGGTATGAATTCTATGCCACACAAGACACAAGTTAAAAAATACTTAGATAGTGAGGTGAGATGAACCATGGAAGAGATTGTAGTGATCGAGACATGAGGTGACTTATCGTAGGCAAAATGAATCCAAGGTGTTGTGCATGATTAAGGTACCATTAGCCTTTTTTTCCAAGATTAAAACCAAGTCCATACCTCTAATTAATGACATCACATTGTTTTATCAAATGATAGAAAACCATAAGAGCATCATGATAGCAAGGTGTATGATCACTTGGCATTTTGTCTAAGGGAAGTGTGTTTTAAATTTATCTACAGCATGTTCTTATTTGATCTTTTCTTTTCTATTTTCTTCTTTCTTTTCTCTTTCTTTTTCTGGCCACTTTGGCACTTTGTCTTTTCCAACAGTGATCCAGAGAAGCAACCAACCTTTAGGCATGGATGCATGTCTTTCTAGTGGAACCCTCAAGAATAGCATTGAGTTTCTTTATTAAGTACCTTTATCACAACTCTTATTCACATTTTTCATTAGTTCTAAAAGGACCTTAGTACAACCAAGCAACATGATAGAACCTACAAATGTCACCAAAGACAATCCACAGGTTCCCTTAATGTCACACCCTTTCCATTCCTTCTTAGTTCATCACTCTTCGCTATGGGTGTAATGAGTACAAAGTTACTTAAGTTTTAATGATGACAAGAATATCATTGTACCCAGAGTAGAACCTCTTATTAATAGCATGGCTGGGTGGATTTTTTGGGCTCACTATCCAAATAATTAATCACTTAAGACTTGATACCATAGAACAACACCACAATTAGCAAGTCACATGAGTATTTTATTCATTGATGAGATTACCCTAAAAAAGATAAAATGACAAATTGAAAAACAAAAAGTTGCAAAATCAAAGAAAAGAAAAAACATTTACTAATTCTACTTGTTAGAATGGGATATATCCCCCATGATTAAACCTTTGAGAATGGCAAGAATTAATAAATGGAAGATGTGGATCCATGTATGTTGGAAACATTGGGATCTGGTCATATCCAAACCACTAGGTGTCTTTTGATGTGGTTATATGAATGTACCCAAATTCAGGTTCACACACTTGATGAAGGTAGGCATAGTGGGACAAATTATAAGATGTGGTCATGTGATAAGAAGCTAACCCACTATGGAACCTATGATGATAAGATGATATGCAAAGATCGATGTGTCTCCCTATGTGGTTATATACATTAGGTTGCCTGGTTGTTGGAGCATTAATTGATGGCTAGAATGAGGTAACAAGAGGCACTGAGTTTGAGGAGGAAGCTGCATCATAGTGCTAGGCTTGTGCTGTGTTGGAATATGTGATGGTTTCAGAACTGTATTGTCTCTTTCTACAGTCATGCCTAAAAAAATGATGCTTTTGACATTGTGGAGGAATTCCACTGCTATTGATAGTAGCAGCACAAGTAAAACATTTGGGTTGATGTTGTGGTGTAGAACCTTCTAGTACCACTAGTGGTGATGTAGAAGGAGGTGAAGGATGAGAATATTGTGGGTGAGCAGAAGTGTAAGGAACATGAGGTGGTAACTCCATGGGAGAGGGCATGGGTTGATAGTACTCGGGAAAATGATAGTGATGAGGTGAAGTAGAGGATGTCAATCTAGTTCGAGAAACAAGGTGTTGAACATAATAAGCACTTGGTGTTGTGGCATACAAGGGTTAAGGCCAATTTAGCAATGGTCTCCCCCATGATTGGGTGTTTCTCCACTCTAGTTGAACACAATACTTATGTATGATATATGAATGTAGCATTCTTCCCCAATGCTCATGTAGATGTAACAAGATTGGGCATTGGCCTTTGAGGTGATTGTACAAACAAACATCACATTGATACATTTGTTTTGTAACTAGGCTCCTATCCTTATTTTCTTCAACTCTTCTTTCCAATTGTCAAATAGTGTTTTGTCCTATTTCTAAGTTTTGCATCCTCTATTTATTCTAGTTGTCTGAGTGATCTTGTATGGTTCTACCTCTAATAATGTCTACATATTCTCCACATTTTTAATGTACCCATTCCATCATCTTATTAATCTTTGCCTCAATTTCATCTAGTGATTGTAGTATTGGAAAAGATGGAGATGATTCCACCTCCTTGAGGTGAGTTGATTTCTTGTCTTCATGGTCATGGACCTTTGTTATTTTGAGATTTTTGTCCTATTGAGATCTTTTAACATTCTTCCATTTGGCCATTTCTCCTTCTTCTTTTGCTACACACTTAATAAGCTCTTGAAATTGATGGGTTTGTAGTTCATATAGTTGACCTGGGGCATACATCCCTAGGGTCTCCCTTGTTTCATTACAGAGCCCATCTATGATGTGATACATCAGCGTTTCCTTAGAGAACCCATGGCCTAGACATTTTTTTAACAAAAAATACTATCTTTCTAAGGCCATTTCCAAGGGTTCATGCTTCCCTTATTTCCATCCTTGGATTTGTCTCCTTAAGGTTGACACTCTTGCACTAGTTTGATATCTTTCATTGAAGAGTTCTACCATTTTCAACCAATGGTGAATTGATTTTGGCTTTAACGACTTGTACCATACTTTTTCTTGTCCAATGAGTGTCATAGGAAAAGGCTTAAGTATTTGCCACCCATTATCAATATTGTTCCATGCGAAAGCATTGTAGAAGGCTTGTAAATGATGTTGCGGATCTAAATCATAGCCTCCTAAAAACTTGGAAAAGTTTTTTAAGTTAAGCCTAGGAAGACAACTTTCCTTACAATGCCTATGACATATTCAAATAGCCTCTTGTATATGCATTAGTCTTTTCATCATCACTAAGTAGGTTATGAGTTTGTGATTTGGAACGAGGTTGTCTTTGGTCATGTTGGCATTCTTGACTTTGCTCATGGGTTCAATTTTTATTTCTATGCTAACCACTTGAGAAATAGCCATCCATCTCATGACCTAACATTGAAGAAGAAAAGGAAGAGAGAGAACTAAAATACTCATCATGACTTTTGTAAGTCTCCCAATCATCTCCTAATGTACTCTTGCTAACCATTGGGAAGATCCTAGGCCCTACAGACCCCCTCATTCTATGGGATGTCCCATTCTTACTAAAGGTGTCTGAGTTGGATGAAAAGGGTCCTTGAGTATCATTGGGGTGTGCATGAACATATGAGACTCCTGCATAAGACTAAGTACTCCAGACCTCTTCATCGTCATAAATTGCGTTGGTTCTCCAATGAATTGCCTCACTAGTTATTACATTAACATTGTCTTTTGAGAGAGACATTATTGTGAATTATGTGTGACTTATTTGCAATTAATTTTTTTTCTAAAATATATATCATTAATACTTTGTTACAGTGATCTTGTCTGATATAACTGATCTAGATAACTAGCACCATCCCTAGCAATAGTGCCAATGATAAGCTGCGAGGTACCCCTACACTCAACCATAAAAATACGAGTGTGTATGCATGATTCAGTTGAACCCTGTAGATAGACTAGTTGTGGCATCTAGATAGTTACACATTGATCGTAGTTTGTTGTCTTTCTACCTAGACTAGTATTTGCTTTATCATGTATGGTTCAGTCTAGAGTGAGGTGTATGATGTGATACCTAATTACTATGCTACTCTAAAAGTCAAAGAGAAAATAACTTGGGTGAACTAATAGACAATGGAAAACTAAATCTAAGCTAGCCTAAGTGTGATGAGTATCTTTCCTTAATCATTTGTATGCATCTTGGACCTCGTGTACTACTTTTGTGGTTACCAAGCACACATTACTTAAGCACTACTAGATACGCTACTGGGTTACCAAGTAGTTACACTTAAATGTTCTTGATTAAGACATACCCATTCTACATTAATGATAGGAATAGTAAATGATAATAAATAAATATTAATTAAGAAAAAAATAATTAATATTTAACAATTAAACAATTAAAAAGCTAAGTGAATGTTGCAATGATGGAGTAATATCGATCTTTATTGTTGATTATGTGCATGTCTAAGTACATCACACTCAAACAAAGGTTTCATACAATTAAAAGCATCACACTGCGGGCATGCACTAGGAACATGAACTAAAAACTAACTAAAAATTAACAAAATGGCTCTAACTATAAACTTACCCATACTCCCTTCTTGTGCGCCTAAGTACTATATTTATAGGCCTACATAGGAATCACAATATCATGTATTCAATATCCTTATCCAAGCTATGATATTGCATACCCAATATCGAGTATCTTATATCATAGCCTGGAAAACTGTGATTCATCAAGTATCATCATCTTCATTAGAGATTTGAGAATGAACTTGTTCAAGTTTATCCATGCCTTCAACATAAGCACATGTTAGGCTCCCAATTGGTTCTATGCATAATGTGCTGCTATCTAAGTTAGCTATCAGCCACTAGATGCCCTCTTGTTTTGTAGCTACTTTGTATAGACACCTTTGAATATTGATTTCTTGTGCATGCTGATTGCATGCTTTAATGTATGTACTTTTGATGGACCAAATATTTTGCATGTAATTGCATCCATTATCATTGTAGGCGATGCATGGAATAAACTTATTCTATATCATGCCCAATTCATTTTCTTTTGATATTTTCAACAAGAGGTTCCTTATGTCCATAGATGCATCAATCATGCTTAATCAAGCTCTTCTCATAATGATGGAAAAGTTACTTTCGCAGTTTTCATCCTTGATCACTAGAAAATCAACAAGATAGGACCACCCATAAAGTGTGGTCACAATGTCCTCTACTAATTCCAGAGTGATAGTAATTGACTAATCTACCAATTATAGACAAATGTTACTCTTGTTGAGAGGTGGTAGGATCCAAGCCTTGTACGTATCATGGGAGATGACATTAACTCTGAAACCAAAGTCAAGAAGAGTCTTACATAAGTCATGTCTAGTGATCTATAGGTAAATGAGTGAACTTCCTGGGTTAGATCTTTTCGTGAAAATATTAGGAACCTTGATCCAACAAGAAACAACATGAGTTAGCATAACAATGTGAATTCAAGGTGGCATTTGGTTTGAAGGGTACTTGAAGGTAGTTGATACAAATGATGAGGGTATTAGAGATGCAAGACGATTAGCTATACTAGGTTGTGAGGGTTGGAGAGGACTACTAGGTTGGAAGAAGGCTCTTTTTTGTCCAAACCACTCAACTGGAAAGCTGGTTATGAATGTACATCCCTTGTAGCATTTTGTTATTGTGAGTATGAAGGAATCTCACCCTACATGGATGGAGTAGGAGGTAACTAAGTTGAAAGTAGAGGTGTATGTGTAGATGAATGTAGAGGATGGTATGGATATGAGGTTTTCCCTCAAGTAGATGATGAATTTGTTTAGTGGTACTCTAGAGGGTAATAATGATGCTAAAATGAGATATGACTTGCAAAACGTCTTGGAGAGACGGGTTACTAAACATAGTACCCGTATGGATCTAGTTGCCTATAAGGGTACTATTCCCTTGGTGGTGGCATTCTCCATGGTTGTGATTGGTATCATTGTTGGTATTGTTCATAAGGTTCTGGAGGAGCTCCACCTGGGTAGTAAGCTTGTTGTTGTTGGTGGAACTTCCTTAGACTACCATGAGGATAAGATAATCATCTAGGTGCTTGACTACATGCTACTTGAGGATTCAATGCTTACATTCCAAAATCTTGTAAGTGTGACACCTTAGGGCAACAACCCTTTGGATGTTTGTATTGAAATATGTCACAATCAATTCCATTATCAAAGTAGCTTTGCCCTTACCTCTTTGGTAGCCACATTCAGCTTCTTTTCATCTCCTATGATTATGATCACTATTTTCCTCATTAGATATTTTGATTTTGCTCATTGATGTAGCCCATAAATGCAACTCATCAGTAAGTATCCAAAGCAACTCTAGAAAGGTCCTTTCTATGTTTCTTTACTAGTCTAAGAAACTAATGAATAATTTGATTAATTCAATCATAATAAACTTTTATAAAAGCTCAATAACTAGAGTAAAAATAGATTAATGTATTTTCTTAGTAACTAAAAATTTTGTAACAAGATTAATCTTTTTTTCTTTTTCTTTATCAAGCTTCTTTTCAATTTAATTAACTATATAATTCCACAAAATATATTTTTAAAAGAAAAAATTATTTAAAAAATTTTAAAGATAAAAGTTTTTTTAAACATTTCTAAGGTTTGAGAGTAATCCACTTATCAATATTATCATTACAATAAATAATAAAATGTTATCCATTGATACTTGAGCTAGATAACATCTAGTAATCCTCCACTCTAGCTAATAAAATAATTATATATTATAAAGCATTATTATTCATAAGAAAATCATATGCAAAAGTCCATATTAAGTAGTTATGTACCTTGATCAGTAGTTCAAATCACCTTAATGATATTTCTTTGTAGATCATAATGCAAATTATATGGAAGAAAGTTGGCTATAATATTAACAAGAGAGAAAGCTAGAAGATAACCTTAATGAACTAACTAGTAAAAAGAAAAGGAGGAAATTAATTCAAAATTTGTAGCAACTTGAGCATTAACATTAGTAAGTAGGATATGGATAAGATGAATAAAATAATGAGCACATCCTAGTTTATAGACATATTCTTGTAGATGATATTATATTATTAGATATATCTTAAGTAAATATTATTTTTTCAAATGGAAGTGGAGATAGGAAATATATTTAAAAGACCACTATTAAAAGGCTTTATGTATAATTATATGTATAATTTTTTCATTCTCTTTCTTTTTGATCAAATGTAGCAACATTTTAACTTGTTCTCTCTTTCTATATCATGCTAAGGTTTAATTAGTGAAACTAATTTTCCCAAGATTATCTTTCTCCATGAGGAATTCTAAATTACCTCTAACTTCTTCTATTAGTGTTAAAATTTCATCTTCTAAAATGAGAAAAAATTTATTACTTCTTATAATACAAGTTTATATGTTTATGAGTAAAAATTTATGATGCTTTATTCTAGTAATACTATTGCCAATAAGATACCTAATTTTATTCTTTCTAATGATGTATATATGTCATTAGTTATTAATCTTACATCATGATATATGCTTATTCAAATTTTTGGGTTACCTACCTTGTAGTTGAAGTTTCACATTTTATTTAAATACTGTAATACAAAAGTAGAATATTTAAGTTATTCATGCTTGTACTATTCTTGACTTTTTTCCTATTGAGCTAGGTAATGCTTTAATGATGTAACATGCCCTAGATATAACACTATTTATATATAACCATGTAGTGTTGATCATTCACAACTGAAATTTAGATTTGAATACCTATTCTAAAGAATATTCTAGAGTTTCATGTTTTTCCAAGCTATGTAATCTTCTATTGATTTTTTAAAGAGTGAAACCAGAAATTGTCTATCTTCTTGGATCTATTAAGTACATGAAATATATTACCATATCATTCCATTTTTATAGATTTTTTTTTTATAAATATTTTTAAATATAAAATGAAATTGACATTGCAAGTAGGTAGGAGGACTTATATTTAGCCAATTACATATTATAATCTTCATAATGCTTACAACTTTTATTACTATAAAGGACATCTATTTAATACCTTTTTTATTTAAAAAAAGAAAAAGATATTGAGGAAAAGGAAAAATCTATTAAAGTTAAACATAGATAAAAGATATAAAGTTGATGATATGAAAAAGTAGGTTAATGTTAATAATATGAAAAATCAAATGGTAATAAATTAACTAGAGAAGTCAAAAGCTTCTATGAATATTTTTACTTGTACTATAAGAACTATTGATTAATCCAAATAGATAACTCATAAGATAAATTTTTTCTTATATGAAAAGAATGATGTTACCTCTATTCTTGCAAGAATTTTCTTTAAACTTGATGATGAGCTCCCATGGATTCCATAATTCAAGTTCTCTCAATGTCACAATAATAGCAAATTTGAATAATAAAACAAAATGAAAGCTTAATTCATGCTCAAATGGAGAAATTACAGCTCAAAGAAAGTACAAATTCCCAAGGACAAATAAGAGATTCAATCAAACTCTCACACACTCAATCAAAGAAATTGCACACACAAGGATGATCATCAAGGCATATTGCCAACACTCTATCTCTCTCTACTCTTCTCTCACTGACCTTTCTCTTCCTAGACTCTTCTTTGACTCTCTTCAAGCTCTCTTTAGACTCTCTTCAAGCTCTCTTGATCAAATTGAAGGCCCAATGAGTCTATTTATATCTTTTCTGCCCTGTCTCTTAATCTTCCCTTCAATTTATCATTTAATTTAATATCTATTAAATTCTATGGAAGATCCCTACAAGAAATAGTAGATTTCTTTCCTAAGCCTACAAGTCTTAGAGTAGACATCTTCAAATCATGTGGGACATCTTAGTAGAGATGTCTACAACACAAATGAAATGTCTTCTTCGCAAATGGAACGTCTCCTCTATAAGGCCAAAATACAATGATGTTTGTCTTGATGCATGGAACCTTTAGAAACCTTCAAACAAGTCCCCATAGCCCCTAGAACCTCCTAATGTCATCAAAATAGGCCCAAAACACTTCCAACCATGCCAAAACTCTAAGGAAATATACCATCATTAAAGAGATGTTACTTTGGCCTCTTTGATGTCCACATCAAAATTTCTATAAGGACACCTACATGAACTTAGTATGCAGCCATAAATGGTCTTTAAATCAATGTAACCCTTGATAAATCAATGATTATGAAAGGAGGGGAAAATTTATCCCTAATCAAATATGGACTTAGCCTACCATAGATGTTCTAAGAATAACAAGGAAACAATGAAAAACATAAAATTTTAAATGCCAAAATTGACTAGGTGTAAAATCACTAGAAAAATAACTAAGCATGTATTATTGGAAAAATAAACTATGTGTAGAATAAGATATGAATGATGGAGTAAAAATAAAGTGTAAAATATGAATAATCAGAAAAAACTAAAAGATGTAAAATCACTAGAAAAATGACTAAGCATGGATTATTGGAAAAATAAACTATGTGTAGAATAAGGTATGAATGATGAAGTAAAAATAAAGTGTAAAATATGAATAACTATAAAAAATTAAAAACATTATATTTTTTATGTAAGGGAAATTATTTCATTTTCTTCCAAATATTGGAATTTTTATGTTGAAAAATGACTAAGTGTAGAATGCTAAAAAATTGACTAAGTATAGAATGAAACATAAGAGATGGAATAAAAAATAAATATAGAACTTATATAAAATGATATAAATGCTAAAATATTAATATTATTATGTAGAGAGAAGGACTTTAAATCTTTCCTTGAAAAATGAAATTTTTATATGGAAAAAATAGCTATGTAAAATACTAAAAATTTGGCTAAGTATAAAATGCTAAAAATTTAAGTATAGAAAGGTTGAAATTTTGACTAATTATAGATGATCAGATAATAAAATAAGTGTAGAATAAGCTATAAATGTGTTAATAAAAATTAAGTATAACACAGTTTTATAATCTAACACAGAATATTCAAACTATAATTTTAACATGAGCCAAGTTATGACACAAGACTAGTTTTGAAATGAGTCAAGTTTTGATGTAAGATAAGTTTTAATGGAAGATAAGTTTTGATGTGCGCTAAGTTTTTATGTGAGAGAACAACTGATCATAGAACGTTGAAAATTGGTTAAGTGTGAAATGTTTAAAATCTATAATTTTAACATGATGGGAAAAAACATAACGAATGAGAGAGAGAAAATTAACCAAGTGTAAAATATAGGTAAGTAAGTGTAGAATAGAGAGATTACATCAATATGGGGAAATATCCTAGAAATGAATGTTATATTAATTAAAATAGAAAAAGAAAAGAAAAAAAAGTGTTAATCTATAGTTTGAATGATCTAGTGCAAATATAGATTTGAAGGATAGAATTGAACCTCTAGAGAGTTGGGTGATAGATCAAGAATCTATAGATGCAATCCAAAATTAATTTTGGGCCAAAACAAGGTTGTTTTGACCAAGGTCCCAGTTATTGATATAGGAGCTAAAAAACTTCTAACTCTATAAAATGATGTAGGATTTGAAAAAATTCTAACTCTAGAAAGTGACATGGAGGCCTAAAATTTCTACTTCTAAAAGTGATGTAATAGGAGAAAAAGGCATTGAAGATGGCTAAGGAACATGTAGATGTTGCAATGATGAGAGGTTCTCATGCTCTTGATCTCTTGAAATTTGAATAGTTCTCTCAAATCTCAAAAAATCTAATCAATTCTCAAAAAATACCCACTTCACTAAATCTCAAAAACTACAATCATTCAACTAAAAGCTCTTACCCAAAGATTCCAATCCTAAACTTATATTTTGAGATTGTATTTATAGACTTGGAGTTGCCAAGTTTAATTGAGGTTGCTGAAATTGAACTTGGAATTTTAGCAAGTTGTTTTAAATTAACACAAGTTTGAAAATAGCAAGTTTGACCTTTGGCTTCAACATCCTATATCATTTTTTCTTTTGACATCAATTCCAACTTTTAATATCTAACATCAACCAGCTCTTTAATGTTCCATGTCAATCTTTCTTTTAAAGTCCAATGTCATTGCACACTTAGAAAATTTTTTACATCATGTCAATCATGCTTAGAACAATTTTAATGCCACTTCAATAACACTTAGAAAAGTTTTAACCATTTTTAGGATTTTTTGAAGTTGTCAAAATTGACACTAAAAAGTTGGGATATTACTCTAAATGATCCTTGGAGGCCTCCAAAGGCTAGAAATGTGTCTAGAAAGGCTTCTTCTAGGCATTTGTGCTATGATATGGAAGGAAACCTAATTTGACATTTTTTCACCTCCAATACTTAGAAACATTTTGACCCACGTCAACTCTAACACTTAGAAAAATTCTCACTGGTGTCAACTCCAATACTTAGAAAAATCTCAATGTTGAAGCTCAAGCTCCAAAACTTAGAAAAATTTTGATGTTGGAGCTTCAATACTTAGAGAAACTTTGATGCTAAAGATCCAACACATAGAAAATTTCTAACTTGTACTAGCTTTGACACAGAAAAATTTTGATGTTATAGCTCTAGCTCCAACACTTAAAAAAAAATTTGACTCCAAAGTTTCTCAAGAATCATATAAAATTAAGTCCATAGGTTGGATTATGAACCCATATGGTTCTTAATAACCCACAGGAGTTAATTATTTGGTGCTCAAATTCTCATGGAAGGAGGTTGAATCACACGTAGTTTCATTCAAAGCAAAGCAAAAAAATTGATGCAACATTGCTTCCTCTTAGTGTATGCTATTGTGGTGTTGAAGGTGTTGGCACATTTCAAGCCATTACATGGAGCAAGAGTTTCAGTCTATTTAAATAGAAGGAAAGAGAATAAAAATAAAATGAAATAGGTGTAAAAATTCGGATGAGTTTTACGGTGATAAAACACATATTTTATTTTAAACCTTACATTGGGTAAAGAATGTGATATTTCAGCATATTACATTCAACCAAACTCAGACTGGTTCAGCAGTGGTGGTGGACACAAGATATACATGCCCTGACCATACAAACATATCGATGAGAAAAATTAACCAAGAATGGTGTCGGTCCTGCATTTACAGATTCACATTAAAGCCACAGAGAAAATTGGATTCTGTGGTAAGAAGAAACAGTGTACTGTACTGAATGCTTTCAGAAACAGGGGCGCATCTTGTGATGTCCAAGCATTGGAAAATCATTTTTGAAGCTAAAAAATGGTACACTTACTCTCAAAAGAAACGCGGTGGTTCGTATCAATACAACAACCAAAATAAGTGATGCTTGTTGATAAAATTTTGCCAGGAACCGCCAGGAATAACTTCATATTCTTCTTTGGAATTTTGTCAAATACTTGCCACCAGGGTTTCTTTTTCTATTTACATAGTGAGCCTAATTTCTTGGCCACAGGTTACAGTAAAATGAATGAAACAGGGCAAAAACACACGCGGTTACCATGCCTGCACCTATGCCTGCGATTCTAGACGGTTATCAGCAAAAACAAAAAACAAAAACACAAATGTTGAGCACTTCCAAGACATGGAAGGTGTCTATTTTCTTTGCCAAAACAAGTGATAATCGCTGACGCACTCACACCGTTGGCTCTTTACACAACGGACTTGAATGTTGCCCACGTATAGGAGCAGGACACCATCGCCGAGGGTTTACAGTGCCAAGCCATTTCACCACTGATATGGGAGAAATAGCAACTGCTGCTGAGCTGTGCGTGGAAGCGGTTCCAACTGCCATCATATTCTTGGGGGTTCAGTGGGTGAGACGAGTTCGGAGGAGTGGAGCACAAGCTACGGAGAAGGGCTGTGTACAGGAGAAGCCATTGGGCAACTCAGTTAACTGCAAACTGCGTCTTCCACGATATCAGTTGACGTTGGAAAATTATTTACTTTTGGAACGTATATTTTCTCTCATCAGCCATCCCTTAAATTAATATTATATCCAATTATATTCTTTGTATAAATGAAACATGAAGTTTCTAAAGCCTCAACTTAACAAGATGAACATTGGATATACATGCTGAACACCTACCTCTATATTAAAGATATATTCAAAGACAAAAATTCTTGGGATATTTACCCAATATCATACATGAAGTAGACACTTGTCAATTGCAGATTTTTTATCTATATGGTGGTTGAAACCTCCCAAAATTGTTGTAACTTACCTAACTTGTTGGGCAAGTAATCTCCTAACTTGTTGGCCAAGTAATCTCCTAATTGGTTGGCCAAGTTACTTGGGAGAGAAGTTAGGTGAGATGGTTTTGAATATGTAACTTCCCTACCTACCTTGGAACCCTATAAAAAGGCTTCGGGGGGAGGAAGAAATAATCTCAATTAGAATCTCATTTTTTTAGGACTTTTGGGAGGTCTCATACATCAAACTTTTGAGAAGACATTGGGATCACACTTGGGCTCTCACTCAGAGACACACTTGGGGTCTTGAGAAGAGCATTTGTAAAGAAGAAATTGTGAACGATTTCTTGCAAGATGACTTGCTAGAGTAAATATTTCAGCCTCTTTGTCATGGTCCTATGAGTTATGCATTTCATTTTTTGTTTTGTTTAAATTGTTTAGCTAGTGGTTTAGATAGTATCATCCTTGGCAAGTAATTTTGGGATTTTTAGATTGCTCTTATTGTTCTTGTTGCCCGATAGAAATTTCTATTAAAATTTTGCCATAGAAGCGCTTGTGTTTAAAAGCCTTGAGAGCATTTTAGTAGTAAATTTTGTTATTGTGCAACGTGTGGGAACTGCTATTGGGATTGTTGTAAGAGAGCCTCTGTTTGTAGTCACGCCGTTGAACAATTCAGTAGTCGAGAGGGTTCAGAAAATCTTTGGTATTTTGATGGGACCAGAATAGCTTCTTTTTATCTTTAAAGTGAATTCCCGTGGTATTTCAATCAGAAATTGTCAAGTCTTTTAAAGGTTCTGTTTGAATGCAATCGTTGACATCTATTATCTAGTCAAAATGGAGTCTCGTACGTGGTAGTTTACGCAGCAATTTTTGGTAGCATAGTAGGATTGTCTTGAAGATATTGCTTGTTTGAGCCTTGGAAGTTTGAACAATTCGTAGATATTGAATTTGGAATAGCTTCATTGTGAAGTGTTTACTCGTGTCATTCTACCTTGTTTAAATATTTGAGCTCTACAAAAATCTGCTTTCTTTTCTTTTCTGCTTATTTCCATCGAATCTTGCTCTATTTCTAGTTTTCTTGTGGAACTATCTCTTTCTCTGGGGAAAATTAGGAGTAGATTGCGGAGTTGTGCTCAAATGTTTTTGCAAAATTTTATTTGTTACAAGTAGGTATTATAAGGACCGCGTAGACTAGGCAGTTGAACAAAATAGGAAATTTTCAAGAACTCACAGTACTTGGCAAAGTTGGCTGAATCTCTTTAAAGTAAGTCATTTGTAGTTTACACGCAACGCAATCGTTACATTTCTCACAACCGCACGCCGCAACAGCACACACACATACTCACATTAACTACTGAGTTTATTTGGAGGTATCTGGGCCTTGGTGTTGCCAGAGACCAGCAGGCACCTAAATCCTATTCGAGGACACTTGTTGGTGGTCGCGTCCCAAATGGTCGCCAAAAGAAGGAAGGTCTATTAAGAAGAGATTAGATGTTGAATTAATGTACTTGAAAAGGAAAAAGTGAGAAGAAAAGGGGAGCATATTAGAATATCACTGATACACTAGTTATGAGGATGGTGTTATGCCATAGAAAGGGGGCATGGCTAAATCCTACACTCAAGATGGGTGAAAGGATGCCATTGATGATATTCATGCACTGTTACACTCATGCCCTTATACACCCTTACCATAATAGAATAAGTTACTTAATCCCCACTAAACATGCTAATTAGAGGAAAGGGAGTTAGAGGAAGAATTAAAAAGTAAAAGAGAAGAGATGAAAAATAGACTTGTGAAATTGAAAAAATAATAAAATTAAGGAAAGAAATAAGGAACATCATCTATACACCTAAAATGAGGTGTTATGTCATAGAAGGGAGATATGGCTAAATTCCACACTATAATGATTGTTGATGCTTTATAAATTTGATTTCCTCTCTATTCTACTCAAACTCAGCACATCCTCACATGGATTTGAAAATGGAAAAACACTCATTGGTCACTACATATGGAAAATTGCTAATTAATATCCTCACCATAGTATGCTATAGAAGAAAATTAGTAGAAAGAAATACAAAGAGATTTGAAGAGATAGATGAAACTTAATGAAGAAGATAGAAGAAAGATAGTATAAAAAAGAGAGAAAGAGAGGGAAATTATGATAGGAAGGGAAAACAAAAATAACTTAATAAAATGTAGATGAGAAGGAAAAAGAGTTAGATCAAACTTGATGGTGCTTGACTCTTTTTTCATTTTTTTTCTTTTCTTTATTTTTCTTCTTCTTTTTCTTTATTTTTTTTTGACCTCAAATGTAGTATCATTTGAGGTATGACATATTTACCAAGTCTAGGTATTAATTCTCATATGAATCAACTTAGTATGCTATGTTGCCAAGGCTCTTAATGATAATAAAGAGCCCTTGTGAGGTCAATGAAGGCTTGTTCATCTTGAAATTAGAAAAATGTCTAAGGACAAGATCACCTTCTTTGATGTCTCTAACACTAACATGTTTATCATCAGGATGGCATATGGCTTCTTGATGATTTTGGATATTAATTATTACTTACTTGTGATTTTCCTCAAGTATGGTTAGTGCAACATAATGCATGATGTCATTCTCCTCATCTTTCATTCAATTATTCAAGGCCACATGAAGAAAAGACACATCCAGATCCATCAAAAACATAGATTTTGATCCATAAGTAATCATGAAGGAGGTTCAATTGTTTCCTA
Source organism: Gnetum montanum (assembly GCA_015680685.1). Classification (NCBI taxonomy): domain Eukaryota; kingdom Viridiplantae; phylum Streptophyta; class Gnetopsida; order Gnetales; family Gnetaceae; genus Gnetum; species Gnetum montanum. The sequence goes on along the minus strand of MNCI01033109.1, from coordinate 116,881 downwards.
TTCAGAAGGTAGTATAACAGACCTAGAGGACATGGGATAACTGAGTATGCTAGTTGCATGAGGATTTGTCAACCATGGTCCTCAATAAACAAATGATGAATTTATTGGTTAATTGTGCTTATCCATTAGATTGCAAATAATATGGAGATGATAATAATTTGTCAATTTGATATTTATCATAGAATTTGGCTAGTTCTTTGCTCTTGAATTAAGGTCCATTATTAGTCACAATATGGAGACAGATACAAAAGCAAGTGATTATATGATTTAAAGATATAATGATAAACATACTTAGAAGTTTTAGTTTTTAAAATAATATCTTTAACCTATCTAGTAAAATATTCAATAGCTATTAAAATAAATTGAATTCTAGAATAAGATTGAGGATTGATATAACCTATGAGATCCCACCCATATGTTTGGAAAGGTTATACAATTTTGAATATCCTAAGCTCCTGAGATGGAACATAAATAAGTAGAGCATGACATTTACATGTATCGCAAATCTTATTTATCATATGTGCATCCCTAGACATTGTAGGTCATCAATAACCTAACAAAATGATACAAGCTACTAGAGACCGTGAGCCTAAATGACCTCCACAGACACTGAAATGAATTTTTTAGAACATGATTTATCTTTATCATGACTTAGAAAATGTAGAAGAACATGTAATGTACAGATGTGACATAAAATATCAAGATCAAAAATATGAAAATGTTTAAAATATTTACGAAGAACATCATTTTGTTAATAAGATAGATATTCAATAGTCTCTTTAATTTGTAACTACTGCATGATATCATGGTATTGTTTATCTTCTTTTGGGTTAACTAAGCTAATGTATTATGTATCTATGAGTGTAACAAGTGTATGTTGTGTTAAAGGAGATAAATAATCCTTGAGGAAAGTAGAATTAGAAAGAAGTGAAAAAGTAGCTAACACATCAACAAGATTGTTTTTTAAGTGATGGATCTGTGTGAGTAAGCATTCATCAAATTAAGAAATAAAATTTCTCACTAAGTCTCGGTGATGTTAAATATGTTTAGCTTTGAAAGAATGTTCATTATTTACCTATTGTACAACCAATTATGAATCACCACACACAAAAATCCTTTTGATTCCAAGTTAAAGGACTAAGAGAAAACCTTAATTGAGACCTTTGTATTCTACCACATTGTTAGTACATAGAAAATTAAATTTATCAGTTTGATAAATTTGATTCATACCTTGAAAAGTTAAGCTACAAGCTACACTTGAACCTTGGGTTGTATGCACATCATCAAAATACAAGTTGATGAGTGGCAAGATACCCCTACACTCAACCATATGAATATGAGCATAGCACATGTGATCCAATCGAACTCCGTAGACTAAATGCCTACAGGCCTCATGGAACACTTAAGGTTAACCATTCGTTATCTTCTTAGACTTACTTGTAGTTGTCACGTTGTATGGTTAAGTAAGTCCAAGGTATATGATTTTTATATCTTTTTATGTTTTATGTCTCCTATGCTAACAAGGTGAAGGGTTGAGAAACTAATTACTAATTCTAACTAATGAATAAGTCTAAATTACCTAGTGTTAACATTTGTTCCCACTTACCGTACACACCCTGAACCGATGCAACTGTGGCTACCAAATGCTTATCATTATTGGGATTACCATGCGTAACGCACATGCTCGAAGTGGTCATATTAAGGCACTTAACTAGGAGGAAAGGATTGAGAGAATCTAATCTAGCCTAAGTGCGATAAGGAGCTGATTTCTTGACTAACCGTACACATCTTTGTGCATGACTACCACTGGGATTACCAAGCATAGATCCTGGATATGCCACTAGGTTACCAAGTAGTTACACGAAGATACTCTTAATCAAGTTGTACTCATTCCATGTTCTAGGAGATAAGGGTGAGAGAGAAAATAATAAATAAAATCCTATTCCATGCACTGAAAGGTTTATCTAGGAAGTTCATCTTTATTACTGTACACAACTTGTGTTCAGGTACAATGTTGCTCGAATAAAGATCCATTCACTTTAGGACTCCTACTGTAGGCACATGGAAAATATTCTATCTCTGGAGTGATCAATCTACCAGAGTTTTCCTACTTCTAGCCCAGGATGAGGAAACAAGGGAGAGCCACCTTTTATTTATAGACTTGGTGGCAGACCATGATATTGTGTATGTGATATCGCAAGGGAGAATTCGATATCGTGATGGCCACGATATCGCATACGAAATATCGTGGCCCATGCAATATCACATCTCATCATACCCCCATGACTAAATGAAAACTCATCATCGAGTTCCTTACAAAATATTGGGAAGGTATGGGATTATTGAGGGGAATGGAACTAATGGGATGACATGTGAACATATCATCATTACAAGACTCAACAAAACTAGTGTTCATGACAACAAGGTTGAACACCTTATTACAATGACATCAGGCCTTAGTTGGTAGCTTGAGAGAAAGAGAGAGAGAAAGAAGTGTTGCTGCTGCCAATGCCAAGATTGCACCTTCCATTGTCCATTAGTAAGCGCACCATTGATCTTGCTCCTTACATAGTTGCTTCTAGTGCTGCTCCATTCCATGTGTTCCTTCCAGGTCCAATTTCATTGTTGTATGATCACCATCTGCACACACAACATAGTCTTATATTAGCAAGGGTAAATGAATTTCAATGTAGTTAATACCTTGCTTTGGTGTAAGTCCATTGGCTAGCTTTTGGTATGGCTAATATGGATCAAGAGATATATTAATGATTACTACCAAAGGTGTAGGGGTTAGGAATAAAATTAAAAAATTTGGGGCTACGAGAATCAAAAAAATTGGGCCCCATACCCCCTTAACTAATTGCGAACCTCCAGTAGCGTTAGAATGGAGGAAGCAAAGGAGTGAGAAATATAGATAAAAAGGGATAACTATAGCAAACGATGTCAAGATGGTAATGAAAAAAATAAAATTAATTGCAAAAATTTTAGGGAAAAGAAGTTAACTGGTTCACCAAATAGGAATGTTAGTGGATCCTCCCCAAAGTAGGCTCATGCCCCTAATGCCCTGACAAACCCACATTCAAAGAGTCTGTAGGCTCTGGGAATGTCATTTGGAACAAGAGTTAAAGCATTAACCACGATAATTTACCAAAAAGGAAAACAATGCATCAACCAAAATATATACACTAATGATACAACTAGCAATGAGGTGAATAATGGAGAGAAGGATGGAGAGAAGATAATGGAATGGAATCCCAAGAACAAGGTGGTGTACATCCCATTGTGTGTTTCATGACTAATGGGACTTAGCAAATCTCATTCCAAATTTGGCCTTAAACCAACCACTTCCAGTGACTTCGCATCAATACATTTGGTCGAACCATCCTCTTGAATAACAAGAATGCATCTCCAAAGAGCCACCACCATTTTGATGAAACAAAGGAGAGAATGGGAAGCGAGAAGGGCCTTAGTTAGAGAGAACACTTTTGGTTCCATAACCAGTGCTTGTAGCACAAGTTTATTTCATCTAAGGGTGTGCTTTGAATTCTCACATTTTTCTTTTCTCTTTTTTTTTTTTTGTTTTGTTTTGTGTTTTTATGCATGAGAACCACACCATGTAAAGACTTGATTATTTTTATTGTCTCAGCTTCCAATAACAAAAATGTGTAAAACAATGGATCAAGTTCCCTTGAAGTCATACAACAATGAAATTTCATTCTTGGATGTGTAAAATAGAAATGTGTAAAACAAAAACATGTAAAAAAAATGTTATAGAAAAAAACTTAAAAGAACTGAGGGCCCCATATGGTTAGCATAGGTGGCCATCTCCACCATAACTGAGTGGAAAGGGAGAGATCTAAAATAATGAGTGCTTGTTTGAATTTCTTAAAAGTGTCCAACTTCTCCTGACTGATGTTCTTAGGTTAAGGGGTGGAAGTTGGTGACACTCATATTCGAATGTGTCTATGCCTTCGTTGTTGGCATGGTTTGTTTCCTCAGTTTGTTCCATGCATATTTGGTGCTCCTTCGAGTAGCTGTCAACCATGGGGTGTCTACTACTTGTTGTGTGGTTGCTACATACCGGCATCTTTGTTGCAAAGTTTCAAGGGCACACCTGTTGCATGGAGGCATTTCCTCCATGTCATCACCCGATGAATCACTATATGTGATACATGGAAATTTCCTCTTCTCGATCTTTCCATAAATTTTTACCGTAGATATTTCCAAGGAAAGATCATGGATCCTAAGGCATGCATCTACTATGCTTAGCCATGCCCTTCCCATTATAATTGGGAAGTCCCCTTCGTTGTTGTTAACTTCAATCACTAGGAAATCAACTAGGTAAGACCAACCACACACAGTGGTAATGATGTCCTCCACCAATCCCAAGGGAATGGTGATGGACTAGTCCACCAACTCTAGTTAAATGTTGCTCTTCTTAAGTTGTGGCAATTTTCAGGCGTGATACATCTCTTGCGAAATTAAGTTGACTCTGGAACCTGAGTCAAGAAGAGCCCTATGTGGTTCATTTCCGATGACTTGAAGGGAGATTAAGGGACTCCTAGGGTTAGTTAGTTTCCTGGGAGGGTGGCCTACCTTGATCTAGTCAGTTACGGTATGGGTTAACATAATCGTCTGCGTGAAGCTCTGTTGTTGGACAGAAGGGTGCTCTGAAGTTTTAGCTATTGGAGGAGTGTACATGGGCTCAACTGCTTATTGTTGCGGGAGTTTGTCTAGGCTTTTGGTTCTAAAGAAGGATCTTCTCTTTTTATAGTTTTCAGAACCAATAGTAGGTTGAATATTTATAGCTCTCGTAGCATGGCGTTGCTACAGTTGAGTAGGAAGTTCCCCTTACATTGTTGGAGCAGGAGGTATTATGGGAACTACTGGTGGAAGTGGTGCGGATGGATTTGGAGGATGGTGTTGATATGGAGTATCTCCTAGAGGAGAAGGATTCCTTCTAAAGTACTCTCGAACTTGGTAGTAATGGTGGGGAGTTTTGTGACTCATAGAATCACATGGAGAAATCTACTGCTGCACATAATAACCATAAGGATCAGGCTGTCGGTAAGGATACTGATGTTTCAGCGATGGCATCCCCAATGACTATGGGTATTGCTATTGCTGATGTTTTCTGATGGGTTTTCGTGGAGTTCCACTTGAATAATACGTTAACAGTTGGTGGAACTGCCTTTGGTTACCTTGAGAATAAGGTAAGCTTCTGGGTATCTATCGTTGGTTAAGTCTTGGGTTGAGTGCATACACCCTAGACTCTTGTAGATGTGAGATGATTGGACAACATCCCTTAGGATGGTCATAGTGGTAGATCTCACATCCACCGTCATTGTCTAAATCCAAATCCATAGCCACATCAAAGTTAGTAATTTTTCCCTTACCCTTGTTATGTGTAGGGCCTAAATCTCTCGAATTTGTCTTACCTTTATCACTACTTTGTTCTGGCTTAGACTACTTTGTTTTAAGATAGTTTCAATTTTAGAGTTTAAGGAACTCCATACGTCATCTACCTTAGCCACTATTTCTATTGTTATCTTTTGAATTGGCAAGGTTTTTCTATTCACCAACTCTTCGATTGGTGACTCATCCTCTTCATCGCAAAATTTCACTCCCTTATTTTGAAGAGAGGAATCACAGTTGTATTCTTCCACACTTTCCCTTTTGCGTAGCTCACCTTCTTTTGCTACTTGCTCTAACAAGTGATGAACTTCATGGACTCTAAGTTGTGATAACCTCCCTTGGGCATAAGTCCCAAGGGTTCTTCTAGTTTCATGCCTTATCCCATCCATAATGTGGCGGAGTTGATCCCACTGTGCATATCCATGGCCCAAGCAACAATGTAACAATGTGTAGTAGCGGGCCATGGTAGCATCCGAGGGTTCGTGATTTCCTTGCTTCCATCCTTGGATCTACTTACGCAAATTAGACACTCTGGAGTACATCTAATACTTATCGTTGGATAATTCTAACATCATACTCCACCTCCTGATGGTTTTAGATTCCAAGGACCGGTACCAGCTCTCTGCTTCCTCGGTGAGTGTCCTGGGAAACAACTTATGTTTCTACCACTCGTTCTCTATATTCTGCAAGGCACAGGCATCGTGGAATACTTGTAAATGATGTTGCATATTAGCGGTGTATCCCCCTTCAAAGCATGAGATGTTATTCATGTCTAAATGCCTGATCCGACTATCTTTTAAATACCTTGTTGGGATTCTCACTACCTCCGTTATGTCGAGCATACTTCAGGTTGCAAGTAGGGGCTCATCATGATCATCTCTTTCATGAAGCCTATGATGTCTCCATTGTTTCCTACTTTCCCTTCGTTCATGCCCTTGTCCTCTCTCTCAACTCTTTGGTCGATGTCTCTCATTTTTCTTACTTTTATCCTCTCTCTTATGCTCTTCATGATGGTTGTGCCCAAATGGGGAAGGAGAGGGTGAGTGATGTGAAGAAGGGAAAGAAGGAGAACCATCGTTGTGGCAATGTTTCCTACCTTCTCTTCGGCTACTTTGGCCCTGATCATGATGAAAATATAAGTGCCCATCTTTGTCTTTTGTTGTTGTTCCCTCTATGAATAGCTAGTGTTCATAGGAATTAGAACTAAGGTTGTGTATTGTTGAGCATAAGTTTTGATACCCAACCTCCTCACCATTGTTAGGAGGGGGAACATCTCTTGATAGAGAACCCGTTATGAGTGGTTCACCATCTCTAGTTTCTCTAAGGACATGCAGGGCCTCTTTGCCCTTCAACAGTGTATGTTGGCTCTCCTTCCTTGCGTCCCTCATACGTTGTAAATCTATGGGATGATAATCCCTCATGTCAAAGTCTACCGCAACATATTCAGCATATAATATTGTCATGCTAATCTGTGCCAAAGCATGGAGAAGCATGTTCAGGACAGATCGATCTGGAGGTAACACAATGTTACCAAAAAAATCTCTCCAACACATCTTTTTGTCTTGATGGAGGATAAAAGTATAATCAAGTATATACTCATCAGGATGAGTATATGTCACTTTGTATTGTTGAGGAAGAGGTTGTGTTTTCAGTTGCTGATTGTTCTTTGTATGATCCTTAGGCAATGTGCTCTTGTGAGAAGAAGACATTGTTATTTATCGATGTGCTAATTACCATTATAAAATTTTTCTTATGATTAACCCTAAGGTTCGTTTAAGCTCCCAACAATGTAAATGATCTCTTATGTCCTACTTAGCGCACAAACACCTAGTCCCCGACAATGGTGCCAATGATGAGTGGTGAGGTATCCCTACACTCAACCATACGAATACAAGGGTAGCATGCGCAATCTGGTCAAACTCCATACACTAAATTCCTACACGCCTCATGGAACACTTAAGGTTAACCATTCGTTGTCTTCCCAAACTTACTTGTAGTTGTCACTGTGTATGGTTAAGTAAGTCCGAGGTATATGATTTTTATATCATTTTATGTTTTATGTCTCCTATGCTAACAAGGTGAAGAGTTGAGAAACTAATTACTAATTCGAACTAATGACTAAGTCTAAATTACCTAGTGTTAGCATCCATTCCCACTTACCATACACACCCTGAACCGATTCAACCGTGGCTACCAAATGCTAATCGTTACTAGGATTACCACATGTAACACACGTGCTCAAAATGGTCATACTAAGGCACTTAACTAGGAGGAAGCCTAAGTGCTATGAGTAGCCAATTCCTTGACTAACCGTACACATCTTTGTGCATGACTACCACTGGGATTACGAAGCATAGATCTTGGATATGCCACTGGGTTACCAAGTAGTCACACGAAGATGCTCGTAATCAGGTAGTACTCATTCCACGTTCTAGGAGATAAGGGTGAGAGAGAAAATAATCAATAAAATCCTATTCCATGCATTGCAAGGTTTATCTAGGAAGTTTGTCTTTACTACCATACACAACTTGTGTTTAGGTACAATGTTGCTTGAATAAAGATCCGTTCACTTTACGACTCCTACTACGGGCACATGGAAAATATTCTATCTCTAGAGTGATCAATCTACCATAGTTCCCTACTTCTAGACCAGGATGGGGAAACAAGGAAGAGCCGCCTCTTTTTTATAGACTTGACGGTGGACTATGATATCACATACATGATATCGCAGGGGACGACATGATATTGCGTACGCGATATCGCATACGTGCTATTTTTGCCCATGCAATATCACATCTCATTACAAGCGTAAATCCAAATCCTTGTGTTTCAATATCATAGTTGGAGGAAGAACTCTTCTTTAGTTGTTTTCTCAAGGGAAGGTTGGATGGTGATAATAGATGGTTCTTGAGGATGGGATTGAAGTAAGAAAATTTACAATGGCTTGTCCCTTAATCAAGTGTTGAACAAGGTAGGATAAGTTAGATTCTATTAAAAGAGTCTTTCATGTTTCTATGTAGTAATTATCATATGGGTTGATTGCAATGGATCATACAATGTTGTCTCAAGAAATGATAGGAAACTTTGCTCCTAGTAGGTAGTATCTTCATTTATTAAGTGAAAAAAGAAGACCTAGGCTAGATTTTTCTCTGTCCATGTAATGTGTTTCACAATTAGAGAAGGAATGAGAGATGTTATAGATATGAAGATAAACTCCATATTCACACCATTGGCAAAGCATGGCTATGATAGAGTGAGTAGTCTTAGAAAGATAGAGATAGAAAGAAAGATCAAATTGGGGAGGCTGAATGATAGGAAGATTGATAAGAGCATGCTTGATTACATCAAAAGCCTCTTAACATTTTGAGTCCTAGTTAAAAGTAATATATTTCTTAAGAAAGTGAGGAAGGGGATGAAATTGATCAATTAGAGTGGATATGAAATAGTGGATGAATTGGAGTCTACCTTGTATAATACACATCTTTAAGATATTTAAGTAGTGGGAGATTCATGATTTCTTTAACTTTGTCAAGATTTATTGCTATACCATTAGCTGAAACTAGAAATCCTAACTTTTTTTTTATTTCCATGGCAAAAATACACTTCTTGGGATTTAAGCAAATGTTATACTTATTACAACAAGTCAACACTAGGTCTAAATCAGTGGGATCAGTTGTAATGATAGACTTGACTATTAGATAATCCACATAATTGTTAATAGTTTAAAACATCATAATGCTAAAGATAAAGACCATAGCCCATTGGTATGTTGCTTTGACATTCCTAAGACCAAAATGCATTTTTGTGTAACAAAAGGTTCTCCATGGGATCATAAAACTTATAAAGCATTGATGCTAAAGATTAATTTGAATTTGTTTATAGCCTAAAAAACTATCCATGAAACTAAGTAAAGAATGACCTATCATTGTGTGTATGAGTTGATCAATGTTAGGTAATGGAAAATCCTCTTTTAATATCACTTTGTTGAGGTCATGAAAATTGATGCATATCCTAATAACTTTTTTTTCTTAAGAAAGATTATCATGTTGGATATATAATCAAATTAATCTATGAAATGTATAAATATAGCATTATAGATTTTGGTGATTTCATCTTTTATGGCTAAGGTTAGATTAGGCTTGATTTTTTAGGTTTTTTACTTGATAGGTTTGGATCCTTCCTCAAGAATGATGTTATGTTGGACTAGAATGACATCCAAACCAAGCATGTCATCATACACCTATGCAAAGACAATAAAAATTTTCTAAGTAGTTCTAAAATGGATTTCTCAATGTCATTAAGCAGGTTTATCCCTAACTATAAGGTCTTTTGGTCATTTAGGTAATTTTTTATAGTCAGCTCTAGTAATCAATCATTAGTAAAAATGGGTTCATGGTCCAAGAAGGAAAGGTTAGTTAGAGGTATTAAGTCTTCCTTAGATATATTGAGGATTGAGATGGTAGAATCTAAGGGTTCAAGGGATGAAAATCAATCCAACCCTCATTAAAAGGCTAGGAAGTTTGTCCATCTGGCCCATTCAAGGTGAGTGATTTATGTAGACAAAGGATTAACTTAGTATCCATGGCTTGTAAAGCATGAGAGAAAATGCAATAGCTACATAACAAAAATTGCATTAAAATAAGAAAAAGAGTTTGAAAATATTTCAAGTTTTCTTACATAAAACAAGAATATTTAGAAAACAATTTTATATTTTTTAAGGGAGAGATAGGAAGAATATTCTAATTTTCAAGAAAGGATGAAAAATTTATCTAAGTATGGAGAGAGAGGTAGAAAATTTTTCTAATTCTAGGAAAGATAGGAGAGTTAGAAAATTTTCAAAGGCATGGAGAAGATTGAAAGGTTAGCAAATTTTCTAAGGTATTGAAAAGATAGAAGAGTTAGAAAATTTTCTAAGTCTAGGATGGATAGGGGAGTTGGAAATTTTTTTAAGTTTTCAAGGTAATAGCAAAGCCAAAAAGCTTTCTAAGGTATGAAAAATTAAAAATTAATCATAATAAATTTTCTAAATGTTGAAATAAATCTTCATGGATATTTTTATGATGATTGAAAATTATGTTACAACGATATCATTGTTTATGGCTTTTGAGTTTTATATATTTATCATCTTTTAGTATTATATTTTTATGATTTTTATTTTTATTTTCTATGTTTGTAACTTTAAAAACTTTTTAGGGAAAATATGAAGCAAAAACTAAATGGAAAATATGATAAAAATGTAATATGAAGAGAAGTAAATACCAAAAGAAAATGATAAGGTAATGCTAATTAAGAAGGAATGATTGAAAATAATAAAGGAAAGTAATAAAATTTATATTAAGAAGCTAAAAATAATTTCATAATAAGCAACATAAGCAAGCATATGCAAAATAAGCAATAAAAGAAGATAAAGTAGTGAACAAGAAGAACAAATTTAGGACTGCAAAACCTTAGTAATGGATTTTCTAGCATCAAACCTAGTGGAAAATTTTACACTCTTGATCGATTCAACAATGTTTAATTTATGAAATCCTAAATCCAAAAATTCTTAGGTGCTAGATGACCAACGAATAATTGTATTTTCTTTTGTTGAGGATGTTTGACCAACAAAAGTAGGTTGAGATCCTAAGCTAGACTCTTCTAATACATCTAATTGTGAACTAGCTAGGTCTTCAAGATCAATATGCAAGACTATTTCTTTATCTTTATAAGGGAAGTGTATTTCTTGATGTAATGGCAATGCAACAATGTGATGGTATGCTAGCCAATGTCATCTTAAAATAGTATTAATTCTAGATGAATCTCTAATGATAGCAAATAAATCCTTTAACACAATCATACTGCCTGTAGAAAAAGGCAGTTTTATCATTTCTAGGATTTCTACTCTAGTTCCAATCAATGAAACTAGAGAAGGATTGTAGTTAGAGTATGTGATCTATTTTTGAAGGCTAAGATGCTCAATGACTATCCATGAGATGAAATTAGTTCTAGCTCCATCATCCACATGCATCAATGATAGAGACACATTGTCTTCAATCCATATGCTAATCTAAATTGGAAGTTGGTGCATGACACTATTGAAAGATGTGTTTTGATGTTCTCCCCCTTAGAGACCAAACATTCAACCTCATAACATGGAGGATTGAGCACCAATGAGATTACATGAACATGGGACTAAATGTCCAAAGGCATTGTGATGGACTTTAGTAGCTCCTCCAATGTCAAATGATGTTCCTTTGAAGTGGAAATGAGATAATAAAAGGAAATATTCATCACTTTTTACTTCATGGTAGTATCAATTTGAGCTATAGACCTACTCACAAAAGTTGGATTTTTGGAAGCTAGTATAGGGAAGATAACATTATATGTGGTTGGTTTAGTTGAGATAATAATTGGAGTAAGGGGATTTTCATTTAATGCACCTTGAAATGAAACTTTCTTTTTATTTGGATTGCTAGCTAGTTCATTCTCTTTTCCTTGTTAGTAGATACTACCTCCTTTTGGGTACTTATGAGGATTCTAACAAGAAAACTAGGGGTAGGAACTAAGGGAGGTTCTTGTGACTTGATTAAAGATGATGAATGATATGGTGGGCAAATAGTGTATGGTAAGATAGAATGATAATGAATAGGATGAGTAGGTGTGGGGACTTTTTTCCTTGGAGGAGAAGAAAGATAAGAGAAAGTAGTTTGGGATGGCGTAGTAACTCCATCATAGTGAGAATTCATATCAATGACTAATGGATCCCTTGATATTTTCTAGGAAGGAGAAGCGTTGGCATCATTCCAAAGGAGATTGATTACAAGAGGCTTCTTATATATTAATAGGGTAAAGTAAGAAGATGAGGAAGATTGATAGTAGGAGGGATCCATTTAAACAACCAAGGAAAGCTCATGGACGAGTTTCTTTAGGTTGCTAGTGAAAGGCTATAGTTCTTCTTAAATTAGAATTGAAAGGATTCTAGTAAATTTACATGTTTTGGTTATTAGATTGGATTGGAGTATTGAACATGATTACTTATTTTTAGACCAATGCTTGCACATCATCTTTAAGAGCATTAAAATCCTTTGTATCAAGTTCTAGCACCTCATGATAGTAGCAAAATGTGTTGGGATTGTATCACTTAGGAATAAATGGCCCTCCTTCTATACATTGGAAAGGATCAATGGCCAAGATATGAAGCCTTTTGAGCCTAGCTCTATTTTTTTATGAAGCTTGCATAGGTGTTAGGTGTCCATTGTTCAGTAGTATGTTATATAGTTGTGTGTACTTCATTGGAAATTTTTAGTACTTGGATTAATCTTTCTATAGCCTTCTTGATTGCCCACCATTATTGAATGTTCTTTGGTCATCACTATTAAGCTTTAGATTGGGACTTGTGCTCCTATTCCTTTGATCATTTCCATTGCTTGATGATGTACAAGTTGCAATTTGATTCACTGAAGCAACTATTTGACCAATTTATATCTACCTGCTACTTTATTTACTTTGTTTTTGAAGTTGATATACTCTAGATCATTATGTTGAATGACAACCTCCTCAATATATTTAGCATACATGATTATGCCATGAAGACTAAGTGACCTATGGTAGATCAGATTACCTCTAATGTAGTTATTGACACCTTCCCCAAGAATTCTTAGAAGCTAATCATTAGGTAGTTGATGTGAAATCTCCATTGTCACTAACATCCACCTAGAGATAAACTTGGAGATGGACTCATTATGGACTTGTTTGATTTTCAGAAGCTTTTGCAAAGTACCAACCTTAATGATATTGTACTTGAACCTTTTCACAAAGGTGCTGAAGATTTGTTTCAAGGAGGTGATAGATCCATGGGGGAGCATTCTGTACTATTTAAGTGCTTTTCTAGTTAAGGAGTTTAAAAAGATTCAAAGGATAATGTGGGGATAATTGGCTAGCAACATGCATTCATTGTATAAGTTAATAACACAATTCATAGGATCAAATTTTCCATTATAGTTAGTAAAAATTGGTGGTCAAATATCTTTGGAAACCTAAATAAGAGGAATCAAAGGACTAATGGGATCAACAAGTAGATTGGAAATGAAGACAACATGACTACCCCCATGTAGTATTGTGGCTCTTCATGTTTGATCTTCATTCACTTGAAGCCTAGACATGAGATCTTGCAACAAGAGCATTAATTTAGGTGGAACACCAAGAATTGATGGAACAATAGGATTATCCAAAATGATATTGTAGGAGGGTAAAATGGTTGTGGTGGTATAGTGGCCAGCATAGGAATTTGAGGTGCATTATACTAGAGTACATGCTACACAGGTGAAAGAAATGGTAGTGACACTTGTGGTAATTAAGTTTGTGGCATATGTGATACTAGTTAGAGAGGCTAAGTGATGGATTAACATTTTGTGCAAATGTTGGGAGAGCACGATTGATTGTAGTAGTATTAGAAAATAAAATATAGATAGGAAATAAGTTGATCATAGATGATACTATAGTAATGAACATAGGAGCAATGGGAGTAGCAGTTTGTAGAACATGCATGGAAAATGGATTGTTAGATTTGATTAGATTAATGTGATACAAATCGGGGTCAAATAGGTAGGTAGTGTGTTAATGAGATGGATTGACAAGTAATGAAGTATCTGAATTTGAATTTTCTTTAGCATTAAATATATTGACATCACCACTTTTTTTGTGTTAACCATGGAGTGGCAAATTCTAATAACTAACATTGATGTTGGGATTCCCAATGATATGTTCCCTACTGTCACTTTTCATGGCTTGTATTTCATCCCTAGCAAGTAAATACTCTACGAGCATGGCTTGCTCAAATTGGGTAAGCTTAATGGGGTAGTTTGGATTCGGTAAGAAAGATCATAAACCATTAGCTACCTCATATTTAGCCATCCTCAATAGCCCATTCTCAAGCAGTGCAATGCTTATCTCCCTTTTCACACCTATGACTTTGTAGTCATGTTGTGTCATGGGTGCCATAAGTGCCTAAGCTTTTTGAATTTTCATTACCTTATAGACTTGAGAGTCCTAGGAGGAGTTAGATCCTTGTCTTGTCATGGTGTTAAAGAGAGTTTCTTACATAAACTCTAAAATAAAAATAAAAACAAAGATCAAGTATACATGGAAATAGAAATAAAACAAAGTAAAAATGATAGAAGTGGAAAAAAAATTGAAGTGCTAGAAAGAACCTATAGGATGCTATGAAATAATTTTAAAATACTAGAAATCCTATTGGTCCTCCTTCTAGTGCCAAAAATGTTCTTGCAAAAATATTCTTTAAACTTCTACAAGGACACCTCCACAAACTAAGTGTTTAGATACTTAATGTGTGGCCATAAATGGTCTTTAGATTGAGGTAATCCATGATAAATCAATGATTATGAAACAAGGAGATATAAATCCTTCAATCAAATACAAACTTATCCTACCACATACATTCAAAAAATAGTAAGCAAATGATAAAAAATGTGAAGCTTTTAATGCCAAAGTAACTAAAGTGTAAACTCAGTCGAAAAAATGACAATGGATTATTGAAAAAATAAACTAAGTATAGAATAAGATATGAAGGATGGAATAAAAATAAAATGCAAAATGTGGATAATGACCATACAAAATTAAAAACACTATAGTTTTGATGTGAGAGAAATTGTTTCGAGTTCCTCTCCAAATAATGGAATTTTTACATTGAAAAATAACCAAGTGTAGAATGCTGAAAATTTGACTAAGTATACAATGAAACATGAGAGATGAAATAAAAACTAAGTATAGAATTTTTATAAAAGGACGTAAATAATAAAATATTAATATTATTATGTAGAGAGAATAATGTCAAATCCTTCCCAAGAAAATAAAAATTTTATGTGGAAAAAACGACTAAGTTAAAATGTTAAAAATTTAACAAAGTGTAAAATGCTAAAACTTTGACTATGTATAGATTATTAAAAAATAAACTAAGTGTAGAATAAGTTGTAAATACAGAAATAAAAATGATGGGTAAAATATAGATAAAGAAAGTACAATATTCAAATTGTAGTTTTCACATGAGATAAGTTTTGATCTGGGACAAGTTTTGACATGTACCAAATTTTGACATGAGAGAATGACTAAGCATAGAACGTTGAAAATTGACTGTATGAAATGTTGAAAACTTTATAATTTTGATGTGATGAGAAAATAATGTAATGAATGGAAGAGAAAAAATTAACCAAGCATAGAATATATATAAGTAAGCATAAAATTGAGAGATTGTGTCGATGTGGGGAAATATCCTAGATGTGAATTAATTAAAACAAAGGAAGAAAGAAAAAACAAAGTGTTGACCTCCTATTAAGGGCCAAACTACAAATGGTGGGAGAAACAAATGTGATAAAACTAATAAAAGAAACTCAGATCTGAATCAAAATATAGGTTCAAATGGTAGAATTGAACATCTAGAGGGTTAAGTGATGGATAGAGAAGATGTAGATGTGATCTAAAATCAATTTGAAGCTAAAACGAGGCTATTTTGGTCAAGGTTCTACTTATTGATGTTGAAGCTAAAAAAATATCTAACTCTAGAAAGTGATGTGGAAGCCTAAAAACTCTATCTCTAAAAATGACATGGAAGGTGCAGAAGGCATTAAAGGTAATTGAGAAGCATGCATGTGTTTCTGTGATGGCTAACACTCATGCTCTTAATCTCTTAAAATCTGAATAGTGCTCTCAAATCTCAAAAAATTTGACAAAGTCTTCAAAGACGTGTACTTTACTAAATCTCTAAAAATCTAACAATGTGACTAAAAGATCTAACCCAAAGATTCAACCCTAAACGTGTGTTTTAAGCTTGTATTTATAGGCTTGGATTTGCCAAGTTTGATTTAGGATTGCTAAAACTAAACTTGGACTTTTAGCAAGTTATTTGACTTGGAATTTTAGCAAGTCATTTGACTTGGAATTTTAGCAAGTTGACTAAAATTAATAGAAAGTTTCACATTTTCCTTCGACAGCCTCCATTATTTTTGGTTTTAACATCAATTCTAACTTTTGACGTCCAACGTCAATTAGCTCTTTGATGTTCCAGATCAATCTTTCTTTTGATGTCCAATGTTGTTTAATACTTAGAAAAATTTTGATGCCACATCAATCATACCTAGAAAAATTTTAACATCACATCAATAAGATAAAAAAATTCTGGCCATTTGTAGTATTTTTTCAAAGTTGTTGGAATTGACATTGAAATGTTGGGATATGACCCCAAATGATTCATGGAGGCCTCTGAAGGCTAGAAACATGTCTTGCAAAGCTTCTTTAGGGCATTTTGTGCTCTAGTACTAAAGAAAACCCAATTTGATGTTTTGTCACCTCCAACACTAAGAAAAATTATGACCCATGTTAGCTTCAATACTTAGATTCTCATCGGTGCTAGTTCTAACACTTAGAAAAATTTTAATGTCAAAGCTCCAACTCCAACACTTAGAAACATTTTGATGTCCAACACTTAGAAAAATTCTAATGTTAAAGCTCCAACAATTGGAAAAATTCTAACCTATGCTAGTTTCAACACTTTGAAAAATTTTGGGGCTGGAGCTCCAACTCTAACATTTAAAAAAATTTTACTCCAAAGTTGTTTGGGAATCATAGAAAATTAAGTCCATGAGCTGGATTCTGAATCCAAATTGTTCCTGATTGCATCCAAGAGGTGAGAATATATCTTGTGATGATGTATTTGAAGGATTTGATGCTCAAATTCTCATGGAAGGAGGTTGAAACCACACTTAGTTTCATTTCAAAGAGAAACGAAAAAATGGATACAACAACCTCATAGATTAAAAGTAATATTAAGAAGTATATTACAGCAATAATGTTAATAACCATGTTATGGTTGATGGTATAGATTTTCGATGTAAGGTTAAGCAAAGTGATAATAATGCTTTAGTTTCTTATGGATCTAGCTTTTCTATAAATGTTAGTATTTTACTATAAATTTTTATCACTAACTTAATCTCTATTTTACATTTATGTATAGATATTACAAATGATATAAATATTGTTAAGAATGAGATAATCCTCTCTACTAACAATTAATTTTTCTCTCTTGATTTTTCAAACTATTAAGTGTAACATTGTACACCTAAGTATTTATCCCTAAAACTAAAATGTTTTTCATTTCCATGTTTTTTTGGTGTTTTCTACTCATTATGTACTCAAAATAATTTTTGCTTATTATGAAATATTATATTTGTGGTTCAAGATATTGATAAAATCAAAGACTTTAAAAAATAACAGAAATAAGATAGAATTTATGGAAAGTACTTTTAATGAAAATACAAAAAATGATGAAATGGAAGTAATCATATAAAGGCAAACAAGAAATAGAAATGAGGAAAAGTAATTAAAATAGAGATAGGCTAGTATTGTTTTATGTTATGAAAGAATTCCAGTAAAACATAAAAGGAAAATTTATATGGGGTTAAATGTTGGGCTATAAAAATACAAAATGAATAACAAATTAACTTAGTAGACATACTAATACTTAGATGGATGTTACACATTATAAAATGAGATAAATTGCATAATACAAATATAGTAGCTTAGCATAGTGTAGCCCAATGTTGCAAGATGACCCCCAGTCACCTGGAACAAGACAGAAGCATATCGCACCCCCGGGACGATAGCTGAAAAAAGAGACCAATACAACTAATTCAAAATTTAGAAAAAGGTAATATTATTGATAAAGCCTCGTTCTCCACATTGAAGTTGAACATTACTAGCAATAGAGCATTTCATACCGTAGTCAAATTCATTGTAGTTTGTGTTGTGATACCAAGCATCTAGGCGACATTTCCAAATAAAGAAAATAATCTCGAATAATCTCGGAGTGCAACATTCCTGAAGAGCAGCCATTTCTTTTCCTTTTTGTTCTTCCTCCTCTACCTCTGTCTGCTGCTGCTGTTTATTCTTCAGAAATTCTAGGAATATGACATAGCGCCCAGGGCTGCAATATACATCTACACTACTGGTATAGTCCATTATAGTGAGGCTATGTTGCTTGAGAAACACAGCAGCTTTTTTAATCACCATCTGCAACTCTGCTTCATCTGTTTTGTCTGTGTTCACACTCAGTATGGCGTTCTTTCTGCAGATGAACTCAAATGTGGGGCTTTGTGCTTGGAAACCTTTGATTTTTATTACGTCCGACAGCTTGTACTGGTACAAACCTGTCGAATTAGTAATTCAAATTATACAACAGCCATGGAAAAACAGCAATTCCCACAAAAGTCAAAATCATAAATAAAAACATCGAAATAAAAACAAGTATTTCTGATTCTTTTCATCATGAAATCATGAATAAATTAAGGTCTAACTGTCAATGAAAAATTGAAAACTAATAAAAACCTTTTCCTAGCCTCGATATGGAATTTAATAAAAATCTCAATGCAAAAATTGAGTTCCAGACCTTGGAAAGTGGTGACGATAGGCTGGTAGTGCTGTCCTATTATTACCCCTTCAAAACCCACCGTCTTATTCATATCCTCGAACAGTCGGATAAAATTTGGGCTTCCAAGAATTTGCTCCTCTCCGTCTTCACTGTCCTCATTACTGACATTCTTGAGAGGAATGAACTCAAAGAAAGCAACATTTGACAGGAAACTGTAAAAAGCTTCCTAGGCAGGGTACCTTTGCAGAGAAATTGCCACAGCTACATGGCCTCCTTTTGAAACACCGTAAGAGATAGCACGAAGGGGAAGATCACCAAAACAGAAACTGATACGCATGGCAGGTATGATTTCAGTATGGGTCCTGATCCTCTGAACAGTATCATCAGCACATTAGGCCACAGTTTTCTTGCTATTCCTTCCGATCATAAGCATGAAGCCTGTCTGCATTCTTTCTCTATTTCATCTGCCAACTGCGGGTCGGCTTTTAATTTTCTGCCCACAGCTTCTCGTACATTTGGGTATGTGATTTCTGGATTCAGCTCCCCGTGCCCAATGTCCTAGCACAATTGCTGAAAACCGAAATTCCAAAAAAAAAATTCAAAAAATAAAAATGCATTAGGTCCATTATCATCTAAGTTGAAAGAACTTGCCAAGGAAAATGAAATTAATATGAATTTTTAATTTCACAATTATGGGTATAGGGCAAGTGGTTAGGATACTCATCTCTAAGTTGGCAGGTTGCCTTTTGATTTTTGCCTCCACTTTAGGATGTGGCAGTAGCACCTCCACTTCAAGGCATGGTAGAAGTATTGTGGTGAGACATTTTTTTTGGCAGAGAGGCCAATATGTCTCACACCAGAGGAGGAGGGGGAGTGTATTTTGTCACCCTCCACATGAGATCCTACATGAAGAAAAACACTATGGAGAAAAACGTGATGGAATAACGTACAATCATTTTGATTTAAGTTTTCAATATGAATATTAATTCTCAATGAATCAATTTGAGATTTTATTAATTAGTAAAATATATAAAATTCTAGGCCAGAATAATAGATATATGTTATAAATATATAGCTAAACTAGTCATTAATAAGTCCTATCAACCCTACCCTACCCTACTGTGTGTGAGTAGGGGTTATGCTACAACCCTAGATATCAAAGTTACAACCTCCTTGAATCCTATTATTAATTTAGAATTTTTAAGGTAAGCAAACTAAGGTTGGTAACTATTGAGGCCAACCTCACCCATGCTAGGCATAGGGCCTTGACCAACAGTAATAATATAACAATTGCACTTTAAATTAGTTGCAAGGTTAGATATAGAGTTGTAGAGGTAATGTTCCCTAAAATTACAACTTGATGTGTAAACCTCTATTGAGATGCTTGTGAGTTCATATAGTTTTTGAATTTACATGGTGACCTTTTTGTGCTTATCCTTATTACAAGTAAAATGTGCCATCGATTTTCTATTTCAAAAGTTGTTATTCTATGCATTTCACACCGTACAAAAGCCAAGGTATAAGATAATATAAATGGTTACATATAGCTAGTCAAACCATGTACTTCACAAAAAAAAAAATTTCGACATAAACCATAAAAATTAAGGCTTATTTTTAGCTCATTTTCTTATTTCAATTTTCCCGCATTGCATTTGGCATGGTAAAGGAAAATGGTTTAGGGTTAGGATTTCTCTCGTAGGGCCGCTACAAAGAGGGGGGTAGCAAGAAACAGTAGATGGCTGGGAATTGGCAATAGGATCTAGTTTCCAATCTTTCTTTTTGAAACGCGTAGTGGCTGGCAACGCATGTCCATCAGCAGCCGTTGTTTTATTTTGTTCTTCTGTTTTCTCTGGCCACATACAACCCATCTTTTAGCCTCTTATTACTCCAAGTTGTAGACGGTGGCCCTATCTTTGGACGCTGGGATCTTCGGCAGTCTTCATTCTTTTTCTGGAAGGTGGTAGAACACAGTAGGAGTGTGAAATGTGCAGCAAACATCAATAGAAGTCACAGGCAGATTGCAGATGATAGTGTGCATGCCCTACAATAACAATTCCTAAATGACAATTTTTCTATTTTCTCAGAACAAAACAGACACATTTTCTTTCTTGTTTTCTTTTCTGCCCACGCGGCAGAGACCAACGCTAAAATACCCTAAAAATGTAGGGTCATCCTTGCTTCACCAAGCTCTTGCAGTCTGCGCAGCACTATGGCAGTTCATCAGGAAGAGAACGTTCTGAGTCCAGGCTGGCCAGTTCAGCAAATTTTCTACTTTGAGCATGGAGAGGTTCTGTACCATCCTGCCCACCCACCAAAGTAGCCTAAACAGTTGGTAGCCTACTCAGGAACAGCGTGAGAAATCGGTAGCAGCATTCTGGATGTGCAAGAAACAGTTCGGCAAGTTTTCTAAGTCATGAAGCCTGCTACGCTATGTAGTGTAGCAAGCTTCAGAAGACAATGGCAGAATGAGGTGCTATGCTACACGATGTCACACAGTGTAGCATGGCAACGACTTTACTACCCACTCCGCTAGCCCAATTTCTAGTTTTGCAGTGATGTCCCTTTCTATCAAGAAGCAGCGGACCATGTCTACTGCTACACTATGCTAAGCTACATGGCACAACAAGGTGTAACAATCCTACGAAAGAGACAAAGGGCAATTCAAAAGGTGGAGTCAATGAAGTTCGCAAGACTTGCATCGCAGGAGACAAGTTTTACAAATCAGCAAAGCTTTTGCGACTAAGGCAAGTTGCTATGCTATGCTACGCTACGTAGCATAGCATAGTGTAGCAAGCATGTGACATATAGCAGAATGCATGACAAAGTGCTATGCTACGCCAAGCATGCTACATCACAAAGCACAACAAGGCATACAGGTGGTTATGCAACATCAATGCACTCCACCTAATTGGACCGTTGGCACACGTCTCCGAATGTTAACGATGTAATTATGACGTAGTAGGATTGCAGTTATTGCATACAAGTTTGCATCGCAATGGTCTTGTAAATCCAATGGTCACAAATGGCATAAGTGGCACCAGCAAGACAACCAAGGCCCAAGGCACGTCACATTCAAACCATCCCTTTCGCACACCCTCGATCCTATAAATACCCTAGCAAATAGCATGCGAAGAGGTCCACAATTTTTAAAATTTGGCAAGTTCAAAAGAGTTTGCATCTTTCTTGAAGTAGACAGCTTCCAAGTGGTCGGAACTTTAAAATTCTAAAACAAAGATTTCCCCTCTATCCAACATTGTAAGACCAAAGTCAGCTATCTAACACTATAAATAGCAAGTCTCTCTCAGCTAGCGTGAGGTCCCCATCTCCGTTCTACCACCTTGGTAGAACCCCGCATTATTTGTACACGAGTCTGTGTCCAAGTGCATAGCTCTTTTTGCTTGGCATGCCTTGGTTACCCTTGGGATTTCTGCACTCCATCACTGATGAGTGGAGAGGTACCCCTATACTCAACCATACGAATACGAGCGTGCACGCACGATCTGGTCGAACTCCGTAGACTAAATGCCTTAACACCAAAAGAAACACTTGGGGTTAATCGTTTGTTGTCTTCCCAGGCTTGCTTGTAAGTGTCACGGTGTATGGTTAAGCAAGTCTGAGGTATGTGATTTTTTTGGTATTTTTCG
>MNCI01033109.1:63199-88050 GCA_015680685.1 Gnetum montanum | reverse complement strand
AGGCACCTATTTAGCTTAAGTGTGATAAGCAGCCGATTCCTTAGCTAGCCGTACACACCCGTGGGTGCTCGTAACTAAGTCGTACTTATCACACGTTCTAGCCTAGCAATGAGCAGCTGATTCCTCAACTAGACGTACACATCGGACTACTACTAGGATTACCAAGCGCAGAATCCTGGAATACACTACTGGATTACCAAGCAACCAATGCTCGTAATTGATTCATACTCATGCATTGCATCAAGTAGCCGATTCCTTAACTAGCCGTACACGTCCGTAGACGCTCGTAATCAAGTCGTACTTGAACGCACTAGGAAAGTAGTAAATGAAAAAAATAATAAAACCATGTGCTGCAAGGTTTATCCAATCAAGTTCTTCTTTATTTCCGTACACAACTTGGGTTTAGGTTACAAGCTGCTCGAGTAAAGAGTCGTTCACTCTAGGACTCCTACTGCGGGCACATGGAAAAAATTCTAACTCTGGAGTGATCAATTTGCTAGAGCTTCGCTACTTCTAGCCAGGATTGGGAAATGAAGGGAGTGCCACCTCTTATTTATAGATATGACGGCGGGATGCGATATCGTGTACGCGATATCGTAGGGTAATATGCGATATCACGGCACATGCAGGTCCCGTCTCATCAATCACGCTATGCAGTTGATTGTATCCACCTTGACCGAGCGAGTTGTAGCTTCAGAGCGGTGGATGTTTCTAACCATACTTTACTTTATCTCTCATTTGTTGTCTTTTTTTTGCATTATTTTCTATCTTATTCACCTTTAAGCATTACTTCGTATTACTGTCGCATTTTTACAGTTTCTCCCCTGCTTCGTTTACCCTTAAGCATTATCTTGCATTTCACATTATTTACTTTGCAAAAGGCTATATTGACGCTGATGTAAGTCCCTGTTTGATGGACCAAACTGTTCAGGGCACCCCATGTCCATAAACACCCAGCACAGCCCTCCTACGGATACGGGGCTGGAACTATCGCACCCGTCATCTGGGTGTTCTTCCAGTCATCGACGTTTTCAGTCACTACAGTTTTCTGGTGCTAGAAGGAGGGCCTTTTGGTGACTTTGTCACATGTCATGATAGTTTTGTGAGCCTTCTGCACCCTGGTACACATGAGTGTAAACTTGACACCCTTTTGTGGTTGTTTGTGCTTTGTGCGATGTAGATTGGTTGCCCCGATGGTTCCACCAGAACCCTATAGAACACAAGGCCTCCAATCACTAGTTAACTAGCTCATTCTACGATTTTCTTGCATGCGTTCTCCACCCCATCTCATGTGGTACAGACTGGTTTCCTCAAAGGTTCCTCTAGGATCCTATGAGACATAAAGCCTACCTAATTGCTAGTTAGCTTGCCCATCCTATGCTTGTCTTGCCAACGTTCTGTACCCCATCCCGTGCGGTACAGATCGATTGCCTCGATGGTCCCTCTAGGATCCTGAGACACATAAAGCCTACTTGGTCACTAGTTAATTTGCTCATCTTACAGTAGTTTCATAAGCCTTCCACACCCTGGCTCACATTAGCATAGACTTGACATCCATCTGTGGTTGTTTACGCATCGTATGGTGTAGATCGGTTGCCTTGACGGTTCCTCCAGAACCCTACGAGACATAAAGCCTTCCAACGGTGATTTAACTTGCCTTTTCTTTTATAATAGTCTTGCATGTACTCTACATCCTAGCTTTCATAGGCATAAAAATGACACCATTTGAGGTTTTTTATGCCTTGTGTGGTGTGAAACACCGTGAAAATTGTGAGTCGGCCTCAGGCAAAGATTCACAATTCAGGCAAGGACGCATGTCAGAATTCTAGAAGGGAGAATAAGACAGAGCAACACCAAGAGGCACATAGCATCAACTCTTCAACTTCCTGTGCAGATTCCTAATTTTACTATGTTTTCTCTGTTTACGCTATATCACGCGACGTAGCATAATGACGCTTAGTGTGATTCTGTTTAAACATAGTCCGGCATCAGAAGGCTAGTTACTTCGGCATGGGGAGAGGCTTGAGCAGCGTAATATGTGACTTCTCATATATTTTTCTAAGTCTTTTGTTCAAGGCTAGGTTTATGCTCTGTTACGTACGGCAGCGTAATGAGCTCCAAAACAGTCAAAGGCAAAGTCTAAGAAAGTGCAACAGATCAACCCTTTTCTCTTGGCATGCGAATTGTTCATCATACGCTCATTACGCAACGTAGCGTATGATAACGTATTGCATCGCCACGCTAGACATCTTTTATGATTCATTATGCGCGGTTGTGTAAGCAAGCGTAAAACAACTTGAATCCATTGTTTCCATGTTATGTTACGCTCATGCACGCAACGCAGTGCGAATGAGCGTAATATAACCCAAAGACAGTTGAAACATGTCTGACGTGCATATGTTCTTCACATGCACAATACGCAAATAAGCGTACTATGCGTAGTCACAAAGTTTGATGCAAAAATGGTCAGGTCAACAGTACCCAAAACATTTGGGACACATGTCATCAGGGTTGCGCCTTTTCCATAGGATGTCGCAACCTATAAATACCCCAGTTGACGATGATACAAGTGTTGGCAAATCAAAGAGGCAAGGACATTTTTCTGAGCATAGGAGCACTTATCACTTTGAGCAGAGACAGAGAGAGCAGCACTTTGGCAATTTTTGATAGCATCACCTTCCGGCAAAAACAAAGCACAGTTCACTTTGAGCATCGGCAACAAGAGTAATCGTTCTTTTGGGGAAGACACAACTTTCTCCATCAGCGATCATTGGTGGTCCTTAACAGAAACTACCTAAGGTGAAAGAAGCATATCAAAGATCGTGAGATCATCTTGCATAGTTTGCAGACTCTATTGGTCAGAAACAGTTGATCGATAGACGTCAGAGCTTGACCTTCCTTGCATCCCTGCTTTGGCCCATGAGGTAGATCGGACTTCTGTTTGGATAGTTTTCTTGTTGTTTTGTGCTTGCTTTACATCAAGTAATCGGGGTCTCCCCAGTGTAACATGATATAAAAAATATACATTTTTCAAGTCAAAGCGTAGATCTTGAAACTACACGTTTCTCTTGTGTTAGCCTCCTCTTATCGTGTTTAGCGTTATCATCGTTACAATTCATCTACGTCATTTTCCCCTCATTTTGCCATTCCTTGAATGAAATCGATCCGTGGAATATTTCATAATCTCCATTGTTTTACTGATTAGTAAGTCCCTATATGATCGACAAGACCGTTTAGGGCACCGTGGATTCATTTTTTCCAGCATAGCCCTCGCACGGATCCGTGGTTAAAACTGTGTACGCGGGATTTTGTTTGGTATTTTCCAGCTGCTGACATTTTTTGTTGTTACAGTTTTCTAGCCCTAGAAGGAGGGCCTAGGCTCCGATCCGAATATTTCGAGTAGCCCTGTTAGCGATCCATACCCTAAACCATAAACGTAATACCTCTAGGAAAGTTTACGGAAAATCGTGTGGTGTAGATCGGTCGCAAGGATGATTTATTTGGAATCTTATAGGGTAGAAAGCCTATTCGTGATTTTGTTGCTAGCCATTTCCTAGATCCGATTACCAGTTATCGTTAATCTCATTGCTCAATGGATTCCTTTTCATGACCACAACTGCCATGGTCCCTGCCGATTTGGGTGCCACATCTGTGAACCCTATCGCAGTCACCAGACCAACTCCTGGCGCAACAGGATCTCAAGGGCCATTGCGCCGATCATTGAGAATTCAGGGAAAAGAGCCTGTCTTCATGGTCATAACCCCTGAAGAATACAACTTTATCTGTGTTAAGATCCAGGCGAAGCTGGCTCTTAGCCGAAACGAGGTCGAAGCGAAACGAAACTTTGAGGTGATCCACTGAGGGGGCCATGATTTCAAACCAACAGCTTACGACATTATTCCCTTGACCGAACATCAACATGAACTTCTCACACAGTTGGTCATGACCAAGAGCCAGGTTGCACAGGCTATGGTGGAACCCCAGAATGGGGAGGAAGAAGATGATGAGTTTGCGGCCCAGTCCGAACACTCATTCCACACTTTGAGCCCCCATACTTACGTTAATCTGTCATTCCCGCTCAATGGAGAGGTTGCCTCTCTTAACCCAGCCATGACCACATAGATGCACATCCCTGCCCTTCCGCAGGCCACCACGCAGCCATCTGGGCTGCAAGTACAAATACCTCATAATAACGTGGGGGCAGTTTCGTCACCACGGGTACTTAGCATCCCAGTGGTGGTCCTGGTGACCACCACGCCCCATTTCATCCCTCAGATACAACCTCACACCATATCAAAAACTCGCCCAGCACAGACTTTACTGCTCCCGCCCCCTCCAACTCAATAGATCACCATAGCTATTCAGCCACAAACATACATCCAACAGCTTACCACGGGTCAGTGGGCCAACCCTACAATGCAACACAACCAGTCTACGTTGTATGGTGTGCAACCCCCCGTTGCACCCGCAACGCAAGTTCCACGGGTGATCCCGCAGTATATCTATCCTTATCTTACGCAGCAGGCGGGGGCTAACCCCTCTTTGCAAACCAGTGGGTGGTGGTCTTCATAGGCCCCTCTTCCTGTAAGAATCCTCGTCCCACAAGCAGCCAGCCAACCTCTCCCGTCGTTTCCATTCCCTAGCGCCGCCCTCCCAGTCCAACCTCCTATGCCTTTTCCACAGACACCTCCGTCAACAGGTCTGGACCAGGCCTTCCAGTTTATACAGACTCTCATCGAGGAGGTTCGACACCTCAAAGCCGCTGGTTCTGATACCATTCAGATCATGGACTTTTACCAGGATGATCCGATTAGTTCAACGGTGCCTATGCTGTCGTTGCCGCCAGGGATGTCCCTACCTCATTTTACCAAGTACAATGGGGAGCGAGATCCCAACGCTTACTTGGTCACGTTTAGGTCTGAGTCCTTGTTGTTGCAACAGTGGCCACACACCATCATCCGAGTGTTTGCAATGTCTCTAACAGGGAAATCTCTGGATTGGTACCGAGCCCTCCCACGCTCTTCCATCTCAACCCTGGAAGAGCTGCTGACCCAATGTGTGACCTGCTTCAAATACAACTTGAAATCGGAAGTCACATTGGATCAGCTCATGGGGGTGAAACAAGACCCGCTCCAGCCCGTCCAAAAGTTCATACAGCGCTGGAATGCTACCTTGAATGAGATCCGCGAGCCGATCACGGACTCACATCTGCTGGCTATATTCAAAGGAGCATTCAACGACTTTATTAAGTCAAAGCTATATTATCTTTCCCCCAACTCTCTACACCAGGCCTTTGCTCAAACTAGAAGTATCCAAGATGCTGCGGAGGCCAGCAAGGACCCAACGTATGTCGCCTACAGGAACGCTCACAACAAGAGCAAAGACAAAGATAAAGCAGCGACAACGATAGTAGCTGCGATGACTGAGGGTACAAAGACTAAGAACAAGAAGGCACCCATGGTGCCTCCTGAAACCATGGCTGGTGCTGGAACCAGCCAAGACACAACTGCCCCTGAAGGGCCCCCCAGCCAAAGCCAAACTTTGAGTGTAAGGATCGTTCAAAATACGTGGCCTTTCCTGTAAAACATTCCGAACTATTGAAAAAACTGTTAGGGGCAGGGCACATTCAACCTAAGAAGGTATCCGAGGAAGCTCTGAAGTGTCACAGACATCATTGTGAACTGTTGAAGAACCCTTCTTTAGCCTTACCTAACGAACCACCAGTTTCAAGATCTTTCAAGCTAGACCGTTTCTGTGACTAACACCAGCTGTGTGGTCATGATACGGATTACTGCTGGGCATTGAAAGATGACATTCAACGTATGTTGGATAATGGTTTACTCAAGTTAGACAACAACAACCCAACACATCCAGAAAACCAAACATTGCACGTATATAAGGACCCGTTGAAAGCAAACGACAATCCTTATACAATCACTGTGATGAGTACGGATAGTGAGAGGAGGGAACTGCCAAAACAGCCTTTTGTTTTACGTGTGTCTGCCAACTCACAAAGGAGGCCAACCATTTCATCAGCAGCCAGTGGGGTCTCGAGGCTGCCCTTCATCATATGGGCACCTTCTCGGATACATCCTCAGTCACGCAGCGACAGTCAAGCTGTGGCCTTGTCCGCACCCACGCCTAGGGCGCCCTTCATTATCAGGGTGCCAAAACCACAGGCTGCTCCTCTCACGCAGGGGTAGACCTCCAACCAAAAGCGTCAACCATCACCTCCCAAACGAATGGGAGAGGACACATCAGTTAACGCAGCGAAAGACCATTTTATGCTCAGCTTCCCTAAGCCTAGGCCCCTGGCCTCTGTGCCTTCGCCTGTACCTCAGGGGCAGGATAAAGGTGCAGAAACGCAATCGCCTTCTCTTGGCAAGAAAAAGAACAACCCCCCGACTGACACCACTCTACCTTGGGAGATCTGTCTCTTGGGCTGAATGGAAGAGGACAAGGGGGATAAACAACCTAGCCGAGAGAAGGACCTCCTTGACACATTTACGCAAGTTAAACAGGCTCTCAAACAAAAAAACACAACCCTGAGCCTTTATGACCTGCTTATGACGTCTTGAGAACACCGTGAGGCTATGGTTCGCATGCTGACATCCATATCAGTGGATGAAAGCTTGCCAGTGGAGCAGGAAGCGATACATGCTGTCATGTTTCCTACCGAAGCTAAGCAACCTACGCCTACTCCACTGACCTTTCACGATGAGTCTATCAAAGGCGATCCTAAGAAGGGTCAGGTCACAACTGAACCTATGTTCATCACCATTCGGGTAGGTCAATACTGGATCCGGAGGGTACACGTGGATGATGGCGCAACTACAAGCGTCATCCCCTATTCCATCGTGGATAGGTTGGGTCTGGTCGACCAGATCACTCCCATGGCGATGGCTTACGTAAAATCGTTCAACGGGCCACGGGTTCAAGTCAAGGGGATGGTGTGTATCAAGTTTGTGGCAGGGGATCAATTCCCAACAGAGGCCACATTCTTAGTCATCGAGGAGATGCCGGGGTTCAACTTGATCTTAGGGAGGTCATGGTTAGCCCAGCTGAGGGTAGTTTCATCAACCATACACCAAGAAATACACCTGCCCTATGCCGGAGGGGAGGTTGTGATACGCGGAGATGAAATCACCCCCAAGACCGTCAATAACATTGAAGAAGAGTGGGGTTCGGAGATAGAAACGACTGATGATCAGACCCATCTCCAAATCCCTCAACAAACTGATATCAATGACGACAGTATCACTTGGGCCAACCTACCATTTCTGGATGGCAGCGTAGAGGAGTCAAATCATAAGTCCCCCCGCCCCTACGCAATGCTCAACATAAAGGCCATTAAGATACAATTGCGTATTAATGGTTGAACCATGGCTTTCGAGCGCGTCATCATGTCTTAGCAAGTTATCATGGCTCATACTTAGCAGTTTTATTTCATGCATTTTTACGTTACATTCGTTTTCGGTTTTTATGCTTGTCATTTTTTTTCACACTGTTATATTTCTTGTACGCATGATATTCACGTTTTCTAATCACTTTAGGATAATTACACAAAATTGTGTACCAGTATCATTTACGCTTACTGTATTATGCAGATGGCCCACAACGGCCTTAAACTAGCCACGGCCCGCAACGGCCTTAAACTAGTTACGCAGAATTGTGTACTGTCATCATTTACGCTTTCTATATCACGCAGTGGGTCCGCTATGGCCTTAAACTAGTCGTGGCCCGCAATGGCCTTAAACTAGTCACTAGTTTACGTAGAATCATATGACGGCCCGCGATGGCCTTAAACTAGGCATTACATTCTATCATTATAACTTAGACAAAATCCTTAACAAATTACGCTCACACTTTACAGATAAAAACAAACAAACAAAAAACAAAATAATTGACACTTAAAACATCCACCAGGTCTTATAACGCGTATTTTCAGTCATTCATAAAACAATACTTCACTCCACATCAATAAAACTACGCTTAAATCACAACTACGCATTTCCTCTACTTCCACTGTCGCTAGTATCTCTTAAGTCCGGATCCAGCCCTAATGGATCGTCCTACAGTGGGCCGTCGTTTCTGGGAATTATTCTTTCACAAAGAATTTCCTCTTCATGAGGTCCTCATTCCGGCATCGGCTCCACGGGAGAATGCTCTTCATCGCTGCGTTCTTCCTCTTCCTCTGCTTCTGCTGCTTCCTCTACTAACTCCTCAACTGGCTCATCTTCTCTATCCTCTTCTGGTACCTAGATACAAAAGAAGAAAACATATTAGCAAGGTAAGCCTTGACAAAACAATCAGAGAATTTAGATTTAGTCATGCATAAGCTTACTCGCGATGGCCCTGCTTCAGCAGCGAAGGAAAGCTTCTCCAGGCCAGCCCATAGGCACTTCATAATCTCTTCCTCCGTTAGATCTAGCCACACATCCTCTCCCAAGGCAGCTCCAGCCTTCACTTTCCCTTTCTCCACACTAGTCCAATGAGGTGGGTTAGGGAAGAATGTAGGGATTGTAGTCTGGCCTCTAGGGAGAGTCATCTCCCTTTCCGGGGATGCACTTACAGTCACCTGCTCTTCGAATTTCTTAAAAGCTTCTAATGCTCTGATGATGTCTAGGAAGACTTCCAGAGATTGGGCCTTGATGGCAGAATCATGATAAATTTTCAGATAAGCGATGCTTTCTCACTTATACAGATGTTTGTGGTCTTTCTCCTTATGCCCCCACTCTTGCACACATGCACAATAATCCCTCCCATCCTAGCTTTTCTGAGCTAGGAGTTCTATCTGCATCCGCTACTCTACCAATGCCCGATTGGTCTGTACACTATTTTTGATGACGGTCCAATAATGGGAGTAGTCGACAACAGCGGTATGCCAGTGTTCATCCCCTATCGCCCGCGCTTGTAGGAAGTCACACCATGATCTTAGGTCTCCGACCTCTTTGGTCAGAGACTCAACCCTCTGCTCTGACCTCTGCAACCTTTTCCAAAGGCCTTCATTGACGCCTTTACTCTCCCATAAGGAGCGTGTCGAGCGTAACGTACATTTACACATTTCCTCATAAATGTGGTGTGACACGGCTGCCCCATTAGATGGAGGCTCCACTGTGTCCAAATCAATGGGCTCCATGGGATCCCATCGGAGGTGAGCTCCTAATAGAAACAATCATCAATGTTGGTGACACATTACCACTATGTAATATCACAAACTTACTACAACCATAACATACCAGCTCCAGGTTCAACGCACTCCATGTGCTCGATCATGTCACTGACAACGCCTTCCATGAAGGAAAATTTGTCAGGGAAGTCTCTCCACGCTCTGTTCACAGCGACAGACATGGATACATCCTCTTTTCCTGTACTGTAATCCAGTTAGAAACTTCATCTATTAACAGAATCCTGCAAACGTGCTAACACACTCATTACCTCTACCGGTGATGTAACGACGGAAAACGTCGGCAGCTGGAAATACCAACCGAAATTCCATGTACACAGCTTTAACCACGGATCCGCGTGAGGGCTAAGCTGGAAAAACGAATCCGCGGTGCCCTGAACGGTCTTGTCGATCAGACAGGGACTTGCGGGTTAGTAAAAGCGATGATGATTATGGATTTTTGCGTGCCATGATTTGGTGCGAGAGATCGTAAAATGGGAAGACAACGACGTAGATGGATCGCAACGAAGATAACGCCAAAATGCCGAAAAGATGCTAATCGGGAGAGAAAAAAAACGTGTACGTCACAAAGATCAAAGATCTATGTTTCAATGCTCAATCGGATGTATGCTTGTGTGTATATTACGTTATAATGGGAGAAAACCCCCAACAACTGGATACAAAATGAGCACAAAACAACAAGAAAACTGTCTGGACAGAAGTCTAATCTGCCTTGTAGGCTCAAAGCTTAGGTGCAGGAATGGTCAAGCTCTAAAGTCTGTCGATCTTTTGAATGATAGAACCTACTAACTGGGCGAGACGACTCCGCAATTCTCGTTCTGCTTCTTTGCTTCGGGTAGATCTGCTGTTAGGGCTCAGGCGTGCTATGTTCTGTTCCTGCTAAAGGATGGTGTTTGCAGCGAATACCAAAGATTGCTCTTGTTTCTCTGTTCAAGGCGATAAGTGTTCCCTTGCTCAGAAAATGCTCTTGTCCTCTTGATCTGCTGCCAACAAAAAGCGATAAGTGCTCTAGTGCTCTGGTTTGTTAACTTGTCCACTGGCCAACTCCCCAAATCTCCCCTCTTTATATATTTTTTAGCTGGGGTATTTATAGGCCGCGACACGTGCAACCCTGATGATATGGGCCCGAATTTCACGGATCCTGTTGACGCGATTCTTTTAAGTCAAACTGCGACTACGCACAACACACTCGTTTGCGTGCTGTGTGTGTAAAGAGCAGGCCTATGATAGGCGTGTCTCGGCTGCGTTTGCGCTCATTCGCGTTGTGTTGCTTGTATGAGCGCAACCTAGGTGTAACAACAACGCGCTTACGCTCATCACGCAACTGTGCGTGACGCAGCGTAAATGTAACATACACTCTCCATGCAGCTACGCTCGGTGGAGTGTAATCAAAGTGTAACTTACGCTCATCACGCAGCTGTGCGTGACGAAGCGTAATGTGCGCGTGCTTGCATTCTGACCTATGCACGAACACACATCGCCGTGTAACGCGCGTAAACATCAGTTGTTTAAGTGTTGCGAGAACAAGTGCCAACCCGTCGTGTTTCTCTGGATTTTGCTTTTAATTGTCCTGGAGCTTATTACGCTCATTACGCTGCCGTGCGTGATAGAGTGTAAACTTGTCCTTGAACAAATTTGCCTTTAACTATCTTGGAGCCTCTTACGCTCATTACGCTACCATGCGTGATGGAGCGTAAACTTGTCCTTAGACAGATTTGAGGCGCGTTCTCGCTCAAATTACGAATCTTCACCTAAGGCCAACCCGTAATTTTCATGGTGTTTCAATGGCCCCTCTTTGTTGACGGTTAGAGGGCTTACCCGAAAACCGTCGACAAAGAATGCGAAACACCGGATTGGTAGAAGCAAGAACAACGTTCATCCATGACTACTCAGGTGTTGCTCTGTTTACGTAAAAGGAAGGCTGGTGAGTATGAGAGGTAGAAGGGTGTAACTGGAAACAGGTTCAGGGAAGATGCAAACGGTGTGTTTATTTATGTCAACAAGAATGCTTTCAGACGAGCGTAGAGTGTCAATCTGAGATATCTCTGTTACAAATTGTAGCAGGAATACGTGCAAAAAGGAGCATTGCGCATCACTTTTGCGATGTCTCTGCTAGCGTGAGTACGCAAAACGAAGATTTTCGTATGTGAATGCTGCCTATGGGAACTGGGTGGTGGGGGAAGAAGGAAACAAAGATTAAGGTTAGACGCGTGTTGGGAAGAAATGCGCAAAGCTGAGTGGGTGGGAAAACCTGAGCAGCCATTTTAGCATGCTGTTGTACTTCGCCGCTCAGATGGACACACCTTTGAATGACATCCTCCAAGTTAAGCAGCCTACAACCACAAAAGGAAACAGAGGACGTCATTGCTTATGGATAAAAGATGGGGTTCTTGGAGCCCATGTTGTCTGATGTTGACCAGAGCCAATGGACTACAAATGTTGAGCTGGAGCACTTGGGCGGAGGCACCAATCCTGATGACTCAGCACTGCATACCTTCGCCAAAAGACATCAGACACAGTGCAGCTCACTGGTTGCACCGGGAACCGGCCAGATGAATCTGCGAAGCCGGCGCCCGATAGCGATGATTGGCGGAGACTCCTGGGGCCATGACCAATGAGGATTTCGTTGGGGATCCGACTAACGAGGCTAAACTCCCGGAGCTGCTACCACTGCAGCGGGTGCGGTGGCGGCATCTCCGAGGGATCAGTAAGATGCCTCTTTGCTTGTCCGAGGGATCAGTAAGATGCCGATGAGGTGGCGATACTGGGACTGTCTCAGTACCCCACCCCGTTTGCGGTGCAACTGTACAGGAGTGATCACGCTCGCTTGAACATGGTGGCGATCTGTACATCCCAGTTTTAAGTCTTGGAAGACTGTCGTTACTAGTTTTAAGTCTTAGTAGACCATGGTCCCAGTTTAAAGTCCGGGCAGACCGAGAAGTGCTGGTTTTACGTCGTAGCAGACGGTGGTAAGGCTGGTTTATGATCTCAGCAGACCGTGCTGTGGATGTCAGTTTTATGTCATGACCCAGGGACAAATCTGTGCTGATTTTACGTCTTAGCAGACGGCTACTTACCTGTGCCAGTTTAGCGTCGTGGCAGATGCGTGCAAAAGATGCCAGTTTTTCATCTTGGCGGACCTGTACAACTTTGCCAGTTTTACGTCGTAGCGAACGGTTACCACTTTCCAGTTTAGCGTCGTGGCGGACGCGTGCAAAAGATGCCAGTTTTATGTCGTAGCGGACGTGTACCATCATACCTGCTGTCGACACCGTCGTTGCCGCTAGATGAAATATCGCTTTAAGTACACATGATTCACAGGATTTGCTAACTCGTTGCCGTTGACATCTGCCAATTTGAACGCTCCGTTGCTGTATGCGTCGGTTACCAAGAAAGGGCCTCCCCAGTTTGCAGAGAACTTGCCTACTGGTTCACGCACAGCCTTGAGAACCAGGTCTCCTTGTTTGATCGGACGCTGCTGAAGATTATGATGATGCTTTTGTCTCTGTTTATCCTGATATTTCTCAATTTCTTCAAGAGCCTGTATCCGCTTCCCTTCCAATGACTCCAAATCCATTATCAGAGCCTCGGTGTGTTGAGCCTTATTTATAATGGTGGAGAGGACCATTCTCAAAGAAGGAATTTGCAATTCAAGAGGTAGCACCGCCTCAAATCTGTAAACTAGGCTATAGGGTGTACTGCCTATAGCTGTTCTACACGTAGTACGATATGCCCATAGCACGTAGAGGATCTGTTCATGCCACCGCCTTTTGTTGCCGTCGAGCATTTTCTTGAGCAAATTGACGATTATCTTGTTCGATGCTTCAGCTTGACCATTTTCCTGTGGGTAATAAGGGGAGGAAAAGGACTGCCTGATGCCTAGGTTGTCACAGAAGGATTTGGTATCCACGCTACTAAACTGTGGCCCATTGCCGGTCACAATAGTCATTGGGAGACCAAATCAGGTTACAATGTTATCCAAGATGAAATGGAAAACCTGTTGGGATGTAATTTTCCGCAAGGGGAAAGCTTCTACCCACTTCGTGAAGTACTCGATGGCGGTAATGATGAAGCTATGTCCTGCGGAAGATTTTGGCATGATGGGTCCTATAATGTCCAGTCCCCATTGTTGGAATGGCCATGTGATCTGTGTGGTGTGCAATTCTATGGGTGACACGTGGATGAGGTTTGCGTGACGTTGACACGTGTCATAGGTCTTAACCTTTGTCAAACAATCTCTTTCCATGCATGGCCAGTAGTACCCTAAGCGACGGATTTTTAGGGCCATAGCCCGTGGTGCTACGTGGCCGCCGCACAGTCCCTCGTGAACCTCGCTGCCGATGTGTTGTGCTTGGTCTGCGTTAACGCAGGTGAGCAATACGCCACCAAAGGAGCGTCTGCAGAGAGTGCTGTCTCCGATGATGACATAGTGCCTAGCGCGTTTACGGGTTACGTCTTTTTGCACGCGCGTTAAAGCAGCTGGTAACTCACCCTGTAAAAGATAATATTTAATGTGATCGTACCACTTAGGCGTGCTTTCCTCGGTAAGAGAGGAGATCTGCGTCGTCTAAATGATAGGGTCTGCGCAGTCTGTAATCAATGTAGGGCAGGTGTTAAGCAAGTGCGACGGCACGTGTAAAGCCAGAGTGGCCAGTGCGTCGGCCAGCGTGTTGTCAGTCCATGGGACGTGCTAGGCGTCGAAGGTCATAAATCACCTCAGGAGACTTTTAGCCTAATCACAATAGGGCTGCAAGTGTACCGGCTTGCAGGTGTAGACTCCAGTGATTTGATTTATGAAAAGCATCGAATCGCCCCTAATTGCCAAGTATTGAACATCGATTTCGCCTGTAGTTAGTAATCCCCTGAGGAGCCCCTCGTACTCTGCCACATTGTTCGTACAAGGGAAGGTCAATCGATAAGCGTGTAGACGCACATCCTCAGGCGATAGCGTAAGAACAGTGGCCGCACTGCCGCCTCTGGCGGTTGAAGCTCCATCGAAATACAATGTTGCTTCGAGGCCTGCCAAAACAGGGCTTAAACTATGTACATGTTCATCAGGAAATTCTAGCTCTACGGTTGCGTGATTGTTAATCAGCGAAGTTGTTAACTGGTCAGCTATCCCTTGGCCCTTCGTGGATGACTGGCCAATGTAGTGGAGGTCGAACTCCGCGGTGATAGCCTTCCAGCGAGCGATTTTGCTACTTTCGTATAGACTATGCGTAATGGCCCTAAGGATGTTATTTTTACAAATGACGTTAACCTGACTGCGAAAAAGGTAATGCCTACATTTCTTGAGCGTAAAAACTAATGCTAAGCAATTACGCTCAACGTCGTTATATCTCGTCTTGTATGCGCATAGAGCGTGACTCAGATAGTAGATGGGCATTTCGGATCCATCATCCCTTTTCTGACAAAGCAACGCTGCTATTGCTACGTCCGAAGTGGCGAGGTAAATGAAAAAAGGCGAGTCCCTTTGTGGCAGGAAAACCATTGGTAGATGTTGCAATTCCTGTTTTAGACTGTCAAATGCACGCTGGAAATCGTCGGTTCATTCAAAATTAACCCTCTTTTTCAGCAAATGTTGCATGGGGTGTAGTTTGTCGGTTAACCTTGAGATGAACCTGCGTATGAACTGCAAGCGGCCCTGTAACCCGCGTAGTTTCTTGAGGTCTGTGGGAGGCTTTAACGCGACAATGGCTTTGACCTTATCAAGGTCAACTCGTATGCCGGTTTCCGATACCATAAACCCCAGCATGCGTCCAGTTTTGACTCCGAACACGCACTTCTTTGGGTTAAGCCGGAGCTCGTGCGTGGAGCATCTTTTAAGGACTAACTCCAGGTCCTCTAAATGATCTTCCGACTTCAAAGATTTTACAGCTATGTCGTCTACATAATCATTCAGCCTTCCTAGGAGGTAATCGCTAAAGATGTACGTCATGGCCCGTTGATACGTCGCTCCAGCATTCTTCAGACTGAAAGGCATCATGGTATAGCAAAATGTCCCCCAGGGTGTCATAAAAGTTGTGGTCAGTTGATGTTCTGGGTTCTGGTTATAGCCTGAGAAGCCATCCATGAAGGACAGAAGCGCATGCCCAGCTGTTGTATCCACTAGCTGGTCGATACTCGGTAATGGGAAGTTATCCTTGATTGTGGCCTTGTTCAGATCCCGGAAGTCTATGCATATGCGTATACCCCTAGTCTTCTTCAGCACGACCACAATGTTAGATACCCAGTCCGAATAATCGACCGCGCGGATGAAACCAACCTAATATAGTTTGGTGATTTTGTCACGCACTACTAGCGCGATCTCTAGTTTGATCTTGCGTGCCTTTTGCCTAACTGGTTTAATTTGCGGGTCAAGGATAATGTTATGCTGGATTAATCCAGGATCTAACCCAGGCATATCCTCATATGACCATGCAAAGACAGTGATGTTGTCTTGCAGAACCTATTTTATTGCGTTGTGCGTTTTCTCGTCTAGCAAAGAACTGACCTTGAGTGTTTTGGTCTCACCCCTATGCGTAATGATAGGGACCTTACTAATGGGGTCCTCGGTTATGTCCCCAGCTTCCAGGTCTAGCGTGTGCGTGGACTATTCTAGCCACTCTGGGGATGTCTCCGATGTAGCTATGGTTACGCCTGCTAAAGGGGGGTTAGCGTCTACTAATGTGAAGTCAAATGACCTAGTTAAGTGCCCGTATGGGCCTGTCAAAGTTAAAGGTGCTGAAACTGTGGCGTCCATCCTCCGTCTGTCTTGAAAAACTGGCAAGGGCATAAACGGTTAGGAGACAAGTGACAGGATGTCGCCAAACGTGGAATGCTAACTGAAATTTTGAATATTGTGGACAAAGCTTGTAATCAATGCAACCCGATTACGAGGCGATAAGCTGTGGTAGTTTAACGTCATTTCGGACAGTGGAGCGTGCGATATCGGCCGCATTAATACCAAATTTTTGGATTCCGTTTCAGGAAAGTTCCGCTTTAATCCAATAGCAAGTCGGTGATCCTCGCGTATAAATAAGTGGTTCTTTGATGAAAATTGGTTGTTGGCTAACGCAATTTGAATTTACAAGGAAGAGCAGAGAAAAGGCAAAACAGAGAGAATGGAGAGCAGAAAGCTAGGGCGTGTAACCTTGCGAGGATTTGTAAGCAGGCACTGAAGAAATCCTACAACTATCGTGATGGCACCGAAGGCAAAGAAGCAGAATTCCAAACTGGCGAAAATCGACGAAGTGTAGGCAAGCCTGAACCGTGTCTCGCAGGCGTTGATCGATGTCTGCGACCCGATGCCCCTTAACCGGTAGGCCATTCTTCTTGTACTTACGCTCGTTCTATATGTCTATTTGTTTTGTTTTTGAATGTCTCTTGCGTGCGTGCGTATGTCAAGTTATGGACCTCGGCTTAGTGCAAGGGTTTTGGTGAGGTTGCGTTCATTGCTGTTGTCAGGGACAAACCTTGCATTGTCGCAAGGGTTTGGGCAATTTCAGCCTGGCTACGTTTTACAATTTCTATGTTAGTTCTAGACATGTAGATGTAGGTGCTTTAATGAGTCTTGCCTGTTTCTACAGCATCGCGCTGAAGCCCATCCTGCTTGTGCTGGATGTTATTGGGGTTTTATGCTGGTTAAACCCCATCGTCCCAAATGTCCCTCCTCCACACACAAGAGTGCAGGGGAAGGCCATCTGGTACCGAAAGGGGGCACTGGAATTCTTGCAGTTTTTGCTGCGTAATTTCAGCATCATCGTTTGGTCCCATGTGACCGGAGATGTTGCTGGTGCCATTCTGGAGCACCTATTGCCAGGGTCTTCGCAGGGGATTCTGGCCTACCTGACAGACGGGGCGATTGAAACGGGCAACCCCGAGGACCGAGCACTCAGCTCTTGGGATCTGAGGAGCTTGCATTGGATCTGGGATATGACCCACTTCAACTACTACCACGCATACAATACGTTGTTCGTGGCCCGCCATGTGTCAACGTACTTCCAGAACCCTCAAGGCACGGTATACTACGCAGGCGGGTAAGCAGATCTGGATGGCTATATTGTCTTTATGTGTTAGAATGCTTGTTTTCAATGTAAAAAGGAGTAAGAGAGGTCTAGCTGTAGAGCGTGAATTGAACTTACGCTGTATTGTACAGGTTTTTTATCTGTGACAACAAACTAATCGGCGACGGCGATACGCTACCCTGTGCCGAAACGGCGATAACGCTGTTTACTGCGACGAATAACGTACGAGCCGGTGTCATCGGAAAAATCAACCACGAGATGCGTGAGTGCCACTCACGCTATGCGGAGGCCTTCAAAAAGTGCCAGGAACTCGGGTGGCTGCACGAGGATTGGACGCTGGATCCGCCCCTCTGCGTCGAGGACGTGGAGATAGAACTCCCGCAATTCCCGTTGCCGTTTGGCCCCGGTAAGATTGTTGCGTGTTTTAGTGCTATTTGCGTAATTATGAGTTATGACTATAGCGATAATGTTTGGCGATGTCTTGCATTTTTGGCTTGCATCTTTGGCTTACAGTCAGGGAATCCCGGGAGATTACCCTTACAATTTCCAGCCGCGAGGCGAGAGATGTCCTCTTTCGTTATGGGGACATCAAAGAGGCACAACGTTGGCTTGGCCACTCGGCGGCCCCAGCTGCGGTGGTCACCAACATCCAGACCATAGGGCTAATGCACCTTTTCCTAGCCGCCACTCCTGACATTCGTGCCAGCGAGATGATCGGCCTGGTCAACTCCTTTAATGCGAAGGCCGACCGTTTCAGTACGCACGTGCATAACGTGCGTGTGAACTTCGACATCAATGCTCAGCTCTTCTCAGACCTGTTTGGCGTCCCTTCCAGTGACCTTCCCGTAAACGTGAAGGCCCAGAGGGGCGTCAAAGTGGAGGCACTTCTTCAGGAGTGGGCCAGAATCCCTAAGGATACCAAGGGATTCCCCTGCGAGCAATTCGAGCTGGCGACCGCCAAAACGCTGTATCCCCTTTTTCGGGCCCGTACCTTCCCCAAAACCCTCTCGCAAGCGCGGTTCTTTTCAGTGGAACAGACGCGTATTATGCGGGAGGTGCTGGAGGAGGGAGCCCGATTTGACTGGGGAAGTCATCTCGCCAAGGGTTTGCGGAGCGAGATGGTCAAGCTTCGCGAGAAGCTTGAGTCTCGCTTCAACGTGCATCATGCCTTTTTCATCGCTGCCCTCCAGCGGTTTGCTAAGTTTCTGGTCGTTCAAAAGAATGGGGTCTGGGTACAGCAAGACTGAGACCAACTATCCAAACCCTGGATCGCCCACATCCTCAGCACTACCCGTGGGCAGGACCCGCCGGAAGGGATCGCAGAATCAATGTCCGTGACAACCAAAGACATGACGGCACCCCGAGTGCGAGGCCTCGATAGTGTAGGTGGGATAATGCCTACCTACACTGGCGATGCCACGCAGGGGAAACACTTGGCAGAGGAAATTTTGGAGCCTCTAGCTCGGCGGAAGAGGCTTCGTCTGGTTGAGGCTCCTAGAGGCGAGGGAGGCCACACCGTTGGGCTCACGGTGCAGCGGACTAAGCCTCCGCCTGGTAAGTGTAAAGCCTGTATACGCAATGTTTAACTTTGACTAGTGGAATTGTGTTTCTAACGCATGGGAATGTAAATAGAAAAAACAACAGGTCGATTGACCCCTGAGACAGGGGCAATGGTGTTAAAGCATGGGGAAGGGGCCTCCATTTTGGAAGCAGAGGCCCCGGCTGTTAGCACGCGTCGTGCGCAGCCTTCAGCGCGTAGGGCGGCCCCAGCTACTAGTGGGAGCCTCGTACAGACTGGGGAGGAGGTCCCTGCTACTGGAGCTAGAGATGCACAGACCCCAGTGCGTGAAATAGAAAAAAGTACGGAAGATGTCGATGACGTTGCTACTGTCACCGGCAGAGGTAATGAGTGTATGTTTTTTTTCGGGTTTTTGCAAGAATCTGTAAACAGGTAATATCTAACCGAGTTATGGTATAGGAGAAGGAGATGCCTCGACATCTGCTGCTGCTAACGCGACGTGGAGAGACCTCCCCGATAAGTTTGCCTTCATGGAAGGCGTGATCAACGACATGATCGAGCGTCTCGAACGCATCGACCCTGGTGCTGGTAAGTTAGTGAAAGTAACTGCGTAATGTCTTGCTGATAATATGTCATCTGTCTTGATGCTTATTTTCTGTCAGGAGCTCACCTCCGATGGGACCCCGCGGAGCCCATTGACCTGGACATAGCAGAGCCTCCATCTGATGGGACGGTCGTGCCACGCCACATTTATGAGGAAATGCGTAAATGTGCGTTACGCTTGACAAGCTCCGCGTGGGAAAGCAGGAATATCAACGAAGACCTATGGAAAAAGCTACAGCGGTCAGAACAGAGGGTCGAGTCCTTGACTAAGGAAGTCGAGGACCTGAGGGCGCGCTACGAGTTCTTACAGGCTCGAGTGACAGGAGACGAAGACTGGCGTACTGCTATGATTGATCACTCCCGTTATTGGACAGCGATCAAGAACAGCGTACAGACCAGCCGAGCGTTAGTAGAGCAAAGGATGCAAATAGAGCTCCTTGCTCAGAAGAGTCGAGACTGGAGGGACTATTGCGCGGGTGTACAGGAATGGGGGCAGAAGGAGAAGGACCACAAGCACGTGTACAAAAGGGAAAGAACCGCCTACAGAAAACGCTACCGTGATTCTGCTATTAAAGCACGGTCCCTGGAGGTCTTTGTGGACACCATCGGAGCGTCCAAGGCCTTCAAGAATTTTGAAGAAC
Organism: Gnetum montanum; assembly: GCA_015680685.1. Classification (NCBI taxonomy): domain Eukaryota; kingdom Viridiplantae; phylum Streptophyta; class Gnetopsida; order Gnetales; family Gnetaceae; genus Gnetum; species Gnetum montanum. Next base: position 68,094 of record MNCI01033109.1, on the reverse strand, counting down.
AGGTGACCGTCACTGCATCTCCAGAGAGAGAGATGGTCTTTCCTGGGAATCAAGGTTCAATCCCTACCTTCTACCTAGATCCTCCCACTTGGAGTAGCGTGGAGAAAGGGAAGGTAAAAGCGGGGATGGCTTTGGGCGAGGATATGTGGCAAGACCTAACAGAGGACGAAATCATGAAGCGTTTGTGGGCCGGTCTAGATAAGCTTCCCTTTGCTGCTGAAGCTGGGTCATCTCGAGTAAGTTTATGCATGGCTTAGCCAGCACGTTTCCCGACATAATGTTGTCTGCTCTAATTTTTACGCTATTTGTGTTTCAGGTACCAGAAGGTGGAGAACGTCCGCCAGCTGAGGGGCTGGAGGAGGAAACTATGGAAGCAGAGGTGGAACACAACGACGAAGAGCGTCTTCCTGTGGAGCCAGCATTAGAAGGAGAGTCTCATGAAGAGACAATCTTTCTAGGAGGGATACTTCCCGGAAACGATTGCCTACTGGAGGATGACCTTTTGGGGTTGGACTTAGAGTTGAAAGACACGGGTGATAGTGGCAGTATGGGTCATGCGTGATTTTGTTTTCTGGCATCATGTCACAAATGATTTGAAAGACAAACGCGTTATAAATTTTGATTGACCATCAGCTATCTATCGTATTTTTTGTTATTTTTGCCTTAGTTTAAGGCCGTTGCGGGCCGAAAGCATGAATGGATTACAAAGCAATGCGTAAATGGCAAAGTAGCTACTAGTTTAGGGCCGTTGCAGGCCAATGCGTAAAGTTCGAATGACTAGTTTAAGGCCATTGCGGGCCGAAAGCGTAAATTGCAAATTGGAGAACTAGTTTAAGGCCGTTGCGGGCCAAAAGCATGAAGTGCAAATTGGAGAACTAGTTTAAGGCCATTGCGGGCCAATGGGTAAATTTCAAAGTAACTACTAGTTTAAGGCCGTTGCGGGCCAATGCGTAAAGTTCGAATGACTATTTTAAGGCCATTGCGGGCCGATGCGTAAATTGCAAATTGGAGAACTAGTTTAAAGCCGTTGCGGGCTAGTGCGTAAAGTTCGAAGTAACTACTAGTTTAAGGCCGTTGCGGGCCAATGTGTAAATTATAAGTACATGTAACCCAGACACATGCAAAGACAACAATGCAAAGCGTAAACACAGAAGGCAAATGCTGCATAAAAGCGCACAAAAATAAAGGAAACGATTGATTGCTAACTTACATGAGCGAACGATGGAGAGCTTCGATCAGCCGTCAGTACGCAACTGCCTTTTAGCGGCTTTTATGTTAACTGTCGCATAAGGGCGAGGAGGTTTGCAGTTCGACTCCTCTACACTGTCATCCGGAAATGGCAGGTTAGCCCAGGCTAAACCGTCAGCATTGTCATTGTTCTGTTCAGGGGCTTGGAGAGAAGGCTGATCATCAACCTTTTCGATCTCTGAATCCCGCTCTTCCTCAATGTTACTAATGGTCCTGGGAGTGATCTTGTCGCCACGTATGATAACCTCCCCCCCAGCGTAAGGCAGGTGTATCTCCTGATGGATAGGCGACGAGACCGCCCTCAGCTGAGCTAACCACGACCTCCCTAAGATCAAGTTGAAGCCTGGCATCTCCTCGACGACTAGAAATGTGGCTTCCGTGGGGAATTGATTCCCCGCCACAAACTCAATTTGCACCGTCCCCTTGACTTGAACCCATGCTCCATTGAAGGATTTCACGCAGGCTGTCGTCGTGGGAGTGATCTGGTCGACTAAACCCAACCTATCCATGATGGAATAGGGAACGACATTAGCAGTTGCGCCATCATCCACATGCATCCTCCGGATCCGGTACTGGCCGACCCAAATGGTGATGAACATCGGCTCCGTTGTCACTTGACCCTTTTCTGGATCATCTTTAATAGACTCGTCCAGAAAGGTCAATGAGGTGGGCTTGGGTTGTTCAGCTTCAGAAGGAAACATGATGGCGTGTATTGCTTCCTCTTCTGCTGGCAGGCTGGCATCCACTGATATGGACGTCAGCATGCGTACCATAGCCTCGCGGTGTTCTCGAGAAGTCATCAAGAGGTCATACAAGCTCAGCGTCGTGTTCTTTTGCTTGAGAGCTTGTTTAACCTGCGTGAACGCATCGAGGAGGTCCTTCTCCCGGCAGGTTGGTTTATCCCCCTTACTCTCCTCCATCCGGCCCAAGAGACGGATCTCTCGAGGCGGGGCGGTGTCAGAAGAGGGGTTGTTCGTCTTCCTACCAGAAGAAGGTGGCTGCGTTCCTGTGCCTGTGGCATGCTTCTGGGGCATGGTCATGGGCACAGAGGCCAGGGGCCTAGGCTTAGGGAAGCCGAGCGTAGAGTTGTTTTTTGTCGCATTAGCTTCAGTGCTTTCCTCCTTCCGCTTAGGAGGCGATGCCTGATGGTGCTGGTTGGAGGTCTGCCCCTGCGTGAGAGGAGCAGCCTGTGGTCGGGGCGCCCTAATGATGAAGGGCGCTCTCGGTGTGGGCGCAGACGAAGCTGTGGCTTGGGCAGTAGCGTGTGACTGAGGCCGTACCTGAGAAGGCGCCCGTATAATGAACGGCGGCCGTGAGACCCCACCTGCTGCCGAAGAAGTAGTTGCCCCCCTTTGTGAGCTGGTGGGCACACGCAAAACAAAAGGTTGTTTTGGCGGCCCTTTACGCTCACCGTCCGTACTTACCACAGTGATTGTAAAAGGATCGTAACTTGTGTTTAACGGATCCTTGTATACATGTAATGTCTGGTTTTCTCGACGTGTTGGGTTACTGCTGTCTAGTTTCAGATGACCTTCGTCGATCATGCGTTGAATATCGTCTTTCAACGCCTGGCAATAATCCGTGTCGTGACCACACATCTGGTGGTAGTCACAAAAACGGTCCAGCCTGAAAGATCTCGGAACTGCCGATTCGTTAGGCAGAGCTAAAGAGGGGTCCTTCAGCAATTCACAGTTACGTCTGTGACGCTTCAGGGCCTCCTCGGACACTTTCTTAGGTTGAATGTGTCCTGCCGCCAACAGTTGTTTTAGTAGTTCAGAATGTTTCACTAGGAGAGCCGCGTATTTTGAGCGGTCTTTACGCTCAAAATTCGGCTTTGGCTGGGGGGCCTGTTCAGGGGCAACCGTGGCTTGGCTGGTGCCGGCACCAGCCGTGGCCTCAGGCGGTGCTGTTTTTGGAGCTTTCTTGTTTTTGTTCTTGGCATTTTCAGTCAATGCCGCTATAGTAGTGGTCACTGCCTTACCTTTGTCCTTAGCCTTGTTGTGCGTGTTCTTGTAAGCGATGTACGCCGGGTCTTTGCTAGCCTCCGCAGCATCTTGGATGCTCCGGACCTGGGCGAAGGCCTGACGTATGTCTCCAGGGGAAAGATAATACAGCTTGGACTTGATAAAGTCGTTGACTGCTCCCTTGAATATGGTCAACAGGTGGGAGTCCGCGATCGGGTCACGGATCTCATTCAAGGTAGCGTTTCAACGTTGTATGAACTTTTGGACTAGCTCGAGCGGGTCCTGTTTCACCCCCATAAGCTGCTCCAATGTGACTTCCGGCTTCATGTTTTATTTGAATCGGGTCATAAATTGAGTCAGCAGCTCTTTCAAGGTTGTAATGGAAGAGCGTGGGAGAGCTCTGTACCAGTCTAAAGCCTTCCCTATTAACGACATCGCAAAGACTCTGACCAAAGTATGCGGCCACTGTTGCAACAACAAGGATTCGGATCTGAAGGTGGCCAGGTGAGTGTTGGGATCCCCCTCCCCATTATACTTCGTAAAGTGCGGGAGGGTCATCCCTGGCGGCAACGACAACACGGGGACCGCTGGATTAATAGGATCATCTTGATAGAAATCCGTGATCTGAATGGTATCATACCCAGCGGTCTTGAGGCATCGCACCTCCTCAGTAAGTGTCTGGATAAGCTGGAACGCTTGACCTAGACCTGTTAAGGGAGGTGTCTGTGCAGCAGGCATAGGAGCAGGAGGTTGGACTGGGTGAACAACCCCAGGAAACTGAAACGTAGGAGGTGGTTGGCTAACTGCTGGTGGAGCAGGGATTCCTACAGGCTGGGGGACCTGCGAAGGCCCCCACCCATTGGTTTGGGACGCGGGATTAGCTGCTGCCTGCTACGGGGCATAATGATAAGTGTAGCGAGGAAGCACCTGTGAAAATTGCGCCGCTGGTGTTGGCAGGGGTTGTGCATTGTAAACTGTATTCGTTTGCTGTTCTGTTGCAGGGTTGGCCCAGTGACTCGTTGCAGGGTTGGCCCAGTGACTCGTCGTAGGGTACGGGACAAAGGTTTGCGGGGGCACGGTTGCGGTATGCTGCTGAGTTGGCGGGGGCGAGAATACTTTGGGGTGACTCGATGGTATAATGTGAGTCCGCACGTGAGGGATGAAATGGGGGATGATGGCCACCGGACCGACCGCCGGAATGTTAATTATATGCTACAACGGGATCACCCCCGCATTATGCTGCAGCTGCATTTGCAACCCAGAAGGCTGTGCGCTTGCCTGTTGCGACCCAGACGGCTGCGCATTGGCCTGAGGGGGAATAGGGATGTGCATCTACGTGATCATGGCCGAGTCCAGAGAAGCCGCTTCTCCATTGAAAGGGAACAACGGATTCACGTATGTGTGAGGCATCAAGGTATGGAACGAATGTTCTGACATGGCCGCAAATTCGTCCTCTGCTTCTGCTTCTTCCTCACGCCCGGGCTCTACTGCAGGTTGTGAGGCCTGGCCTCTAGCCATGATCAGCTGGGAGATGAGTTCGTTTTGGTGCTCGGTCAAGGGGATTATATCGTAGGCCGCTGGCTTGAAATCGTAACCCCCTCGATGGAGCGCCTCAAAGTTTCGTTTTGCCTCAAGCTCGGCTCGGCTGAGAGCCAACCTCGCTTGGATCTTGACGCAAATGAA
>MNCI01033109.1:0-62602 GCA_015680685.1 Gnetum montanum | reverse complement strand
AAGTCTGTCGATCTTTTGAACGATAGAACCTGCTAACTGGGCGAGACAACTCCGCAATTCCTATTCTGCTTCTTTGCTTTAGGTAGATCTGCTGTTAGGGCTCAGGCGTGCTATGTTCTGTTCCTGCTAAAGGATGGTGTTTGCAGCGATTACCAAAGGTTGCTCTTGTTTCTCTGTTCAAGGCGATAAGTGTTCCCTTGCTCAGAAAATGCTCTTGTCCTCTTGATCTGCTGCCAACAAAAAGCGATAAGTGCTCTAGTGCTCTGGTTTGTTAACTTGTCCACTGGCCAACTCCTCGAATCTCCCCTCTTTATATATTTGTCAGCCAGGGTATTTATAGGCCGTGACACGCGCAACCCTGATGATGTGGGCCCGAATGTCACGGATCCTGTTGACGCGATTCTTTTAAGTCGAACTACGACTACGCACAACATGCTCGTTTGCGTGCTATGCGTGTAAAGAGCAGGCCTATGATAGGCATGTCTCAGCTACGTTTGCGCTCATTCGCATTGTGTTGCGTGTATAAGCGCAACCTAGGTGTAACAACAATGCGCTTACGGTCATCACGCAACTGTGCGTGACGCAGCGTAAATGTAACATACACTCTCCACGCAGCTACGCGCGGTGGAGTGTAATCAAAGTGTAACTTACGCTCATCACGCAGCTGTGCGTGACGAAGCGTAATGTGCGCGTGCTTGCATTCTGACCTACGCACGAACACACATCACCGCGTAATGCGCGTAAAGATCAGTTGTTTAAGCATTGCGAGAACAAGTGCCAACCCGTCGTGTTTCTCTGGATTTTGCTTTTAACTGTCCTAGAGCTTATTACGCTCATTACGCTGTCGTGCGTGATAGAGCGTAAACTTGTCCTTGAACAAATTCGCCTTTAACTATCTTGGAGCCTATTACGCTCATTACGCTGTCGTGCGTGATGGAGCGTAAACTTGTCCTTAGACAGATTTGAGGCGCGGTCTCGCTCAAATTACGAATCTTCGCCTAAGGCCGACCCGTAATTTTCACGGTGTTTCAGGTGACAGTGGCGACTTCGCCAACATCTTCTGCCTCCTTTTCTTCTTCACGCACTTGAGTCTATGCGTCACTGGTTCCAGTAGCTGGGACCTCCTCACGCACCGTAGCCTATGCACGGCTCACGCTAACCGTTGGGGTCTCTTCTTCCAAAATTGAGGCCCCTTCCCCACGACTTAGTACTACTGCCCTTGTCTCAGGGGTCAGCTCCTCTGTAATTTTCACTGGTCATATCACAACACCTTAGTATATCATTCCAAACATTCCAAACAAAAATTGCATAATACGGTCCCTTCACGCTTACCAGGTGGAGGCTTACTCCGCTGAACTTTGATCGCCACAGTTTGGCCTATGCCGCTCCCAGGCTTGGTAGAAGCCTTGGTTATACAAAGTCTTTTGCTCCGAGCTGCAAGTTCCACAATTTCCTCCACTAGACATTTTCCTCGTGAGGCATTGCCTATGTACATAGGCATTATCCCACCTATACTGTCGGGGCCTCACAGCCGAGACGCCGCCAACCCTTTAGTTGTTATAGACAGTGACTTCCCGATCCCTTTTGGTGGATCCTGCCCACGGGTAGTACTGAGGATGTGGGTAATCCAAGGTCTTGATAGCTGGTCTCGGTCTTGCTGTACCCAGACCCCATTCCTTTGGATGACCAGAAACTCAGCAAAATGCCGAAGGCAAGCTATGAAGAAGACGTAATGCATGTTGAAACGAGACTCAAGCTTCTTGCGAAGCTTAATCATCTCATTGCACAGTCCCTTAGTGAAATGGTTTGCCCAATTGAACTAGGTCCCTTCCTCTAGAACCTCTTGCATAATACGGGTCTGTTCTATGGAAAAGAGGTTCCCTTGCGAGAGCATTTTGGGGAAGGTCCGAGCCTGAAAAAGGGGATAAATTGTCTTGGCGACGCCCATCTTGAATCTTTCGCAAGGAAACCCTTTAGCCTCCTTCAGGACCCTTACCCACTCCTCCAGCCACCTCTAGAAGTTGAGGCTCCTCTTCGCCTTCTCACTTATGGGAAGGCCATCCGAGGGGATGCCAAATAGGTCTGCAAAGAGCTGAGCATCAATGTTAAAGCTTACGCGTATGTGATGTATGCGCGTGCAAAAACGCTTTACCTTTTCGTTGAAGGAATTGACCAGGGTCAGCATTTCACTGGCGGGGACATCAGGAGTTGTAGCTAAAAATAGATGCATTAGCCTCACTACTCGGATCTTGGTGGTCACCGCGACTGGGGCAGCTGAGTGGCTGAGCTAGTGCTGTGCGTCCTTGATGTCGCCGTAGCGGAAGAGGACGATGCTTGCCTCGTGGCCGGAAATCGTAAGGGTAATCTCTCGGGATTCCCTGACTGAATAGTGTAAAACACAAGTCAAACAAAAACCCTATTACGTAACGCTCACACTTTACAACTATACTACGCAATAATCGACTATACAATAGCCTTACCAGGTCCAAATGGCAAGGGAAATGGCGGAAGGTTCCTCTGCACGTCCTCAATGGTAAGGGGTGGATCTAAGGTCCAGTCATCGTGCAACCATCTGAGTTTCTAGCAATTCTCAAAAGCCTCAGCATAGCAGGTGGGGTACTCACGCATGTCGAAGCCAATCTACCCTATAACACCAGCGCGCACGTTGCTAGTTGAGGTGAATTCCATTATTGTCGTTTCGGCCGATGATAACGTATCTCCATTTCCAACTAACCTGTTGTCATGAATAAAAAACCTGTACCATACCACATAGGCTTATCTTACATTTTGCACATAGGCTTATCTTATACTTCACATCGATGATAGACATATAACAAAAAAAATACAGTTAACGAAATTTGCTTAACCGCCTGCGTAGTACACTGTGCCTTGTGGGTTCTGGAAATAGGTCGAGACATGGCGAGCCACGAACAGCGTGTTATATGCATGATAACAACTAAACTGAGCCATTTTCCATATCCAGTTTAAGGACCTTAAGCCTCGGGCACTAATTTCTCGGTCCTCGAGACGACCCGTATCGATGGCCCCATCTGTCAAGAAGGCTAGAATCCCTTGTACAGAACCCACCAGCAGGTGCTCTGAAATGGCACCGGCGATATCACTGGACAAATTAGACCACACAATGACGTTGTAGTTGCGTAGTAAGAACTGCAGAAACTCCAGCGCACCTCATCGAAACCATATGGCCTTCCCTTGCAACCGTGTTTGCGGGGGAGGGACATTAGGAACGATAGGGTTTATACAACACAAAACCCTGACAATATCCAAGACAATCAGAATAGGCTTTAGTGTAATGCTGTACAGAAAACCCGAACAATAAATTAACATCTAGATTTACATTTGTATCGTTAATACAGAAAACCTACAAACTATGCCTAGTTATCCAGGCCGAAATTGCCCAAACCCTTGCAACAATGCAAGGTTCATCCTTGACAATGGCAGTAGACGCAACCCCATCAAATCCTCACATTAACCCGAGGTTCATAATTTGAAATCCACATTCACGCAAAAGATACCATGAAAAGTAGACATTAAAACAAACATAAGCATGTAAGGAATGAGCTACCGGTTCAAAGGCGTAGGGTCACGAACATCGACCACTGCCTGCGAAACTGGCTCCAGATTTTCTTGCACCTCATCGATTTTGGCCAATTTTGCATTCTTCCTTTTGATTTTTGGTGCCATTGTAACAACTTCAGAATTTTTCACCATTTAGCACTTGCAAATCTTCGCAAAATCACACGCTCTAATCCTCTGCTGTTTCTTCTCTTGCTCAACAACAGTTACGAATTCGAATTCACAACAGCCAACAGCCCGTCCTCATCAAAAACCACTTACTTATATGCGATGATCACCGACTTGATATCTGATTTCAGCAGGACTTTCCTGAAATGGAACCCGGAAATCAAGATATTAATGCGGCTGATACCACATGCGCCACTGTCCGAAATGATGTTAAACTACGACATCTTATCGCCTCGTAATCGGGTAGCATTAATTACAGCTTGTTTATAATATTCAAAATTCAGTTAGCCTTCCACGTTCGACGACATCATGTCACCTTTCTCCTAATCATTTACACACTCGACGGTTTTGCAAGGCAGACGGCAAATGGACACAACATTTTCAGCACCTCTAACTTTAACGGGCCCATACAGGAAGGTAGTGAGGCAATTCGACCCTACACTAGTAGAAATCAACTCCTCTTTGAACGACGTAACCATAGCCACTTTGGAAGTGTCCCCAGAATGGCTAGAACAGTCGACGCTTACGCTAGACCTAGAGGCTGGAGACATAACCGAAGACCCCCTCAGTGATGTTTCTATCGTTACGCATAAGGGTGAAGCCAAAACGCTTACTGCAATGGGTGTAGGCTAATCTACCCTTGTATTTACATGAACTCAAAGAAAAATGTAGCTTCGAGTTCACTTACTGCAATGGGAAGGAATTCATTCCTACCACCGGCATTTCTTTGCCTTTAACACAAGTGTACCAAAGGCTTCTAGATCAACTAATCTAGTTGACTAAGCTTAGGAAGCAACAAGACACAGCATCCAACTAGGATGACACCTTTTAAGATGGATAGGATGAGGGAGGTCAGGCCAACCCCGTTCTTGTCCTGCCTACCCAATCCTTCTGGGCCAACTCATTGCCTATCACCGCTCCCTTTGTCATCACACAAACACTTCAACAACCTACAACTGCAACTACAATGGGTATCCATGCTACATTCCTGGCATATCATCACCATTATTCTCCAGTTGCATTCGCAACAACCGTGCTACCGCGAGTTGTTCATCAACGCATCCCTGCAATACATAGCATGCCTATCGTGGCTACCCTATCACGTATTCACATTGTACCAGCTTCGCAGCTGTACATACATTCTATGTCAATTCCTACACTTGCATCTATTCCACCCATAATAACAAGCCCAGGCCCGTGCATGTGGTGGACCCCATTTGCCTCTCTGTCTGTTCTACAACTATCGCAGATGTCACATTATCTAACCCCGCAAGCAGTAAATCCTAGCACGGGGCCATGGTCTATCCCACTACTGACCCAAATAGTCTATCTAGTAGCACCTTTAGCGAGGGTGGTCTCAACGGCATCGCCAATGGGTCAATCTACCAGCGCAACCATTCCACATATGGGAACCACATCTGTAGTCCCTCAACTATCTACAACGTCACTAGGTCTGGACCAAGCATTTCAGCTCATTCAGACCCTTACTGAGAAAATAAAATGCCTCAAAGCTATTGGGTCCGACATGGTACAAGTCATGGACTTTTACTAGGACGTCCCTATCATCCATGCAATCCCTGCTCGAACATTACCACCCGAGATGCCTCTCCTTCACTTCACGAAGTACAATGGGGAGGGAGATCCCAATGCACATCTCGTCACTTTCTGGTCAGAGTCTTTACTATTGCAACAATGGCCACATATAATCATTCACGTCTTCGCCATATTCCTAGCTGGAAAATCCCTAGATTGGTACCGTGCATTGCCACATTCATCCATTTCAACTTTGAAAGAACTCTTAACCTAGTTCGTGAGATGCTTCAAGTACAACTTAAAGCCAGAAACCATGCTGGACTAGCTGATGAGTGTGAAACAAGACCCGCTAGAACCAGTCCAAACATTTATCCAACATTGGAGCGTGACCCTTAATAAAATCTATGAGCCCATCACGAAGGCTCACTTGTTAGACGTCTTTAAAGGTGCAGTAAATGACTTCTTCAAGTTCAAACTATATTACCTCGCTCTATGTTCTCTAACTTAGGCTTTTGCTCAGACTAAAAGCATACAAGACGCAGTTGAGCCATGCATAGACCTAGCCTACATCACTTACAAGAATACCTTTGCAAAAAGGGATAAAGGTAAGGCCTCAACAACCACAGTGGCTACTATGGTGACCAAGGCCAAACCTAAGCCTAGTAGCAGTGGTAACAAGAATAATAAGAAACTAGCCCTACCTGTAGCTAACCTTGAGCCCAAACTGGGCCAAACACCACAACCTACTACATCTACGCCTGAGACATCTACATACACTAAACCAAACTTTGAGTGTAAAGATTGCTCAAAATACATCCCATTGCCTCTTAAACCTTCAGAACTCCTGAAGCAACTATTGGTAGCAGGATACATCCAACACAAGTAGATATTAGAAGAAGTAAATGCAAGATACCAACGCTACTATGAGCTCATTAGGAATCCCTCTTTGGCCCTACCCAATGATCCTCCAGTTCCTAGGGGTTTCAGGCTAGATAGGTTTTGTGACTACCACCAACTATGTGGGCACATCATAGATTATTTTCTATCGTTGCAAGATAACATCCAAAGATTGATCGATCTAGGGAAGTTGATGCTAGACAAAAGCAACCCAGTATGCCCTAAAAATTAATCTATGTATGTCTACATAGATCTCCTCAATACCATCGGCATTGACAATGATCCCATGCCATCCCACTAGCCTTTTGTGATCCGTGTGCCTCAGCATAGTGCACCAACACCACCAATGGTTGGTCCAAGCTTGTAGTCGCCCTTTATCTTGAATGTCCCAACACTGGCATCTACCTTCGTATCACCCACTAGCGAGGCCACATAGTCTTGTCAATTAACACCTCTAGCTCCATTCATCATTAGGGGGCCAATGTCTTCAATGGCCCCTATCCCATGCAACATCATTAAACAACCTCCTCGCCCCACCAGGCGAGAAGCCTACTTGGTGGGTGAGACGTCAAAGGGAAGTACCATCAAGAGTATTCCCAAACCTATGCCTTCACCCCTCGCATTTGCATCTTTGTCACCTAAGATGAAGGTAAACATGATTACACAACCTGTATTACCTTGCCTACAAGGATCTGAACCTAGGTCACAGGTTGTCTCTCCTCGAGAGATTCATCTTCTATGACAAATCAAAGAGGAGGAAACTATCAAACAGGAAGGCGGACAAGACTTCTTGGACACCCTCACCTAGGTCAGGCAAGTCCTAAAGTAGAAAAAACACTACATTAAGCTTGTACGACCTAGTCATGACATCTGTACCCCACCATGAGGCTCTAGTCCACATGTTAACGGTGATTCCAGTTTACAAAAACATGCTAGTGGAAGAGGAAGCAATCCACTCGGTCATACTCCCCTCTGTACCCACAGAGTTCCCAATACCTCAATTAACTTTCAGCAACGACACCATTAAGGAAGATCCTGAAGGGGGACAAGTGACTACGGTGCATCTCTTCATCACAATTTGGGTCGGCCAACACTAGATCCGAAGGGTACACATCGATGATGGGGCTATCACAAACATCATTTCCTTCCCTATTATAGATAAGTTGGGATTGGTCAACCAAGTTAAACCAATGGTGACATCATGTCTGAGGTCCTTCAACATGGCACCCATCCTGGTGAAGGGCATAGTTCACGTAAACTTTGTAGTAGGGGACCAGTTCCCCATAGATGCAACATTCATTTTGGTCGAAGAAATGCCCAAGTTTAACCTGATCTTGGGAAGATCATGGTTAGCACAACTTAGGGCTGTCTCCTCGCCTATACACCAGTAAATCCACTTACCATACATGGGTAGGGAGGTGATAATCCATGGTGATGGAGTGGTAACACAAGAAATTAGCAATGTAGACATGGAATAGGGTTCAGAAGTTACAACCTCTGAAGATGAAGCAGTTGTTCATGCATGCATTAATCATGCAACAACGTAGGGATTGGTCCAACGAGTTGACCCTCAAATTGAAAATGCATGGGTTGAGTTGCCATTCCAAGAGAATGATAGTGATATGAGCGAGGGCCCTAGCGAAACACTTCAACCTTACATTTTGATCAACCCATGAAAGGTCAAAAGGTAGCTACGCATAGCATAACAGCCTTACGACTTCCCGCCCAGTTGCTATCCTTGCACATTCATCATTTTGTTGCCTTGTCAATATGCCGTCCTTTTAGAATGATACACTATGGCCTAAAATGGCCTAAAACTAGCACCATTTAATTCCACTTTATCAACATGCTGCTCTCCTGGTATGCTACACCAACGGCCTAAAATGGCCTAAAACTAGAATTGTCGCCTTTCTCTTTAACTTATTATGCAACGGCCTAAAATGGCCCAAAACTAGCAATGGATCGGAATGGCCTGAAACTAACATACAAGAGCATGAAAACTTTACATAGTACATAAGTTAATACAAAATCAATTTCCTTTCTGAAGTTTCTCATTTCATTCAAAATTCTCACCCATTGGCAATGTTTGCAAAATTTTCAAAAAACAAAGTCACATGTTGTCATGGGTTATCTCCATTCGCATCGCCCTCACCATTTTCCTTTGCATCATCTACTTGTGCATCACCCTCTCCTATGTTGCCTCCTCTCGGCTCTTCATTTCCTCCCTCCATGAGTCTCGCACCTTCGTATTGAGCCTATATCCCAAAAGTGAAGTAGTTAACTAGGGCAACAAATGCAATAAATGCTAACTATAGCATAGCATTAAAGTGACTAACCTGAGGGGAGCCTGTGTCGGTCTCAAGGGGTATCTAGTCAAGATGAAGCCTGAGACGATGCCAAATCTCCTCTATCAAAATGTCCATCCAACGCCTATCACTAGGCTCAGCATTCGCAACAGCAATTTTCTCCCTTTCCAAGGTCGTCCACTTTAGAGGTTCTGGGGAAAGGGAGGAAGTTTCGATCTCTCCTGTAGGAAGGTTCACCCTTAAGTTAAGAGATTCTATGACCTTCACCTACTCTTTAAACTTAGCATAGGCCTTAGAAGTGTCGATGGCCTTCATGAACGTTTCGTACGAGAATTCCTCCACAACAGCATCTTTATACAATCTTCGATGGGTTTCGTTTTCTAGCTTGTATGTATTGTTGTGATCCCTCTGGGTTTTCCCCCATTTGAAGACCTTAGCACTGATGTCCTTCATATCTTGGCACTTCTGAGCTAGCAAGTCCATCTGCATCTGCTGTTCGACTATCTGACGGGTGGAGTTAACATTTTGATGAACGACAATCCAAAACCTTGCGTAGTCGTCTACAACCCTTTTCAAACCAACATGGCCAAGGTTACGATTTATGAGGAAATTGATCCTTGACCTGAGGTTCTCCACCTCAGTGGCCAGTTCAACCTCTCTCTGCTCAGCCCTTTGGACCCATTTCCACAAGTCCTCATTGGCACACCTACATTCCCACAGAGAGTGTGTTGAGTGCAAAACACACTTATAAGCCTTGTCAAACGTGTGACAAGACATCGCAGTCACATTAGGCAAGAGTGTGGGCACTGTGCCAACCTTCATAGGTCGTGTCAGGTCGCACTTGAGTTGAGAGGCTATTTAACGCACAGAGCGTAGTGACCACATTAGCATAGCATAATCAACAAACTCGAAAGCTTCATCATAGAAACATAAGGGTGGTTAACACTGATACATACCCACACTAGGGTCTGCCTATTGAAGGTGCCTAATCATATCATCAATGAGTCCCTGCATGAATAGAAACTTGTTAGGGACATCAGCCCATGACTCTGTACGAAGTGGAGGAGGTCCTGTGGTGTTAGTAGTAACACCTATTACACAATTAAGCATGTCAGCAATAGCCAAAATGGACTATGATGAGGTAGATGTCTCACAAACTCACCAATGCATGACTGCAGTCCTTCTTCTTACCAAGGAAATATGACCATGGTAGCCAAGGTAGAGGGCCAAACCAAGTCCATGAAAGCCCCTACCTCATGTGTTGGTGCCTTTCCTTTTAGGATACTAGTGTCTTTTTTATTTTGGGGAGGTACCTCTTCATTGGTAGGAAGAGGCTCCCTAATGGAGAGAGCCCCTACCCTAGAGACAAGAGCTCCATTATTCTTGATCGGGGCCCTTTCCTCCAAAATTGGGGCCCCCGCATCTTTATTTGTCACCTCCGTCTTAAGGGCTGATACTTCCTCATCGCCTTCTTCTTCGTCTTCTTCTTCTTTTTCTTACAAAAGGGCATACATACGTCAATTTGAAACAAGTTAACTCAAAACAGATTCCATGCTATGATGCACTACCTAATGAAATGTAGAATAGTAGACAATAGCAAAGTAAACATTATATAAAAATTCTTACCAATGGAGGGTTGTGTTTACTACAGCTTGAGCCGCAGTCTTCGTTCCTCCTCTTCATGAGGGCTTTCCCTAGCTGGGGGAGGTCTCTTCCTTCACAGCTCCATGGGCACAGTCTCAGCTATGAGACGTTCACCCTACATCACGTTACCGGTTATGACAAGGGGTATCTCTCCCACACTGTCTTGGCCACATGCACTATGAACTACTAAACCTTTAGTCATTATAGACAATGACTCCCCGACCATTTCTAGGGGATCCTGGTCTTGTATAGTCTAAAGGACCTATCGAATCCATGGCTTGGGAATCTGGTCACAATCTAGCTCAGACCAAACTCCATCCTCCTGGACCACCAAGAACTCCATGAAGTGCTTTAAATAGCCTATGTAGAAGGCATAGTTTATGTTAGAGCAGGACTCTCTTTTCTCATGTAGTTCCAAAATCTCAGCCTGCAAACCACTACATAGGAATTCAACCTAGTTGTAATGGGCCCCCTCCTCCATGACTTCCCACATTATCCAAGCCTGATCAAACCCCAAGACCTTCCCTTGGATGAGCAGTTGAGGGAATGCGCAGGCATGGAAAATCAGGTATATCGCCACAGCAAGACCATCCTTAAGCTTTTCCATAGGGAACCCCTTTCACTCCTTGGTGAGCCTCAGCCACTCCTTAATATGTTGCTTCTAAAGGGTCGACTCCTGCTTGCCCTTCGACATCATGTTGGTGCCATCAGTAGGGATGCCAAACAAATTCGCAAATAGTTGATCATTGATGTCAATGACCACCCGCACATCTCACATGTACGTACAAAAATGGTTTGCCTGCCCAGAGAAGGAGTTGACCAAGGAGAGCATCTGGGTAGCAGAGATGCTCAGATTTAGAGCCATGAACAAATCCATAAGCCCAACCCTTCAAATTTTCTTGAGTAAGGGATCTAAAGCCCCTCGTTCTAACCAGCTCTAGCTTGCCACTACTTCACCGTATTTGAAGTAGATGTTTCCCCCTTGCCTCTTGGCAGTTATCGCCATCACCTCATGAGGCTTCTTCACCCCTGCAACAATGTTCACGAAACATACTTAGCATAACAATGTAGAAAATGAAAAAAAACTACGAAAACACTTGAGCATGTGGTGCCTGCCTGTTAACCCACTAGGTCTATATGGTGATGGGAATAGTGGAAGTTCAACCGCCAGAACTGCTTCAAGCGTGACCTGCTTGAAAGGTTCTCTCCACTCATTGTCTAGCCAACCCTTCACCCTACACTAACTATAGAAAGCGGCGAGCATGCGTAGGTAGGAACGGTATTCCCCCCCCCCCCCGCAATGACCAATCATGGCCACCCACAGGCTCATGGCAAAGGCAAATTCCTATAGGGCTAGCTATCTCATGGCCAACTCACCCAACTGGTCATGAACCCCATCATCTTCAATATAGAACCTGGTGATAAGCACACACTATCAGCACTTAGCTAGGTATGACCGACATTGCACAACCAAGCAAAGCAAAGATGCAAAACTCACCTGCCAACACAATAGATGGTTCCTTGTGGGTTCTGAATGTACATCGCCATGTGGCACGCAAGGTACAATGTGTTGTACTAGTGATAGCACTGGTATTCCAGTGTGTCCCAAATCCAGGCTAAACACCTCAACCCTGTTGAGTGTTGGGTGGACCCTCCTCCCAACCTACTTGTAGTCATGTCATCAGAAAGGTTTCTCAAGATGCCCTGATTTGGCCCTAGTAGCATGGCCTTTATTATGTTGGATGCCTGCATCTCATCTAAGGAGGACCAAACCATTAGACTAAAGTGGTTAAGAAGGAATTTTAAAAAGTCTCATGCCCCTTCCCTAAACCAAACCACTCGATCTCCCACACATATCAGGGGAGGAGGAACGTTGTCCATAGGTCTGCCAACATGACATAGAACCCCTTCAAGGTTCAAAACGATTAGCCTAGACCTTGGTCCTACCCTGCACGATGCAACTAGCAAATATTGGCATCACATTTGAATGTAATACATGTGCAACATAGCAGCGCCTAGCAAACCATAAATATAGCATAGCATAACCCCTTGTCCATACATAGTGTAGCAACGATGCGAAAGCCTAGCATAGCAAGAACATGCAAATAGCCTAGCATAGCAACAAAATAACTAACAACATACTCAAACAAAACACATGCTGCAGTGCCACATCACACATAACCAAATCCTCCCAAGGGTTTTACATCACGGCATGCTAAGGTCAAACAACTTAAATGGCCCTAGCCCCGCAGTCGCGACAACCGTGGTGGCGGAAATGGCCTTGCATGTAATCACAATGAAACCCTTGCACAACAACCATGAATAAAAAAAAAAGAGGCCATAGTAACACAAAAGCTAAAACAACACGACCACAAAAAATACAAATAGCAAAACAAATAAGATGTAAAACCAGAGCAAAAAGCAGTAGAAGGCGCAAGATGAAAAGGGTAAAGGAGACACGAAAACTCACTGGGTGAACGATGTGCTCTCCCGTGCTGGAACACGTACTTGTGGTGCATGCCTCAGGGTCTTTTTCACCTCCCTGACCTTCGCAAGCACCAAATGAGTTTTAGGAGCCATGGCCTTGCTTGCAGATTTATGACCTTCTCTTTAGAAATTTTCCTCGCTAATCGATTAACATAATTGCTTCACACTCCGAGATCACTGAATGCTCCGATGACGATTCTGCGCTTTTGTAGTGAAAATGGTGAAATTACCAGGGTTCAATCCCTATTCATGGAAATAGTGGAAAAATTGAGAAACTTTCCCTCTCTCTCTCTCTCTCTCTCTCTCTCTCTCTGATTAATGTAGAGCACAGTGTGCAGCATAGCATGCTCACCATGACATCATGACACTATTAGCATTTAAGCCTTGACACAGTTCAAGGCAACTACTCTCCTTCTCGAAGACAAAGAAAAAAAATATAATAATATTTGTTTTTGATTAAGTGTCTGAAAAGACCTTAAACTAACAAGCCTAGCATAGTTGCACCCTTCAGGGTCTGAAAGGACCCTAAAATAGTAGTTTCGACTTGTTACGTTCGTAGTCCGCAATGACATTAAACTAACTACATCCTTACATCAGCAGTTACCTCATACGCTTTGACATAGGCAGTATCACATTTCCTAGCAGTTTCATGTCTTCATTCCTGCACTAGCAATTTGATACTGCACATACTCGCACTTTCTTTTTTGTTTTTCATACTAAGATTTTGTGTGTTACAATATGGCAATCCAAGATGATACTAAACTAGCAGTTTGGCATTTGCATATCAACAGTTACACAACTTCGCACTTCACATCAGCAATTTTTATATCTTTAGCAATTCTAGACTCTTGTGCCTTGGTGGTCTACCATGACCTTAAACTAGCAAACTTTCAATCTTTACATTGCCATACTTGGCAAGTTGCATGTCAGCATTGCTTTGTAGATTTGCGTATCACACAATCTCTGATGACCCTTACCCAAATTTTCTTCTTATGATGGCAAGTCAAAGAAAAGATGGGAATCCATCATGACCTTTCCATGCCTTTAATGTTAGCAGGACCATAGTCAAAGAAAATGGTTGAACCTCGACATGATCAACTGGGGGTTGACTACAACTAGCATCATAGAAGCCTTAGAGGCACCCTCGGACTGGCTTAAGCATATGGTCCAAGAACTAGACTTAGAGGTCAAGGATGTAACTGAGGACCCTCTTGTCAAGACATCTATAACCACTTCAAAGGTGGAGGTAAAGACATTAAAACTCAGCTCTCTCCTACACACACAAACACCCAAAAGTAGAGTCAAAACTTTGCAAGACCACATTGATGTCTTTGCGTGGTCGTATAGTGACATGCTGGGTCTGGATCGATGGCTAATTCAACACAATATCGTCCTAGACCCAGATTTAAAGGTAGTCAAGAAAAAGGCTCATAAAATTAATCAAGAAATCATACTAGTTGTGAGGGATGAAATCACTCAGTTGTATTGAGCAGGTTTCATCTGCACGGTTGACTATTCAGAGTGGGTGTTCAACATCATTGTAGTTTTGAAGAAAACAGGAGGGATATGAATCTATATAGACTTCTGAGACTTGAACAAGGCAACGATCAAAGACAACTTCCCACTCCCAAGCATCGATCAACTCATCGACACCATGGCTGGTCATGCTTTGCTATCCTTTATGAATGGCTTCT
Organism: Gnetum montanum; assembly: GCA_015680685.1. Classification (NCBI taxonomy): domain Eukaryota; kingdom Viridiplantae; phylum Streptophyta; class Gnetopsida; order Gnetales; family Gnetaceae; genus Gnetum; species Gnetum montanum. Next base: position 48,276 of record MNCI01033109.1, on the reverse strand, counting down.
TCAGATACAACCAAATCTACATCAACCTAGAGCACTAGCTATTAACAACCTTCATGACCTCATGGGGAACCTTCTACTATACCATGATCTCTTTTGAACTTAAGAATGCTGGAGCAAGCTACCAGCAAGCCATGACCTACATCTTCAGTGACTACATCCTAGAAACATTAAACAACTACATAGATGACATAGCAGTTAAATCCAAGGATGCAGCCGATCACCCATGTGACTTAGGGGTAGTCCTCAAGTTCTTTCAAATGCATGAATTATGTCTCAATCCTAAGAAATATGTCTTCGTAGTAAAGACTGGATGCATGTTAGGGTTCGTAGTATTGGAGGCCAAAATATGGGTGGACCCAGACAAAGTCAAGGCCATCATCAACCTAGCACCTCCCACAAACCTTAAGGAGTTACGTGGTTTAAAAGGTAGAGTGCAATTCATTTAGAGGTTTATAGCAAGGTTGATAGACAAGTTACACCCCATGCAACATCTTCTAAGGAATGGGGTTGACTTTGAGTGGACAGCCCAGTGTCAACAAGCCTTCGACAACCTGAAGAAGGATCTCTCGCACCTCCCAACAATGTACCCACTGCAAAGGGACAAGCCTTTCTTCATATACCTTGCCACCTCTGACACATCCATAACAGCACTATTATGTAAGAAGCGGGACAACGGTTCTAAGATACCATTGTATTACCTGAGCCATGCACTAATAGCATACTAGGAAAAATACAACGAGCTGGAGAGGAACTGCCTAGCCTTAGTGTTTGAATTAAAAAAGTGGTGGCATTACCTATTCCGTAGCACAACCAACATCATTTGCAAAAGCAACATACTCCGGGCTATCACCAGCAACCTATATGAAAGTGGCAGGATAGCCCGATGAAAAGCAATAATCGCGGAGTTCGACCTATGCTATGTAAGTCAATCATCGACAAAGGGTCAAGCCATAGCAACCCAACTTACAGCTTCGCCAATCGATGACCAGGCAACCATAGATCCCAAGTTCCTAAACAAATACGTTATCAATGTTGCCATCATCCCATTGCATTTTGAGGCAACCTTACATTTTGATGGTGCCTCAACCACGTGAGGAAGTAGCACCACTCCCATGATCACATTCCCCTCTGGGGAAATGTATCCATCTGCTTATCATTTTACATTCCCTTGCACCAACAACGTGTCAGAATACGAGGGGATACTCAGAGGCCTCTTAACTACCCGATCACTACATGTAGAACATCTAGTAATTCGAGGAGATTTACAACTAGTCATGAATCAAATCACTGAGGTCTACGCCTACAAGGCTATGCACCTACAATCCTACTGTGACCTAACAAAACCTCTACTCAATAAATTCATAACCATTGATGTGCAACACATGCCACGTAACAAGGACACTGTAGTAGATTCCCTAGCTACCCTCACGTTAAACATCCCATCACATCCTTTGGCAAACTTGCCAACCGCGATCATAGAATGTATCAAGCCCATCACTCAAGCAGAACACGTGGCCTTTGTCAACACTGCAGATACCCTAGAGTGGTACGATAACATTAAAGCTTATTTATAGCATGGCAAACCCCAGGTGAATTGACATTGGCTTAGAGGGATACAATCCGCAAGCATGCTCGGCAATACGTGCTCATGGGAAATGGCGCCCTATGCCGACAATCCTACGATGGGATATTGCTAGCATGCGTGGGTGGCGAGCAAGCACAAAAGGTAGTTAATGAGGTTCATGAACGGCTATGCAGTGGACACATAGCACCCAGGGCTATGGCTATGAAAATTAGATGCCTAGGATACTATTGTCCCTATATGGAGCATTACTGCTTGTCAAAAGTCAAGACATGCGACACATGCCAGAGATATGCAAATATCACACACATAGCACCTACAGACCTGCACCTGACACAAATTACGTGGCCCTTCCAACGATGGGGACTAGACCTCATAGGGACTATCACGCCTAAGTCCTTCATAGGGCATAGCTTCATTATCACTGCCACAGAGTATTTTACTAAGTGGGTGGAGGCTATTCCCCTGAGGAAAATGACGTCCCAGCAAATCTGCCATTTCATCCTTGATAACTTAGTAACTAGGTTTGGGCTTTCAATGACCATTGTGATTGACAATGGTCCACAGTTCAACAGTATAGAAACCCAAACCTTCTATAGAAATCTAGGCATTAAACAATCATTTTTTCCCCTTATTATCCATAGGAAAATAGGTAGGCAAAGTCTAAAAATAAGTCCATCATCAATTTGTTAAAGCGGATGCTTAACAACAACAAGAGGAGGTGGCACGAGTAAATACTATACGTCCTCTAGGCCTACCAAACAACTTTCAGAACTACAACAAGTAATACCCCTTACAATCTTGTTTACAAATCTGAAGCTGTATTGCCTCTTGAGTTGTAGGTACCCTCACTTTAGATGATCCTGTTTGACATAGTGGACAAAGCCCAGAACAACGATTCACAGACCATCGACCTCAAGTCAGTGGAGGAGGAATGCATGCAAATGCTGAGACAAATCAAGCACTATCAGAACAAACAACAATAGAAGCATCGTGTAGACCCACATCGATGGCCAGTGCAGAAGGGATACCTCATCCTCAAGGCCATCCATGAGCATGTGAGTAAATTCATAGCCAACTGGGAAGGACCTTACGTGCTCACTAAAGCCTTCGAGAATGGAGCCTTCAAACTGGTAGACATGGACAGCAACAAGTTTGCCAACTCGGTGAACCACATGTACCTCAAGCCATACTACATCTGAAGCACAATGGCAACAAGCACACCATCCACTATGACGATAAACTAGCAGCTGCACCAGGCAGCGTCTGCAATGACGATAAACTAGCAGCATCTGCCAGGATGTTAAACTAGCAACAACCGTCTGCTATGATGTAAAACTGGCACTGTTAGTCTACTATGACTATAAATTGGCATTGCACATCCGCTACGATGTAAAACTGGCATGTACGGTCTTCTGGAACCTTAAACTAGCATAGCAATATACTGGGACCTTAAACCAACACACGATCTACTAAGACCTTAAACTGGGTTCGCATGACATCCCCAACAAGCACCAGCACCAAATACACACCAAACGAGTGGGCATGATGCTAACAAGTGGGTGGGACGTTGTACCTCTGGAACGTCGTTCACGACACACTGAGAACGTGGTCCAGAACATATGCGATGCCGCCACCCTTGGCATCATGCTAACTCTCTAAAGACATTGTATAGCTTCACGCTAACACTCCAAACCTACTCTCACCATGGCCCATCGCTTTGATGGTAGTTCTTTGGTTAACTCTTGCATCTGGAGTGCCAGCAGTATTGTGGCCCAGCCACAATATTTTTGCTCCAGCTCCCTACCAACGCATGGGCTTGCACAACATTAGCTATGTGGCAACTAATCCCATGGCTGAACCAGGAATGCAAACCCTTGGTAGGGATTCTAGGGAATCCGCACATAGCTCATCCGCGTCGGCATTGCCAGGGCCACTGCTGGCCTTCCTAATTTGGGCATCTCACACCAACAATGGTGCCCAAGAGTAACAACAATGCCAACAGCCAGCAAGACCTTGTCCCCACAAATGCATCTCACTATAGCAGCAAACATTACAGCATCACGAAGCAAGTGCCTCGACTAACATGTCTATTTGAGAGTGCAGACTCCAGCACGTGCGCAACACAACTCACCATATCAAAGCTGTCCATAGGCAGGTCAAAGGCCTTCACAGATGTTCTATAAGACGTTGAAGAATAGTGCCAGCCAAATATGAAAATGCAAATGAGCCCCTCAGAGCATTCCAACGAGGGACTCAGCTAAACATCATCATTTCTCTCTGTCTTAACCTCTACAAAACCAATGAAACACTCTCAAGCACAGCCAAGCGACGTCTCAGCACTCACCAAGCGACAACCTTAGCATTTCACCTGCTAAGGTGTTTCGTATTCTTTACCGATGTCCATTGATCCTATTCTCTAGACATCGACAAAGAGGGACCAATGAAACACCCTAAAAATGCAGGGTCATCCTTGCTTCACTAGGCTCTTATAGTCTACGAAGCACTATGGTAGTTCATCGGGAAGAGAATGTTCTGAGTCCAACCTGACCAGTTCGGAAAATTTTCTACTTTGAGCATGGATAGCTTCTGTACCGTCCTACCCACCCACCAAAGTAGCCTAAACAACTGGTAGCCTGCTCAGAAACATTGTGCAGAATCGGCAACAGCATTCTGAATGCACAAGAAACAGTTTGGTAAGTTTTCTACGTCACGAAGCCTGCTACGCTATGTAGTGTAGAAAACTTCAGAAGACGATGGCAGAATGAAGTGCTACGCTACACGAAGTCATGCAGTGTAGCATGGCAACGACTTCACTACCCACTCCCCTCATCCAATATCAAGTTCTGCAGTGATGTCCCTTTCCATCAGGAAGCGGCAAACCATGTCTGCTGCTACACTACGTTGAGCTACATGGTGCAGCAATGCATAGCAATCCTATGGAAGAGATAGAAGGTAGTTCGAAAGGTGGAGTCAACGAAGTTCACAAGACTTTCATCGTAGGAGACAAGGTTTGTAAATCAACAAAGCTTTCATGACTAAGGCAAGTTGCTACGCTATGCTATGCTACGTAGCGTAGCATAGTGTAGCAAGCATGTGACATATAGAAAAATGCGCGACAAAGTGCTATGCTATTCCAAGAATGCTACTTCACAAAGCACTACAAGGCATACTGGTGGTTTTGCAATATCAATGCACTCCACCTAATTGGACCATTGGCACACGTCTCCAAATGTTGATGATGCAATTACAACGTAGTAGAATTGCAGTTATTACATACAAGTTCACATCGCAACGGTCTTGTAGGTTTTTGATCACAAACGACACGAGTGGCGCAAGCAAGACAACCAAGGCCTGAGGCACATAACATTCAAACCATCCCTTTCACACGTCCTCAATCCTATAAATACCCTGGCAAACAGCATGCAAAGAGGTTCGCAATTTTTAAAAGTTGGCAACTTCAAAAGAGTTCGCATCTTTCTTGAAGCAGATAGCTTCCAAGTGGTGGGAACTTTGAAATTCTAAAACAAAGATTTCCCTTCTCTCCAACTTTGTAAGACCAAATTCAGTTGTCTAACACTATAAATAGCAAGTCTCTCTCGGCTAGCGTGAGGTCCCCATCTGCATTCTACCACCTTGGTAGAACGTCATATTGTTTGTACATGAGTCTACGTCCAAGCACATAGCTCCTTTTGCTCGGCACGCCTTGGTTACCCTCAGGACTTCTAGACTCCATCATGCTGTGCAGCCAATTGTATCCACCCTGATAGAGCAAGTTTGTAACTTCGTAGTGGTGCCTATTTCTAACCACACTTTACTTTATCTCTCATTTGTTGTATCATTTTTGCATTATTTTCTATCTTATTCACCTTTAAGCATTACTTCGTATTACTGTCGCATTTTTACAGTTTCTCCCCTGCTTCATTTACCCTTAAGCATTATCTCGCATTTCGCATTATTTACGTTGCAAAAGGCTATATTGATGCCAATGTAAGTCCCTGTCTGATTGACCAGACCATTCATAGCACCTCATGTTCGCACACACCTAGCACAGCCGTCCCATGAATACAGGGTTGGAACTGTCATGCCCGTTGATCCCCAGTGTTCTTCCAGCCACCGAAGTTTTTGGTCGCTACAAACGCCCAATAGCGGCGGTGCCAATGCGATTACAGGTGTAGCTGACACCAGCCAGCGATCAGGGGTCTCTTCTGGGATGTCCATCCTCTGTTTGGAGACCAGTGGCTGAATCTTCCTTTTTCTTAGAGCACCAATTAAATTTTAATTTTAATTTAAATTTTTTTTGTGTTATCTATTTTACTCAAAAACTACACAAATGTCTAATTTTGATTTTTCAGATAAATTTTAATTTTAATTTGAAGTTTTTCTTTGTGTTATTTATTTTACTCAAAAACTACACAAATGTTTAATTTAGGTTTTTCAAAATATACCAGAATGCTCCTAAAATTAAATTTAAGTTTTAATGTTGTGTTTAAAATATTATTATTATTATTTTGTCACATAACTCTTCTAGGTGAGACTATTCTCGAGGTTTTCGTACCCATATGGGAGGTGCCCTAGGCGATAGTCTCCTAAAATGAGTTTTCAGAGGTGTTCGCGTATCCAAAATTTACGCATCAACACCTTTTTGGCACTAGAAGGAGGGCAGTTTCTCAACTTTTTCTTTATTTTCCTTTTATGTTTCTTTTTTTAAAAAAATTTATTATCATTTTTTTTACTATTTTTTTTTATTTTTGCCTCCCTATTTTCAGTTTTATTGCTCTATTTTATTTTCATTTTCAAATCTCCAAATTTATATTATAGCAATCTTTTTTTAAAATTTTTTTTTCTAAAATTTAATTGAGGTGATTTAAATCATTTTACTTTCAATTTACTTTTTTGAAATTTTGCAATTTCAATTTTATTTTTAAAAAAAATATTAAAAAAAATAAAAATATAGCATTCAAATATTTTTTTCAATTTTCTTTAATTTTCACAGTCTATTAGCATTTTACATTTACTGTCATTTTTCATTTTATAAGTCACTCTTCTTACAGAACATCTTAACAAAGAACTCATACTCCTACCCCTAATCAACTAGCTACTCGTCAATTTACTTTGAGAAAACAACAAGCTTCACTTTTTCCATGTTCAATTCCTAAGAAACCTCAAACTAAGATGGCAACCCATCAACCCCAGGCTCCCTTGGTAAGAAACCCTTTTAATTTTAATAACTACCATGACATACCAAAATCCCTTCAAAACATAAACCTGTTCTTCGATCCTAAAACCCCTACGAATGATGCCCACCAACACATACAATGTTAGGAAACCTTATTAAGGATCCACAACATTGTACATAATGATATAGCGTATAGAGTGTTTGTAACAACATTTAGGACCAAACCAACCCAATGGTTCTTAATGTTTCCTGATGCCTCTATTAACACATGGCAAGAATTCAAAAATAAGTTTTTGAATTAATTTGATGAATTTACTAACCCTGATATTGCATCAAGCAACTTTACCAGCCTAAGAAAGCTACCTGGGGAGAATGTTAGGGATTCTAACCTTAGATTCCTTCATCAACTTGCCTATGTGCCAAATGAGATACGACCACAACCAGATGATATCCTAAACTTCTATCTCTCTACCATTGATCCATTCTTCTCTTATGCTATCAAATCTAATCCCAACATAATGGAAATACAAGGTGCAATGTCAAAAGCTATAGAATTAGAGCAAATAACCTTTATTAATAGCATCCAAACCCAATTTGGGATGATAAGCGTTAGTAACCCTATGCAATCAAACTCACTCCTACCAACTTTTTAAACATCTAATGTTATGCCTCAAACTATTTCTCCCTTTCAATCAACTCAACCTTTTAGTAATTACTCACAAGGCCCCATGTCCTATTCATTCTTACCATCCAACACTGGTTTGAATGATAACCAATCAAAAGCCTTGATTCAATCTATTATCAACCCAAATGGGACATCAAATTCTGTTGAACCACCAACCCAAACTCAAAATCAGATGACCCAAATACTTACTTCACTACAAAAACTATCCAATGAAGTGGTCGAGCTAAAGAGAAATAATAACAAAGGCCCTATACAACCAGAAAAACCATGTGTATCAATCCATGATAATTATTATCGTCTTCATAATATGAGGCAACATTCTGAAAAGACTTGTCCTCAATTCATGGTATTGTATGGTGACAATACCCAAGGGCAACAAAATGGGAAAACCCCTATCATGGTCCTTAATGTACCTCATGAGATAGAAAATGAAGAGGTTTCCTTATTAGAAAAAGTTATGGTAGGTGACCCTAACCCACACAACACTCACTACCACAAAATAAGTGACATTATGAATGCTACACAACAACAAACTAGGAACAATTCCTATACACCTCCAAACAGAAGAGTTTCTAGTCAAAAAAATGTGAACAACCAATCTGGGTCATCCCAAGTAATTGCCCCACAATGACCAAACCCCCCTTCTATACTTAGAAGAGTTCCATCTCAACAAGAAGCAAAAGATGAACATAAGAATTATGATTTGGTTGAAGACTTTAAAAGAGTTAAAGCCAAGATTTCGATGTATGACCTCCTACATTTTAACGAAATGGAAAAAATGATTCGGGATATGGTTCATATACTTGTAGCCCAAAGAGAAAAATCCCCAATTTCCGAAAGGCAAGTTCACTTTGCAGAAAGTCCTAAAACATTATCAGTACAAAATGTGAATAATTTCATGTCTAGCAAAAAGGACCATCCCCCTTTCCTAAGCACTTTGATTATTTTAGGAAAGAATTTCCATAACTGTTTAATGGATTCTGGTGCAAGTGTTAGTATTATGCCTCTTGAAGTTTGTAATGCTTTAGGAGCACAAATGATACCACAAAGTAAAAGTGTGATTCAACTCGATGGATCTAACATACATGTGGTACAACTTAAGAAATACCCTACATTAACATGTTATACGAATATCCTAGTAGTTGACATGAAACCCATATATGGTGTGCTCTTATCTAGGAATTTTGGAGCTAAGTTTAGGGGCTTCTTTAGGTCAGATTTCTCGGAATTATTGATCCCTATCAAAGAAAAATATGAATACATGGCTATACCCCAACAACTCTTCTACAAACAAGCAGTAACAACCTTGGATCAACAAAATCAATCTTTTGAAGATCGAAATGCTAATCTTTATGTTGGGGTTATTGAGGTTGAGTGTAGTGAACATGTTGAAAATGACTATGTGAGTGGAACTACAAAAAATACTATCTCTTATGCAGATCCCATCCAATCCTATCAAAGTTCTAGAGAAGGTGAAGAAAACTATGGAGACACCTTGCCTTATCAACAACATAATGGATTTTGTCTAAGTGATCCACCACGTTTAGGGAAAGACAAAGATATAAATAAGACCTTGCCTCTTAAAACATTTAAAGGTGTGCTAAATTTTAACAACACACCCATGGAACATTCTCTTAGAAAAGCTATATCCAATGACCCACCAAAACCTAGTCCTATCATTGAAACTTATATTAAAGAAAAAATTTATAGAAAACGATCAAGCAAGATAAGTGTAGGTCTTTATTTTCATAATCTTAAGCATCAACAAATTGTCAAGAGATGGTTCGATATAAAACATTCAGCTAAAAATTTTCAAATAGGTGATCTAGTCCATAAGAGGGATAGAGCATCTAGTCAAACTAGCCATTAAACTAAGTTTTCCCCTATGTGGTGAGGTCCATTCCAAATTGGAGACATCATTGCCCCAAATGTGTTCAAGGTTGCTGATTTGCAAGGATATAGGTTGAATAGGAATTTTAATGCATTTCATTTGAAGCATTTCTACTTAGGTACCCCACGTGGGCATTTGGTAGATTCTTAGTTGCATGTTTTCTTCTCCTTTTTCTTTGCATTTTATTTTTATACAGTTGTGTTTCCATATTTTGTTTGCATTATTTCTTTCTTAGCATATTGTTTTGATTATTGTGTTCTTCATATGATTTTAATAATCATTTGTCATTTGAGTTACTAGATATTAGGTCATCTTAACACCATTGGAAAATAATGTAGGCATAAAATAATTTACTATTACTATAATATAATGCTATAAAATCCGTTTTATATTTTAATTCTTTCTGATTGATTCCAAGGTTTCAGTTTATTTGTCAGGTTAGATTATGGAGCATTGGATTTATACAAACTTATCATGTTATCATCATGATCATGTGAGTGTAGGATATGTCATGTTGGAGAGTGGTTAGTCATAATTACTAGGTGAACTTGGAAAATTTTATCCTTTTCTCTCATAAGCCCAAGCCCTCAGGTATGATGATCCATGGCTATCCTGTGAATAAGGGATTGAAATGTGTTCATTTCTACTTGAAAATCCTTAGCCACCCAGGAGACCTGCTATGATGCCACCAATCAAAGGCACATACACGAGGGTTGAACTACATCATGGGCAAAGTTTCCAAAAGGACCATGCTCTTTGGCAGTGTAGCTAATTGGCCAAACTCATGTTGGAATTTCTACCTCAAGAATGAAATACACCATGAGCAAAGTTTTCTTAAAAAAAAAACAACAAAACAAATAATAAGAACCATGTTCTTTGGTAGTGTAATAAGTTCTTTAGCGTGATGGGGTCCAACACCAATCTTCACCCAAACCTCTGTTTCCCCTTTTAAATTTAATTTTCTAAAAAAAAATAACGAAAAATCTAAAAGTTGTGGCTTACTATGATCTAACATGAGTTTTAGCTCATCCTCCTCATTAAGTTTTGTATAAGTCACTTGCTCTAAAAAGTCTGCATATTCTTCCTGTTACCTTGTGACANATATCTATAGATCTTAGTTAAAATAACAATAACTTATATATTTAGATTTTAATGGTTGTTTGGATGGCCTATGTCAGTGTCTCTTTCGATTATTTGGTTATTTTGATCATGTTTAGAACATTATAGTTTACTTTCAAGTTTGCATTTCTTATTTCATGTTGTTTTTGTTTCCCTATCTGTTGCATTTTCATTCAAATTTTTATGGTCCTTGCACTTGCATGCAATCTGTAGTTTGAGGGCTAAGTGTTGAGGCCAACCTCACACATGCTAGGCATAGGGCCTTGACCAACAGTAATAATATAACAATTGCACTTTAAATTGGTTGCAAGGTTAAGTATAGAGTTGTAGAGGTAATGTTCCCTAGAATTACAACTTGATGTATAAACCTCTATTGACATGCTTGTGAGTTCATATAGTATTTGAATTTACATGGTGACTTTTTTGTGCTTATCCTTATTACCAGTAAAAAGTGCTATCGATTTTCTATTTCAAAAGTTGTTATTCTATGCATTTCACACCGTACAAAAGCCAAGGTATAAGATAATATAAATGGTTACATATAGCTAGTCAAACCATGTACTTCACAAAAAAAAATATTTGGACATAAACCATAAAACTTAAGGCTTATTTTCAGCTCATTTTCTTATTTCAATTTTCCCGCGTTGCATTTGGCATGGAAAAGGCAAATGGTTTAGGGTTAGGGTTTCTCTCACAGGGCTACTTTAAAGAAGGGGGGCAGCAAAAAACAACAGATGGCTGGGAATTGACAACAGGATTTGGTTGCCAATCTTTCTTTTTGAAACGCGTAGTGGCTGGCAAGGCATGTCCTTCAGGAGTCGCTATTTTATTTTGTTCTTCTATTTTCTCTGGCCACATGCAACCCATCTTTTAGCCTCTTGTTCCTGTGAGCCGCAGACGATGGCCCTATCTCTGGACGCTAGGGTCTTTGGTAATCTTCTCTCTTCTGCCAGGAAGTGGTAGAACACGCCAAGAGCGTGAAATGTGCAGTGAACATCAACAGCAGTTGTAAGCAGATTGCAGATAACAGTGTGCATGCCCTGTAGTAGCAATTGTTGAATGATGATTTTTCTGTTTTCTCAGACAAAAGTAGACAAATTTTCTTTCTTGTTTTCTTTTCTGCCCACGCGGCAGAGACCACAAGTGTAGTCGACACCGGACAACGATCAGGGGCCTCTTTTGGGACTTCCAGCCTTTGTCTAGAGACCGGTGGCTAAATCTTCCTTCTGCTTAGAGCACTAGATAAATTTTAATTTTAATTTGAATTTTTGTTTTGTGTTATTTATTTTACTCAAAAACTACACAAATGTTTAATTTTGATTTTTCAAATAAATTTTTATTTTTATTTTTATTTTTATTTTTATTTTTATTTTGTGTTATTTATTTTATTTAAAAACTACACAAATGTTTAATTTTGATTTTTATATGTTTTTCAAAATATACCAGAAAGTTCCTAAAATTACATTTAAGTTTCAATATTGTGTTTAAAATATTATTATTATTGTTTTGTCACATAACTCTTTCTAGCTAAGACTATTCCCAGGTTTCCGTACCCATATGGGAGGCGCCTTAAGCGATAGTCTCCTAAAATGAGTTTTCACAGGTGTTCGCATATCCAAAATTTACACATCAACAGTAACCTAACCCCTACCCACACAGCAAGATTAGCCTTATGTATCAAAGTTACAATCTCCTTGCACCCCATTAGTTATTTTGAAAATACTTTTTTTTTAGGCCATGAAACTTGGATTGTTACCCTAAACGCTAACCCCTACCCCTAGAGTAGGTAGTTGGGACCTACTAAACAAGAGTGTTCCACCATAAGGTTAGGCTTGTAAGTGAAAGCGAAGAATCAAACCCATAACCTCTTTGCTTAGAAATGACTATTTCAACTAAATTTGATAATGGCTATTTTTATCTCAACTAAATTTGATAATGGCTATTAAGTTATACTAGAGTATGCCAAAATGGAAATCAGCCTATGGCTTTATGGGATGCAACTTACACGTGAAAAAACTTAATAACCCTATATTTAAATAATAATTTTAAATTTCAAGTGAAACAATCAGGCATTAAGCAAGGACAGAGTTTGAATAGCATCGGTAGTTTAATAATCGTCAGAAACAGAAGGCTGAAAGTGACGATACTCTTTGTTCTCATTCCATGATGAACATCTTGAAATACAAAATTTAAGCGAATGATTAGACACTGCAATCTATCTATCTGCGGCAAGTTACTTTACTTTTGAATACCGCGGCACAGAGTGTTTGTCTTTAATTACGCGACGGAGTGTGTTTGGCATGCTGAACAGCGAAATACATGAAGTAAATGAAACACAATACAAACTCGGAAGAATTATAGTATCACGACCGAAAACGTGAATTGAGGCGTTAGAGTCTTTTCATTTTATTAGCCACGGAAAAGACGATATTCAGCCGTTCAGCAACTTCCATCTGTTTTTGACGTGCCAGTTTTGACCCTTCACTTGGGTTCTATCATAGAATTTCTTGAGGTTGCATGTTCCATCCAGGCCCACCTTACGCATCATTCTTTTGTTGGTGGACAATGGACAAGTCAGGTAGCATCAACATCACATTGCTGTGATAAACTCTCCGTATTCGTATTCTTCTATCTTATTATTTTTCAAATGTATCGTGCTGTCTTCAACTGTACCTATAGTCAAATTGTTCCTATCGAAACCTAGCAAGCATTAGAACATACAAGAGTCAAATGATTAAAAATGAAACTAAAATTGGATTTTTACTTATGTCTACTCAAACCCTCTTGGATCTCTTAGATATAGTAGTTTCAAAATTCCTTTTGCAAGTTTTTTTAAAAATCCATAACTTAATGGTGCTTGCTAGAATAAAACCTATGGCCTAGGATTTCAATGCCAAGGCTCTTACCACTAAGGTAATACTTTATTTAACAAAATTTTGAAGGATAGTGAAACAACTAAAAGTTATAGGAGTTTCCATCAACAAAATTAAAGCACATGTGGGAAACTATATAAACTATAGTGAATCAATCTTATGAGCCATATCCTAAAGCTTTGGAAGAGAGTGATAGAGTAGCATCTCAAACTTGAGTTAATAGTATTAAAAAATTAATTTGGATTTAGAGGTTATTTTCTTGATATAATAATTAATGGATAAGTTTGGAAGATGTAGGTAAAATTTACATGTGATCTTTATTAACTTAGTTAAGGCATAAGATAAAGTACCTAGAAATATTATTTGATAGAGTTTATAGAAAGAAATATCTCAACAAATATATTAAAGTGATCCAAGATATGTATAAAAGAGCTACTATTAGAATTAGAGCAACATCTGAAATAATTTTTAATTTTTCAATCATAGTACATCTACATCAAGAGGCGATCATTTTGAATGATGGTAAGCTATTTGTTTCTCAAGCCATAAGACATAGGCTTTCTAGGGATAGATGATTGGAGTGCTTAGCTCATTGTCTTGTTAAGTAAAATGTTGCTAGTTCAAATCATACTTGAGATATCGTTATATTCCTCTATAATTCTTCGAATGCATCTTATTGGCTATATGTCTTAATGATGTACTATAGTCAAATTATTTCATCTTCTAACATGTCCCCTCCTGTACCGCCTAGATTTCAACTTAGGCCAAGCTATTTAGAAAGAGGTTAGACTTTCACTTGTTCACCAATCGTCTTAGATCCCTCTTGTCAATATGAGCATCGAGACTTTAGATGATGATCCTTACTTATTGGCTATTATTAAAGATAAACTATGAAATTTTAAGTATGAAATATCTTTGTAGATTAGGAAGGGAGGTGTCAACCCCCAAAAAATGAATAATAATTAACAAAAATTTAGAGTACATCATATCAACAACATAAAAGTGAGTCTTTAAAGAAAAGGTCCAATGGTTGTAGGGATGCCTTTTCAAGTTTTTATCCTTGCAGAAAAACCTCAAAAACTTTTATTCTAAGGTAGGAAAAGGATCAGGTCTTTCCTTTGTTTAGAAATTTCCCTCATAGGTTTTTACTTCTGACTAAATTGTTTCTTGCAAAGAAAAGAAGAAAAATTTCTCTAAAGACAAGAAAGTATCAATTATAAATAATAAACAAATAGTAACAAAACTTAATATCTTTCCTAACTCAAACCTCCAAAATAAAAAGGAATTAGTATTGCAAGAAATAAATTAATTATTTACCTTTCACTAGAAAATTTTTTACTTAAAGTTATAATTGAAAAGTGACATCTTTGAAAGTCTAATATTTGACTTTAGAAGAAAGATCATAGTTATGCTCTTATTGCTAAAAAATAAATGCACATCGAAGCTTCAAATTAGAATAGAGAAAAAGCAACCAAAGATGCTTTCAATTATAAAGAAAGTAAGTAGATAAAGAAGGTTGATCACCAAAAATGATACATTGATGTTGATGAGGACATCACCTAGCCCTATGTAACCCTCAATGTATTTTTATGTGTGTGTTTGTATGTGTGTGTCATCTTTTGTTGACCTTGTTGGTGATGATTCCAAGGTGTTTTGGAGTATTTGGAGGTGTTTGGAACCTATTTTGATGAGTGTAAGTAAGGGAGATCTTCTAGTAGGACATTGTATCCATTTGAGTGAGAGACAAGGAATAGCACTTGATAGAGTTTAAGAGAATCTCTTCTAAGTGTCTTTTCTTGAGTTGAAATTCCAAGTGTGAGTGATTGAGGAGGATCCTTGGAAGAGTTGTGAGCTATGGTTAGCTCCTCAATCTTGATGTATTTCTATACATTTTAAGAGTCATCTTAATAAAAGAGATAATTTTAAGAGCTAATGAGAAAAAATTTAGGATGCTTTCTTCTAATAATATTCTTATTAATAAGATACCTAATTTTTTTTCTTTGTAATGATGTATATGATTTATTGGTTATTAATCTTGCATCACAAAATTCGTTTATTCAATTTTTGGGTTACCTACCTCATAGTTTAATTTTTGTTTAGTAAATGCAAAAGTAAAACTTTGAAGTTATTCATGCTAGCACTATTTTTTTCTACTTATTAAGCTAGTTAGTGCCTCAATGGTGTAGCATGTATTAGATATAGGATCATTTATATATAAACATGTAATGTTGATGATTCATAAGAGGAATCTAAACTACGATATCCAATCTAAAGAATATTTTAGAGTTTCATATTTTGTCAAGCTACTTAATCTTCTATTGATTTTTAAAAGATGTAAACTACAAATTGTTAGTTGTTTTGGTCTCATTAAGTATATGGAATATATTTCCACACCATTTAGTTTTTATAGATGTTTCTTTTAAATCAATCATTTTAAATGTAAACAAAAATTAAACCATCGCAAGTAGGCAATAAGACTCACATTCAATAAATTAAATATTATAATCTTCATAATTCTTGTAAGTTGTGTAGAGAAAAAAATTAAAGGAAAAAGATGCAAAATAAAAAAAACATATTGATGTTGAAGATGTAAAAATAATCTAAAGCTAATGATATGAAAAATCAAGTTAATGTTAATGATAAGAATAACCAAGTAGTCATAAATAAACTAGAAAACACAAAAGCTTGTATGAATGTTTTTACTTCTAATATAAGAAATATTGTTCAACCCAAACAAATAGTTTATAAGATAAATTTGTTCTTATATGACAAGAACAATGTTACCTCAAATATTAAAACTAATGTTAACAAGTATTTTGTAGCTTAAGGTAAAAATTATCAATGTAACACTAAACTTTCTTGTGGATCTAGCTTTTAGTAATAGTAATGCATTAGTTTCTGGTGGATCTAACTTTTCTATATGATGAATGTTAAAGAGTAACATCAACAAGGCCTCGTTGACGCAACCTCGTCAATGGGTCTCTATCAACAAGGCCCCATTTACATGTTGTACCCTACAAATGAGGTTGTATCGATGTAGCTTTTGGTACATTGATAAGGCCACGTCAACATCACCCTAGGGCAAAAACCATAAATACAAGCTTACCAACCCCATTTATGTATAGAATTCTTGTCATAGTAGTAGAGCTCTTGCAATTTGTTTAGTTCAAAGTTAAAATATTTCTCTAAATGCCTGCAGCAAGAGTCAGAAAGTGTACGAATATTTATTCGAGCACTGTTGTACCTAAACACACTAGTATGAATGGCAATAATGATCAGCTTCTTAATCAAACCTTGCAATAATTGGATTAGATTAATTAATTATTTATTCATTCATTATATTCATTAATTAAGCTAAATTAGGCTTTGAATGATTGATCAGTTAATTAAGCTAAATAGATTATGCACATAAGTACAACTGCTTCGAGCGTAAACACACATTTGCTTGGTAACCCCAATAGCATTATTACTTGGTTTGCCTAGTACCATAGCACTTGGTAATCACAGCAGTGGGTACGTTTGTTTAGGGCATGTATGGTAGGTTGGACCATATGCTTATGTTAGGACTAGTTATATATTAGTTAATTAATTAGATCTTAGTAGTATTAACTCATCTTCTCTTGATATTTTAGCATCAAAAACCCTAAAAACATAAAACCATGAAAATCATATACCTTGATTACACTTAGCCATACCATGTACATCACAAGTGTAATTGGAAAGACAATGAATGATCTTAAGGCAAGGTTCACCACCTAGAAAACTATTGTCCCAGAGGACATAGAGTTCTTGAAATTTGACCATATCACATGTTGATACTTCATGATTCATATGGTTGAGCATAGGGGTACCTTTACCAATCATCATTGGCACCATTGCTAGGGACTTGGTTTGTTTGAAACGTATGCTATCTAGGTTTAGTGAATACCATTAATATCATTATATGAATCTCAAAGTCCATATCATTCCCGCTATACATAGAATTATAAAAGGCACACTAACATTTTATTTTATATTGAAAAATATCTTCTTCTTCTTGTAGGAATAAGGATGTGAAACCACCTGTCCCTCAAGAATGTAGGGTGATATATACTCATCCTGATGAGTAGGTACCTAACTTCACTTTCATATTGCATCAAGATGAATAGATGTAGTGGCAATACATGGAGGGAAATATTGTATTGCTCCTCTTCAATTTATGCCTAGGATGCTAATTCAAACTTTACAAGTTAGGCATCTCAAATCCTTAAGAGGAATACATTTTGCATGGCTTTGACACTTGAGACTATCATCCCACAAAAACACAATGTAGACAAGATTGATACCAGAAGCAGCAACATGAACTTGTAAAGGAAAAACATTTCTCTAACCCCTTGTCCTTGTTGAACCAAATTGATAATAATGATGCTTCCCCTGAGGGTTTGAAACATGAAGATTCTCCATCCCTTATTTTTGAAGATGAGGGTGTGGCTGAAAACCTGTGATCCACTATTCAGAAACTAGGTTTAGAGAAAAATGACCATCAAGGCAAGAACTTAGGTAAGCATCACAAAGACAAGGAATCTCCATCTTCCTCTCCATCTTCTTCATTTGATTTCAAACCTTTCCCTTCATCTTCTGGTTCTAATAGAAGCTATCAAAGGAACAATCATGATGAAGGTGACCATTGGGACAATAATGACCATAGGGACCACCAAGAAAGAAGGTTTGTAGAAATCATCATAGGTATCATCAGTACAATGATGATGATGAACCTCTATTAGCCACTCAAAGTATGCTCAACATTGTAGAGGTAGTTAATATTCCAACAAGGCATGTGAAAGATGGCCAAATCAAGCACTTAGACAAGAAAAATATCCCACGATTTGAGGGGGAATACAACTCTGATCCATAAAACCATCTACAAGATTTTCATGATTCCTAGACCTTACAAAACATTAAAAATGATTGGTAAAAACTAAATCTTTTTCCTTAGATACTCATCAAGGAGGCAGAAGGCTAGTACTAATCCTTGGAATTAGAATCCATTCACAAATGGAGTGCCATGCTAGAGCTATTTAATGATAAATACCAAACATACACCAGAGTGTCTAATTTGAGAAGGCAAATCCAAGGCTAGAAATAGGAAGCACATGAATCCTTAGATGTTGCCATGGGTAGATACTATTCTCTCTTACACCAATTCCATGACCATGGTTATTCTCAAAGGGAATAACTTTGCCATAGGGGTTCAGATCTAAAACCAAGAGAACTCTTGGGGTTTATGCCCAAGGAAGATTATCCAAACTAAGAGCTTATTAGATCCAAAGGTTGATAGAGTAGGTAGCAAAAGAAGAAGGTAAATTGCGTAAAAGGAAAAGTGTAGAAGAGTATAATAGGGATCCTTCCATCAGAAAAAGAGAGGTCTAATTTTGTAAAGAGGAGGATGCACCACTTGATGAAGTGGTAAATAGAAAAAACTTACCTATTCAAAAATTTGTTTATGATATTTGGGCTAAGTTTGACAAATTATGAGACTCTTTGGATGAAAAATTCCAAACAACTATAAAAATTGCTGAAGAATCCAAAGAGCGGAATAGTGATCGTGATTGTAGGAGATGAAAAGAAGATGAACATGCCTATCAACAAGGTAAGGGTAAGGCTATTGTAGTAAAAGAAATTATGGAAACTAACTTTGATGATGATACTGGTTGTGACATCTATCAATATGAACATCCTAAAGAATGTTGCCTTGCAGTGTCACACTTACAAGAGTCTAAGGTGTACACACTGAATTCTCAACTATCAAGGAGACAAGCACCTAGAAGATTGTCATATCCACAAGGCAATCCAAGGCAATTCCACTAGCAATAATAGGCTTATTATCCAAGTGGAGCTCCACCACAACTGTACAAGAAATACTAGTAGTGGTAGCAACCACAGTTGTGGGGGATGCCACCACTAAGGTAGTAGTACCCTTACAAGTAGCTAGATCCTTATGGATACTATGTTTAGCAACCTATTTCTCCATGAAGCTATGCAAGTTATGCTTCATTCCAGCATCACTATTGTCCTCTAGAATATCATCTAAACCATTCACTGTCTACTCAAGAGGAGAACCCATATCCATATCATCCTCCACATTCATCTACACATATCCCTTTGCCCTCTACCCAGTTGCCTCTTGCTTCATCTATGTAGGGCAAAAACATCCTATAGCCACATCAACAAAACACTATGAGGGATGTAAACTTGCAATCAAATTTCTAGTCGATTGGATCAAACAATTGATCTAGAAAACAACCATTCTTTTAATCTAATAATCATCCCAAGCCCTTACAACCTAATGCAGCCAATTTCCATATATCTCTAGCTACCTCATCACTGCATCAAAGAACTTCTAGATCCCTTCAAACCAAATGCCACCTAAGATCCACATTGTAATGTTAACTCATGCTATTTTCAACTAGATCAAGGTTGGTAGTCTTCCTACAAAGAGAGCTAACCCTGGAAGTCCCCATCTTCTTATAGATCATTGGAACTAAATTGTGCAAGGTTCTTCTTGATTCTAGTTCCAGAGTTAATCTCATATCACGTGACATGTACAAGGCTTGGAACCTTCCACCTCTTAAGAAGAGCAACATTCATTTATAATTGGTATATTAGTTAATCATTATTTCATTAGGGTTAGTGGAGGACATTATGACCATAGTCTATGGATGGTCCTATCCTGCTAATTTCCTAGTGATCAAGGTTAAAAATTGTAAGGGTGACTTTCTTATCATCATGGGATGTGCATGGTTAAGTATTGTGGATGCAAGAATGGGCATCAAAGACCTCTCCTTAGAGATTTTCAAGGAGAATAAATGTGGAAAAATGGAGAAGAAGCACATCCCATGCATTGCATATAGTGATAACGAGTGAAATTGCATGCGAAAACTCTGGTATGTTAAAGGCACATACATTAAAGCATGCAATCAATACACACATTTGTTCGAGGAGTTTTTACAATTTTTAGAGCCTAGAACCTTCCCAAGCCCATAACTTCCTAACCATTAATCTGAATTACTCTATTCTTTCACCATGCAACTATTGGAGGTAACCTCTTCTTCATGGGGGCCATAAATGTAGCATTTTTTATAGAAAATTTTTCATCATTTTTCTAACTCCCACTAAGGTTTAACTATGAAATAAACTATTAAACATTAAATTACAAAAGTTAATCTTTCACAACAAGATCTAGTGACGTTTACAATAAATAATTAAAAAAGTAATCAACCTACCATGGTCCAACCTTAGTCAAAGTGTAACTACCTAACAAGAAAATGTATTCAAAAATTGGAAGTTACACATGATATCTACTAATCCATGGATGTGTTGTGACCATAGATGGCACCAAAGGGAAAACATACATAGGAAGCAAGACCATCCCAACCATTGGGGAAATGGATTAGAATAAGAAGAGGCCAAGAATAGTAATGTGATAGATTCTAGGACTAGCAAAAACAATAGAACACTCCCATTGGGATGATGTGCCAACACAACTAGCAAATCTTGAGGTAACCTTAACAGAGGTTTTCTTGAATTAGATTAAGTAAACAAAGGTCTAAAAATTGGTTCTTCAGGAGCTAAAATTTGGCCCTTTCCTATAACATGCACCAAGAGAAGTACAAGACCAACTAAAGACCTCTCCCATGTGGCCAATCATCACTTTCATCGGGGAGTGGTACATGGAAGGAACATTCCTATTTTAGAACAATAGGTAGCCTGGATCCATGGTGAAGATTAAGGACATCTCAATGTCCTACATGGTGTAGGACATTGTTGTAGTGCTTGGGTTGCTCAAAATGAGAGCTAACTTGATAGAAATTCCAATGTAGGTTGATCCAAGAATAAAAAAAGAATGGATGCAATAGTGTTATGGTGTTGATTGCAAGGAGTATGACATGTTCACATCAGTAGAGAGGATCCATTATAAGATTTCAATCTTTTAGCACAATCCCACAGTGAGGTCAAGCAAAAGCACCACTTTCTCTACTTGTGCATGTGTCACTCTAAGTGAGAGATTCCTAGTCAACCTTTTGCGAATAATCTATCTTTAGATAGAGAAGCACTTTAAAGAAAATAAACGTAAAAGGAAGGCACTCCCCTTTGCATGCCTCATCAAGAAACTCTATTATAGGGGAGGAATAGTCTGTTATACTAATGACAATGCTAGATCTATTTTCGCTACCAACTGGGAGAAAATGATGAAGGATAAAACCCCTACAACTATAATTCAAGAAGAGGAGCAGTGACCACTACCAACACTTGCCACTTAGACAATAGTGTCAAACATTGCTGCAACTACCTAGCAGTTGCAAATGTATAGAGAATGGCTCTTTAGTGAACAAGAGAAAAGGGTAGGCATGAGCCATGGGGACCCATCCATATACAGACTAGCCATGAGTCACCTCAATGAGGTGGAATAAATTATCAGTTTGATGGGTGAGGGTGGATCCATTTTCTTGGCCCAAAGAACATAGCTACCTATGAGGTCAAATCCAAGCACTAAAGAGATCACACTATCTCTCATAGAGCAATAGACACTTCCAAAAATTTCTAGCCATGATGCAACTTCTTGATGTTCTTGGAGGAGGGTGAAGGGAAACCTATTTTGGTGATGTAGTACTAGGGTAGGAAACAACAGCAGAAGTGGTTACTCATAGGATTTCCAAAACACTCAACACACTTGCAGCATCTTCACTAGACTTCACTACACTCAAAGATGTGTAGACATCCATAGGAACTATAAGTGGTAGAATAAGCACAACACAACATGAAGAGCTATTAGAATGATTGGTGGGAATCCAGCAACCACTTCTAGATGTCTTTGACCCTCCAAACAACATCACTACAATCCAATTGGAGTTGCTAGGGGCAAGTGGGGGAAATAGCATATTGAAAAGGCAACTCAAAATAGCTAGAGAGTGAAATGAATGCTTGGCTATGGAGGTTACCTAACTAAAAGCCTTGATTGCTGACCCCAACACTCGGAAGAGATGAAGCTATGCAATAGCTTTAGTCTAGGGTTAATGGGGCTGAGAATGTAATGGAGATAGTGGTGCTATATAGATCCTTGGCAAAAGCCATGTAGCACAAGATTCAAAAGGCCTTGGATAAGACCTGCTAGGAGAATGTGTAATTGACAATAGAAAATCATCACCTAAGAAATGTTGATATGCACAAGCAAAAGCTGGCAGATTTTATCAATCAATATCAAGAGAAATTAGCCAAAGAAAACATTGAATTTAGGAGATTGGCAGTAGAGAATAGGAATCTCTCCATGGAGGAGGTGCACGCCCTTCACCAGAAAACTACAATTGAAATGATGACCTAGAAATCTAAAGCTTTCAAGTTTGAGAAAGTTAAGAACCATTATAGAGAATAGGTCAACCTACAAAAGGAAATAAATGAAAAATATATCCAAATGGCAAAGGCAAAGTAGATGAAGCCCTCTAGCAACTCCAACAAGGCAAAGAAGTTTGGCAATCCATCATTGATGGGATCGATGCCTATAACAAAGCAAAAATTTGCACAGAGGAGTTACAAATTAAGGAGATGACAAAGTGCATGGAGCTTGCCAATCTTTGTTATGTAAATCTAGCCATGTTGACTGCCTGACAACTATGGTTAGAGCTAGAGAAGTAGTTGGCCAGCTTGTACTTGTTGTATGAGGCCAAGTTCAAACATCACAAGGACACCAAGGACAAGCTTGCGGTGGCTAATGCTAAACTTGAAGTTCTGAAGGCACATTTCATAGATCAAAGATCAACTATCGAGAACATGGCCAAAAGGATGAATGGTTAGTAGGAGCTGGAAAATGCAGCAAGGATGTTCAACATTGAACATAAATAGTTCACTACCTAGTTTGTTAATGTAAAGGATATGTTTCCAATCATGCCCTATCCATGAGATATTCCCATTCTAGCCCACATTGGTGATGCTGTGTATATTGTTAATGATCCTTGGAGTAAGGAGGAGAAGATGAAGACATTGCTTGATGCCTTTTACCTTCCACTGGAGGTTGTAACTATAGTGGGATAGCCACAGTTTCCTCAGCCATCACTTGTACCTAAAGCTAGTGAAGGTCCTTTAGAGCCTTAGCAGCCACCACTACTTGGGACTGTCTAATCTTCACCACCATCTTCATGTTGTCAGAGGATGTGTTGTCCAAATTCTTGTAGCCATGTCTTGGTGTTCAA
The DNA here is from genome assembly GCA_015680685.1 of Gnetum montanum. Classification (NCBI taxonomy): domain Eukaryota; kingdom Viridiplantae; phylum Streptophyta; class Gnetopsida; order Gnetales; family Gnetaceae; genus Gnetum; species Gnetum montanum. The sequence goes on along the minus strand of MNCI01033109.1, from coordinate 24,724 downwards.
TTTTGTGTCATGAACACCATAATTTTTTGTAATTCATTGATTTTTACACTCACACACTTATCTTTTTCAAGTTAGTCAATTTTGTTTTAGTATGAGTCAGTCAATAATCCCATACCTTTTCAATTTTGTAAAAGAACTTGAGGGTGAGTTTTCATTCAATCATGGGGGTATGATGAACGTCAAAGGGTCATGTTGATAGGCCCCTATTGATGGGGCCTCATTGATGGATCCCCATTGATGCAGCCCTATTTATGTGGTGTGCCTTGTCAACAAGGTTGCATCAATGTAGCATTTGCTACATTGATGGCACCTTGTTGATGCAACCCTAAGGTAAAAACTATAAATATGATCTCACCAACCACATTTATGTATAGAAGTCTTGTCATAGTAGTAGAGCTCTTGTAGTTTTTTTAGTTAAGAGTTAAAATATTTCTCTAAGTGCCCGCAACAGGAGTTAGAAAGTGTACGGATTTTTATTCAAGCATTGTTGTACCTAAATACACCAATGTGAATAGTAATAAAGATGAGGTTCTTGATCAAACCTTGCCGCACTTGGATTAGATTAATGACTTATTTATCCATTCATTATTTTCATTAATTACAACATTAATTAAGCCAAATTAGGCTTTGAACGATTGATCAATTAATTAAGCTAACTAGATTAAACACATAAGTACACCCACTTCTAACATAAATATGTATTTTCTTAGTAACTCTAGTAGCATTATTGCTTGGTTTGCCTAGTAGCGTAGCACTTAGTAATCCTAGTAGCGGATAGGTGGTTTTAGGACATGTACAGCAAGTGGGATTAGATGCTTATGTTAGAACTAGTTAGAAATTAGTTAATTAATTAGATCTTAGTAGTATTAAATCATCTTATCTTTATATTTCAGCACCACAAGCCCTAAAAACATAAAACCATAAAAATCATATACCTTGATTACAGTTAACCATCCCATGTACATCACAAGTGTAATTGGGAAGACAACAAATGACCTTAAGGCAAGGTTCACTGCTTAGGCAATTGGTGTACTAGAGAACATAGAGTTCTTGAAATTTGACCAGATCACACGTGAATGCTTTGTGATTCGTATGGTTGAGCATAGGGGTACCTTCACCATTCATCACTATAAATGTTGGTATTTCACTATAGCTTTTTATTGTTACTTCAAATTCCTATTTTAAGTTTAAGTATTGAAAATGATGTAAATGTTGTTAGGAATGGGACCATCCTCCCTTCTATTAATTAATTTTCCTCTTTTGATTTTTCAAAATAGAAAGTATAACATTGTACACCAAAGTAGATATCCCTAAAATTGGAAAGTTTTTTCTTTTCATGTTGTTTTTTTTTTGTTGTTTTCAAGTCGTGATGTAACCTAAATCATTTTTGCTTATTATTAAGACCATATGTGTGGTTTGAGATACCCATAGAATCAAAAGACTTGAAAATTAACAAAAATAAGATAGAGTTTATGGAAAAAAATTTTAGTAAACATACAAAACATGAAGAGATAAAAGTAAAAATATAAAGGAAAAAAAAGAAATAGGAATGAGGAAAAGTAATTAAAATAGAGATAGGCTAGTAGTGTTTTATGTCATGAAAGAAATCCAATAAAATAAAGAAGAAAAATTTATATGGTGGTAAACATTGGGCTATTAGAAAATAGTATGAATAACAAATTACTATGGTAGACATGCCAATACTTAGATGAATGTTAGACATTACAAGATGAGATAAATTACATAATACAAATATAGTTTGAAGACTTAGGATAACTCTTCTTATATAACAACTATAGTAATAGTGTTTTAAATAATTTAATTATTCTTAAAGAAAATCAAATAAGTGTGCTTTGAATAATGGTTGCCACATCAAGGTTTAAGGAAACTCACAAAAAAGATCAAAGAAATCATTGAAAGGAATAATTCAAGATACTATGGGAAAATTGCATCCAGATAAAATTTTGTTAAAAATGTAATTCATTAAATAGAAAGCTGGATAGGATTCCATCAAAGAACTTCATAAAATCAAAACTAGTAAAAAGCAATAACCGATATCCTACCCAAGCCTTGAAATATACAAGCTACATCATAGCGACGCATGGTAATATCTAAACATTTTGTTAAAAAAATGTTAAAATTGAAAAAATTTGAAATTCAAGCGATCAATCATATAGCAGATGTAATTAATCAAAACAGTGTAAAGTCTCACTTTCAATATCCAAATAATTGTGACTTTGCAACCAGAAAACGTGCCGCTAGCCCACTATTAAACAGATTTAAGCAGGCAGTATCGTCTCTTTGTACACGTCTCCATTCAAAAATGAATACATTTCTGTTAACGTTCAGGGTGATTGATTTGGTCAAGCAATACAATTAACCATACACATTATTATTATGAATTTATAATCATTGAGATGGTGCACACCATAATTGGCTTATCTATACCCATCACTTCATTTGCAAGCCAGGTCAATCAAAGTGAAATATATGCAAATAATAGGCTTGTGTTATTGTCTTTCACTCTTTTGTTATGAGGGCTACTAGAAATCATACAAGCAAAACAGCGTTTACAATAGAAATAATAGAAAATAACTATGTGATTATTGGACTTGACATTTAGCTGTAGATCTTCCAATTATTCATTCGGGAGCTGTACGATTTGAGAACCCTCGGTTTGATAATACTAGAGATGGTGTGAGATTCCTATGGCAGGGCTCTGGGAGGCTTGTACTGAGAAATGCAGCTGCCTGTGCCCAGTCTCTCTTCCAGAAGCATCGTGAAAGTTCCACTCTTGACAACACAGTTGCAGGGCTCCAATTTTGCCTGATTTTCTGCCCTTCTTCTAAGCATGGCTGAAGGAGCCATCCATGAGAGTGCAGCATTCCTGAAGAGCAGCCATTTCTTTACCTTTTTCTTCTTCCTCCTCTGTCTGTGTCTGCTGCTTCAGTTTATTCTGCTGATTCTGAATTTCCAGAAATATGACATAGCGCCCAGGGCTGCAAGATACATCTACACTGCTGGTATAGTCTATTAGAGTGAGGCCATGTTGTTTGAGAAACACAACAGCTTTTTCTATCACCATCTGCAGCTCTGCTTCATCTGTTTTGTCCGTGTTCACAGTCAGTATGGCGTTCTTTCTGCAGATGAACTCAAATGTGGGGTTTTGTCCTTGGGAACCTTTGATTTTTATTACGTCCGACAGCTTGTACCGGTACAAACCTGTTGAATTAGTAATTTAAATTATACAACAGCCATGGAAAAGCAGCAATTCCCCCAAGAGGTCAAATTCAAAAATGAAAAACATAGAAATCGAAACCAGAATTTCGGATTCTTTTCATCATGAAATCATCAATGAATTAAGGATCAATCTGTCAATGAAAACTAATAAAAACCGTTTCCTAACCTCTATATGAAATATTAATAAAAAACCCAAGACAAAAAATGAAGTTCCAGACCTTGGAAACTGGTGACGACAGGCTGATAGTACTGTCCTATTTTTAACCCTTCAAACCCCACTGTCTTTTTCATATCCTCGAACAGATTGACATAGTTTAAGCCTCCAAGAATTTGCTCGTGTCCATATTCACTGTCCTCGTTACTGTCATTCTTGAGAGGAATGAACTCAAAGAAAGCAACATTCGGCAGGAAACAATAAAGAGCTTCCTCGGCAGGGTACCTTTGCAGAGAAATTGCTACAGCTACATGGCCTCCTTCTGAAACACCGTAAGAGATAGCATGAAGGGTAAGATTACTAGAATAGAAACTGATGCGTAGCAAGTATGATTTCAGTGTTGGTCCTGATCCTCTGCACTGTATAATCACTGCATTAGGCCTCAGTTTGCTTACTATGCCTTTGCAGAAGAAGCCTGTCTGCATTCTTTCTCTATTTCGTCTGCCAATTCTAGGTCGGCTTTTAATTTTCTGCCCACAGCTTCTCGTACATTTGGGTCTGTGATTTCTGGATTCAGCTTCCCGCGCCGAATGTCGGAGCACAATTTCTGCATACCCAGATTGGAAATTTTAGTGTTATTTTTTTAAAACAATTTGCATTAGTTTGGGTACATTGTCATCTAAGTTGAAGAAACTTAGTGCAAGGAAAATGAAATTAATATTAATTTTTAAGCACGAATTTTCCGAGAAACAGAACTCATAAGGCCACTCTACTGTTTTCATATTCTAAGTAAAGGTAGGTATCAAACTTGCCACCACCTCTCTAGAACATGTGTCCCAACTACCATGTTATACCCATTATTAATTCTGAACTTGATAATGACTGCCTATGACTTTGTGCGGTGCAACTGACAGGTAACAAAACTTAATAATGCTATATTTAAATAATAGCAATATGATTATTTTAATTTTGAAATCTTACAATTAGGCATTAGGTAAGAACAGAATTTGATTTTAAGCACTTCTAGTGCCATGCATAGTGTTTTTATCGGACTTCTTTTCATATAACAATATGCAATGTCAAAATCGTATTTTCTAATTTAAAGAATCAACAATTAACAACGAACCATAATGTTACTAGGGCTGCCATGCAGATATTTAAAAGAAGATCTGAATTTGATTTTTCTAGCTGAAATTGTGCCTTTTCTAGTTTCCTATTTTTCAATGAAATTCTTATCATAAATAAGAGTAAACAAGTATAAATCTGTTTAAGCTATATCTAAATAATAATAATATAATGATTTTAAATTTGAAGTCAAACAGTCAGGCATCAAGTAAGTAAGGACAGAGTTAAACTTTCAAGCACCTGTGTGCCCTGCCTAGTGCATAGATCAGACCAGACTTCTTTTCGTATAACACGAAGAAATCTCAAAATCGTTTCTATTAATTTAAAGAAGCAACAATTAACAAAGCACCATGGTGTTTTCAGGGCTATCATGCAGATATAGGCTAGAAATCTAGAATAAATCTAAATTGGAGATGTGAATTTGACTTTCTTTCCTGAATTTGTGGCTTTTCCAGTTTCCTATATTTCAATGAAATTCTTATTCTAAGTAAGAGTAAACAAGCATAAATATAATCTGGTTAAGCTTAGATATGAGATCCAATCAAACTTCTTTTAAAGTTAAAAGTAAATTATGATGAAGATGATGCTTAACCTGCCAGGATGCGGTGAGAAGACCGAGGGCAGAATCCATGTTGAAGGAGAAGCCAGCGTCAATGCACCATACGTCTTTTGCATTGAGAAGGCCACACAAAAGATGACAATAAATTGCTACAGGAACATCTTCTGAAAGAACCACTTCAATGGGGCTACAGTAATTATTTTCACTGTAACTGTTTCTGTAATGCTTGCCTCTGTAATAGTTTGTGAGAGCCGATCCCTGAACGTGTCCACCTTGAGTTCTAAATTGTTTCCCTGTCACAGCGAGTGATAATACCTCGGGGTTTTCCAATCTCACATTTTTTTCAGGAAATTCTTGCTCTCCTAACCTGCAACACAAGAAATTACAGTATAATGTTTAAACCTATGGATAAAAATAACATTAGCGCCTTGCAAATTCTGCTTCACCTATCTTCGATATTTATAGATCTGTTTGAAGATAAGGTTTTTATGGGTACAGCTGGTCTGAAATTTGTGCGGTAGAAAATTGTCGTGTACGGCTGATTCTGGTGACATCGAACTAACCATGGAAATCTTAGGATGAACCACTCATGGCAGTGTCGTATTTGAAGAAGCAATGTTTCCCAACACCATTAGTAGTGTCATACTCGGATAAGGTTACCGAACACTCAATAAGGAAAACCCATTTCCAAAGTTAGCCAAGATTGGAAGGTTACGGACTTAACAGTTACAAACTTTTTCGCCATGGCGTCGATGTGAACAGTAGATTTGTGAAAGATTTCTTCGTGCATAGCTGTGCACGGTAACTTCTTGGACTTTCCTGCTGTTCTTCCAGAGCTGGTAAACACATCCATACAGCACATATTAAACATCGAATAAACATTATTCCAATTTAACAACTATTCCTTCAACACCCAACGCGTGACTACGAATTCCTCAGAGAATAAGCCTTGCAGTGTGTGATTTAAACACGAAATTAAAGGACTAACCTAATTGAAAAAGACTGAACTGGATAGTTGCACAAAATCGGGGATTGATCTCCATCAGCGATACGTTCAATACAGTCAGCTAGATCTTCGTAATCACAGATAGGAATAGTCTCCATGAATGTTTTCGTGAAATCATCACCATGAAGCATATTCTGTGCCTCAAATTCATGGCGTCTGCTGAGATACTCACATCCCGCGTTGTCACTGAGAATTTTGTACAGCGTTGTGTTCTGATGAGCTATTGCAGACTCAAACATGATCTGCTTCAGAAACAACATCATCACCACCATTTCTGGGCATCTTTCCCTGGCTAACACAATAAACCCACAAAGAAAGAAAGAAATAGAGAGTTCAGATTCTAAGGAAGATTTTTCTGTAAGCTTGATAAGAGCTGCAGAATGGTCATGTCTATAAATAGGTATCAGATGGGTGGCGTATACGTCAAGGCTCACGCATGACCTAATATTTGGAAAAAGCTAAAGGATTAAAGCAGCAATGACGATGTGGTATGCTGGTGTTCGGTATGCATCTGCATAGATAACACTATATAAAAAACTCATCTTGGCTCAATAATCATCAATGACTGGGTGGGTGACGTATACGTCATCTCTCACGCATGACCTAATGTTTGCAAAAAGTGAAAGGATTAACGGAGCAATGACGATGTAGTATGCTGTTGTTAGGTATTCATCTGCATAGATAAAACTATATAAAAAAACTCATCTTGGCTCAATAATCATCAATGGCTGGCTCAATCCACATTACTTAAATGCTCAGCACTCATCTTGCTAAGAAGATCCGTGTTCCATGCTTAAACTTAACCAAAGTTTAACCTCTTTTCCAGTAACTGTGCATATGCCTAACCACAATAGGAATACAAATTAAAGCAACTAATAATATAAACTAAATTTGATAATGAACTTTCGGCAAATGTAGATGGATCTTATTATCAATAAATGGGAATAACAACCTTCTCTCTTCATCACAAGGAGAGAACAAGAAGAAACCTCTCTCTCATGCAATAGGAGAAGAATGTAAGAGTGAGATGGAAAGGGGATATATGTGATAGATTTGAATTGAGGTGAGGGAGGTCCCTTTTATATTGGTGAAGGGATCCTTAATAACTAATGATAACCACTCATTATTTTAATAACCATAGCCAAATTTTAGCAGGATAACCATAGCTAAAATTTATCATGATAACCATGGCCTAAATTTATCATGATAACTATGGTCAACAATCTCCCACTTGGAAATTTTGATCAAGGATCAATCATATCTCCACACCATTCTTTCTACCTTGCCATTTTATGTTGCTTATGTTTTTGCTAGGCCATATGAGCATCTATTCCAAGGCTCTCATTCAAGATTTGCCATGTACTGACTAACCGCTCCCACTGCTTGTGCAATGTTTGGTCTTGTACAAATCATAGTGAACATTAGGCTTCCCATTGCTAATGCATATAGTACTCAAGACATCTCATTCCTCTCTACTTCATTGCTAGGACACATCTCGGAGGTTAATTTGAAATTAATAGGAAGTGGGGTAGAAATTGGCTTACAATCTTGCATGTTGAAGCGTTGCAAGATCTTACACAAGTAGTTTTTCTGAGAAAGCCAAATCTTCTTGCTATTTCTATCTTGGTGAATTTGCATCCTTAGAATCTTCTTTGCTCATCCCAAGTCTTTCATATCAAATTCCCTAGCCAATTGTGCCTTCAATTCTTGGATTTTCTCTTTGTTGGGGCCTACAACCAACATGTCATCCACATACAATAGCAAAATGATGAAATCTTCATCAAACCTTTTGAAATTTCTACAAGGGTTTGCATTGAGTCTGTTGTACCCAAGGCTCATGATATATGAGTCAAATCTCTTGTACTAACACCTTGGCACCTGTTTGAGACCATATAGAGATTTTTTCAACCTGCAAACCAAGTTCTCTTTGCTTATTTTTACGAAACCTTCTGCAAATATCACATCTCTGCTAATGACAACCTTATGGGTAGTGGGATCCCATAGGAAATACCCCTTAACTCCATTAGCATACCCTAAGAAGATACATTTCTTGGACTTTGGGTCCAACTTCGATCTTTCTTGGTCATTGTACATCACATACATAAAACTTCCAAATGTATGGAGATGAGAATAAACAATTAGCTTACTAGTCCACATTTCCACTGGTGTTTTTAAATCAATCGCAATTGATGGAGATTGATTGATTAAATAGTAGGCAGTATTGACTTCTTCTGCCCAAAATGACTTAGCTAGATTTGCAGCCCTCAACATTGATCTTGTTTTATCCAACAGGGTTCTATTCATCCATTCTACCACTCCATTTTGTTAAGGAGTGTGTGCTACTGTGAACTACCTCTTGATGCCTTCTTGTTGATAAAATGCATCAAATTCATCACTTGTATATTCTCCTCCATTATTTGTCCATAGACATTTGATCCTTTATTTAGACTCAAGTTCTACCCACACTTTAAAAACTTTGAAGACTAAAAAGACATTTGCCTTCCTTTCGATTGGATACACCCCAACATCTCCTATAGTAATCAATGAAAGATACAAAGTATCTTGCTCCTCATAGGGAAGTGACCGGTGCTTGCCAAAGATCAGAGTGCATCAAGTCCAAGATGTCCCTACTCTTAGCTATTGATGTGCTAAACTTTAATCTATGTTGCTTACTAGTAATACAGTGCTCACAAAATGGTAAACATACCGAATTAAGCCTAGGAAGTAGTCTTTGATTAGAGAGAATCTTCAAACCTTGTTTTGACATATGACAAAGCTTTAGATTCCACAACATCGTCGATTCTTCTTTCAAACTAGTTGATGCAATAGAAGACTCTCCCACTTGATGTGTGTTCCCTAGAAGCATGTACAAATTTGCATCAAGCTTTTTTGCCTTCATTACCACAAGCACACCTTTGGTAATCTTCAAGATTCCATTCTCTATATGAGTTTTGGACCCAACATCATCTAGTTGTCCTAAAGATAGTAGATTTTTATTCAGGTCCTCCACATGTTGTACCTCTTGTATGGTGTGAATAGTACCATCATACATCTTTATCTTGATAGTACCACTACCAGAAATTTTCAAATCATGATCATTTCCCATGTACACAGATCCTTTTGAGATTGGTTTGTAGTGATAAAACCATTCTCTTCGAGAGGTCATGTGCCATGTTGCTCCTGAATCCAAGATCCAAGCATTAGTGAGCTTCTGTCTACCTTTAGCAATAGTTGCCTCACTATATAGAACATCACTATCATATGAGGTACTTGCCACATTCCCTTGAGAATTCTTTTCATTACTCTTCTTGTTCCAACACTCCTTCTTCAGGTGTTCTCTCTTGCCACAGTTGTAGCAAGTAATTCTTTTCTTTTTACATCTTGAATTAGATCTACCATGAATTTGGTTCCAATTAGAATCATGTTCCATGGATCTCCCTCTCATCATTGTTAAGGCCTCCGCCTTATTTGCCAACCTAACTTCCTTGTTCCTACATTGACTTTCTTCTTCAAGAATCGTAGCTGTAACCTTGTCAAAGACAAGATCATGCATAAGGACATTGTTGGTCAAGTTGATGATGAGTTGATCATATGAATCAGGTAGACTTTGAAGTAGAATTTCTACATGTTCACTTTCATCTACTTTATAGCCCAATGATGTGAGTTGAGCAAATAAAGTATTTAGGGTGTTGATATGGTTAGTTACCAATGAGGTTTTTGCCATACGAAGAGTGTAAAGTGTTCTCTTCAAGAAGATTTTATTGTGGAGTGATTTAGCCTCGTACAATTTCATTAGAGTGTCCCATATTTTGTTCGCTGCCTTCTTTTCTGCAATACTTAAAAGAATCCCATCTAATAGTGCCAAGTGTAAATTGGCAATTGCATTACCATCCATTTTATTCTACTTGCCATCATCTGTGACCTCTCACAGCCTTTCTCCAATAGCTACTAGGCAATTATCTTTACACAAAATCACCTATATCTTCATTTTCCACAATGTGAAGTTGCTTCCATTGAACTTTTCTATTTCGTATTTGCCATCCATTTGGCAAAATTTGTATGCACAATCTACAACACTTCCATGGACTATGAACATGGCTCTGATAGCATTGTTAGCATATCTGGCAACAAAATATGAAATGAGATGAAAATAAAGAGCAATGGAACCATAGGCAAATGTAGAAGGATCTTATTATCAAAAAATGGGAATAACAACCTTCTCTCTTCATCACAAGGAGAGACCAAGAAAAAGCCTCTCTCTCATGCAATAGGAGAAGAATGTAAGAGTGAGATGGAAAGGAGATGTATGTGAGGGATTTGAATTGAGGTGAGGGAGGTCCCTTTTATATTGGTGAAGGTACCCTTAAATAACTAGTGATAACCACCTACTATTTTAATAGCCATAGACAAATTTTAGTAGGATAACCATAGCCTAATTTTAGCATGATAACCATGGCCTAAATTTATCATGATAACTATGGCCAGTAGGGAAAACATTTGCATTAGAGATACAACTAGATGTATGAGTATGTAGACAATTGAGATGATTCTACCTCAAAATTCTGGAGTGAGACCTGCAACAATGGAAGAATGATTTCATTGACTAACATCATTAACATTGTGGGATGCAATGACCGATGTCATTGAGAACATGTGATGCATAATTAGATTCATGGTTTAAATTATTAACAAATAAGGTTTGGGAGGCTTTGGTTTTAAATTTTTTTCTAGATGGTAATACTATGATTGGCTGCATGCACATTGTTGCAAGACAATCTTTCTTAGATGTACTGCACTCCAATCAGGTTGGTGGTAGAAAAACAAAAATGAAAATGATACTTTAATCACTCGTGTTGATGCATCCATCTATATGATTTTTGAAATGAAATGAAGCATTATTATGTTAGAAGACTTAAAAAGATATTATATTTTCATTAAAACTGATAGACTTGACAAACTGAGCAAGCATTAATGGGGTATGAAAAATAAAATATACTTACTTTTTAAATTTTCATAAAAAAATAAGGATAGACTATATAAGTTAACCATGTACCAATAGAAGCATCAAAAACAAATTGAAGATGAAGGAGAGAAGAAAAGATTGAAAAAAATAATTTTCTCACTCTCTTATTCATCTTGAATCAACAATTACAATAATTTATAGAAAAGAATTACAATAGGAAATCTATTAAATAAGGAACAAAAAATTTGGAAAATAACTAACAAAAATTGATTTAGAGAATCAACTAATTTTGGTAAGTTGACCCACAAAATCAAGCTTGAATTGATCAGGCTTTATTTTAACTTTCTAACATTCCTCCTCAAGCTAGTAAATAGATATTTATCATTCCTAGCTTACTAACAAAATAATCAAAGCTTGGTTTGCATAAGGCCTTTGTGAGAATATCTGCCTCTCACATCTTGGTAGAAATGTAGGATAAAGTAATTATTCCATTGTCAACAACATTTTTTATGAAATTCCTATCAATTCTTACATGCTAGATTGGATTTTGGATGATAGTAATGATAGACTTACTATCGTTAAATAACCTCATCAAATCACTTTGGGATATCTTGAGATCTTTCATCAACATTTGTAGTCAAATGAGTTCATATATTCCTTGTGCTATAGCTCTATATTTAGCTTATACACTACTACATGCTATAATAGATTTTTTTTGTTTCTCCATGTCACTAAGTTTCCCCAAACCTTAGTACAATACCTTGTAGTAGACTTGTCTTCAACAGCTCCAGCCCAGTCTACATCAACAAAACCAACAATGTCCCTTTCACTGCACTTTATGAACAATAGTCCCTTCCTTGGATATCCCTTTAGATACATTAGAATCTAATTTACAACATCTTAGTATCTCTTTGTAGTAGCATACATGAACTGACTAACAATACTTATGTTGAAAGAAATATCTAGCCCAGTGAGAGATAAATAGATGAGTTTACAAACCAACCATTGATAGCTTTCTTGATTTATAAGAGGATATTCTTTACGATTCTTCTATTTCTAGTTTTGTTTCAATGGATTCCCTACTATTTCCAAAAAATACTTTAATGGACCAAGATCTTTGACTCTAAACTCTCGTTGGAGCTTCCTTTAGAGATCTTCAATCTCATGATCATTATCTCTTGTAATCACTATATCATTAACATAAACAAGAAGGATTGATCTTTTACCATGCTTCCCTTCTTTAACAAATAAAGTATGATTAGCTTGTCCTTGCTCATATCCAAGTTGCTTCATCACATTACTAAATTAGGTAAACTAGGCTTGAGGATTTTTTTTGAGTCCATAGAGTGACTTTTTTAATCTACTTGCTTTACCTATACCTTATTAAGATTCAAAAATATGTGTTATCCTCATCTAAACTTCTTCTTCCAATGTATCATTTAGGAAGGCCTTTTTGATGTTAAGTTGATGTAGCTCCTAATTAGATTTGTAGCTAAAGACAATAAAAGCCTAATAGAATTGAGTTTTGCCATAAGAGCTAATGAGAGGTGAGGTACCCCTACATCCAACCATATAAATCACTAAGGTGTTCACATGTGATTTGGTTGAAATCCATGGACCTATAGTTCTCCAGTGCACTAGTTCCTCTAGGAAGTGAAATGAGTGTTGAGAATGTTCATTATCTTCCCAACTACACTTGTGAAGCTCAAGGGTATGGTTTAAGTGCAATTGAGGTACATGATTTTTATCATTTTTATATTTTATAAGTTTAATCACCTACAACAAGAATGAAAGGTAGAGTAATTTAAGATCTAATTTATTTACTACCTAGCTAGCCTAACAAAAGTACCCATTCCACTTTCCTAGACACATCTTGAACACATATAGCACTATTGGACTACCAAATGTTAAGTGTCGCTGGGTTATTTAGTATATGTGTGCTTGAAGTGGTCATGCTTGTGTTCATTAATAACTAAAAATTAATTACTTAATTTAAATGCATTAAAGAAAATTACATGAAATTAAAGTACATTCAAGGAAATATTAATCTATTCTCAGTTCTACAATGATTGTTAAAAGAATTCATTTTTATTCCCATCACACTACTATACTTAAGTACATCAGTGTTTGAACAAAGATCCATACACACTCAAACTCTTGTTGTGGGCACTTAGAAAATATTCTAACTCTAAAGAAAACAAACTACAATAGCTTCACTAACTATGACAAAAATTGATGAAAAAATAACTAAAAATTGACTAGAAATCATGAGCCCAAGCACTATATTTATAGGCCAGTGTATACCCCATGATATTGGATATCTAACATCGCATCCTAGCCTTTGATATCAAATGCTCAATGTCAAGGCTTTGATACCAGGAACTCGATATTAGAGCATACAAAAACATGATTCATCATACCTCCATGATTGAATGAAAACTTGTCCTTGAGTGTAGAAAAGGAGGAACAACTTCTTTACAAAATATTGGGAAGGTATAGGATTATTGACTAATATACAGACTAACTTAGATGAAACAAATAGACTCTAAGTGCCAAATTTTACAGAGTTATAATCTTTATAAAATTGGATGTTCATGATAAGAGAAGTGAACACTTTGGATAAAACTGATATACAATGCTTCTTGGCAATTGAAGAGTGAGATAGAAGATCCAATGATCATGAACGGGCCTTATCGTGCAGTACTGTTGCATCATCCTTGGTGAAGATAGTCCTACTTTCTATCCATGCTTCCCACTACAATCATAACAGAATTATGAATTATTATGCAATGTGTAACACATAGCTATTAAATGCCTTGTCTTGTTAGTGGTTACAATTGGCTAGGTTTTGATTGTGGTAGATTGATTCCTTTAGGAGTGTTAGTGGGAAGGTTGACAAATAGGTTAAAATAGATAAGTGGTCCATTAAATTTGAAAAAATGGCACACAAGAAAATAATTGAAGAGGGTGTAAAAATTACCACTAGTTTGAATATAACTTAAATTTGCATTCCTATCTACCTTGGTGCTAATCTCATCTAATCATTCAACCATCAGTTGAAAGGTAGATATCATGCTCTTTATATATTTGTTGAGGTCTTGAACATTTTTCTTTTTAGAAGCCATTTGAAATAGACACAAAGATCCATAATCAAATTCCAAATAACACAAAACCTATTACTCTAATACTAATCTTTGGAGTAGGATTACTTTGATTTTCTTTAACCCCTCAAAACACACTAAATCCAAATATCATAGAAGATAATGTAATTTCTAAAGATAAGAAAACTAGCTATTTTCTATTAATGAATCCAGTCTACCAAATCCCAACACTCACATACTTAACAATATTGTAAAGCATGAGGCTCTACAATTATACACATGATCAACCTTAATGCAAGGTACAATAGATCTTCATCTCTTCCACATATAGGGCTATGATCTACATACAGCGAGATACAATGGTCAATATCACTTACATAATTGACCTTAGAGATGCATACACTGACAGGAAATCTCTTTCTCTCTCATACACTCTACACACAAAAAACATGCAAACCTAATTAATATTTATGAATACCAAACCAAGAACTTAGGGAAACCTTTTTCTTAACCCACTTGGATATTTCTTGTGATTTTCAATCTTGATATTAACACTTATAGCAATTTTTGATCTTGGTACTACCATATTAGAACTTTTCATAGTTGAACAAGATGTGTACAGGCTTGAAAAATTTCTCAGTACCAACTTCTATTGTTAGGAAAAATGTCTCTAGAGATAAAATGTCTCCTTCAAGTAATAGATGTCTTCATCAAGTGATAGATGTCTTCCTAGAGATTTCTCTTCTTAGACCTAGACGTTTCTTCTCCTAGCCAAGATATCTCCCATGCATTTAGGATGCCTGTTGTGTTATTATTAGCTCTTAGGAAAGACATTTCTCTAGTGATCAAGATGTCTTTCCAACTATCTAAAACCTTCATTCTTCTATTTATAGGGATGAAAAAGGAGTTTGAAAGAGTTGTCCCTACACTAAAACACAAATTTGTAACAAGCATCTAAGCATCTAAGCACCACAATCAAAAGGTTAAGGAAGTAACTCAAAGTTAAAAAGTAAGTATTATAGGAGATAAGTGTAATCCCTATGAAACATGATCTAGTTTTCTAAAGAGGGATTTAATATCCAAGTTATGACATATGTATCTTGGTCAAATTTCTTAAATAATAAGAAAAGACAATCTAGAAGGTTACAATGGTAAAGGAGAAAAATGCTTACAAAAAAGTATATTATAAAGTCTAGAGAAGCTAAGATAGGAGTGGCTTGAGAATTTAAAAGGAAATTTAAATTAAAGAAAATTTAACAAAGTAAAGAGTTAAACTATAATAATTCCATGTACAAAAGTTTATAATATAATAAGTTATGAATAATAGTATTAAGTATATTATTAGCTTGTGATGAAGGAGTAGATATGATTCATAAGAAGGTGCACTACTAGAGAAAAAGCAACACCATTGAAACATAAGAAGTTCTTGTGAACTTAGCATAACTAGAGTAGAAGATGTAGTAAACCCGAGGATGATGATTAAGAGTTACTAGAACCATGAACAAGTACTAAGTTATGGAATTAGTACAATGTAACTCTATTCATCATAATAGGATTCGTAAGCAACTCAGTCAGTAAGAATTATAATACTCTCAACTACCAAGACTATGAAGAGAAGATATTATTATAAAAAGAGATATGCTCTTAAAATTCTACAATATTGATGTTATTATTAGTTATTAAAAGGATATCTCCTTATAAAATATCTTGAGGCAATGATGCTATGTTATGAGTGCAAAATAACTCATCAAACATACAAGTGAATTTAACAAAAGTTCTCATCCATGAAATTTTGTTTATTTTCTAATAAGATATCCATCATAATAGTTGGCATTAAATTCAAAAATAAACATTCATAAGAATAAAACATTAATAACCAAATAAAATATTCAACTTCAAGATGCATAATACCAAGTAGAGCTAGAGCATGAATATGAAATAAAAATTCACATATTAAATCTTATTAAAGCATGGAAGTGGGGAAAACTAGAGTTCTATACAAAAGTTGTATTAATGCTATATAGAAGTTCATAAAGAATTATAAAAAAGATAATGTCATAGTAAAAATATATAGGACAAAGATATAATAATAAGGTCAAAGATCAAATAATGAAAGAATGTTGTGTTAAGAAAACAAGAAAAAGTTTTTTATTTTCCATTAGAAGGGAGCTATAACTAAATTTTTGTTAGTGATTAAACTCTAGAAAATGTTACTTAGGGCTATATCAAACTATATATCAAAATGCATCTAAATTACATTGAAGGCTTTTATTATTACAAGTATCTAATGATTAAAAATTTTCTAGTCCATATTCAACTATTGAAAAGTCACCCATCAATACTGTATTATAATAGGAATAATGAAAGGAAAAGACTTTTAAAAAATGTTATGGTATCATTAAAATAAGAGGTTCATAAAGTATATTAAATAAACAAAAGTAAAACCAAGATTTTAAATCACAAGATAAAAATCTTTTTTACCACCCAAGCAAATGCTTATATTTACCTCCATCTTAAAGATGTTAATAAATGATGTTAAGTAGCTACAATACATCAAGATATCTTATAATGAAATGAAAATAAAATAATATTTCTAATTGTTTCTAACAAAAATTTCTACTTTTCTATTTAAACTTTTTTCATGTAACATATCTTCTTTTACATCTAACAAGTCATTAAAGACATAATCATAGAAAGCTAAATCAAATCTATTGATACCAACACAAGAGCCAAGTTAAAGTTTTGTTATCCAGAATAGTGAAGAATTGTAAAATACCATTTCTTGCACTTACTTTACAAAGTAAGAATCATGGAAACAAATTCCTAGAGAGACTAAAAATGAAAGAAAAAATTAGAAATTTTTATGTCATATCCTAAGAAAGTAGTTATTTGAAATCCAAATCTAATAGTAATTCAAATGCAAAAAGTGTAAAAAAAAGCTTACCTTTTAGTAACTAAGGAAATACATGCACCATCATTTTTTGAATAAAATATTTAAAGGTAACCAAATATGTAAGAAACCAAAGTTATTAATTAAATAGATAATAAATTAACAATCGAGAGGTCAAGGATTCAAACATAAATAAGGCTAACATATTAAAAGGTTGAATAAATCTTCAACATGACTAAGGAATTATATCCTATGAAAGGGAAAGTAAGAAAAGTAAAAAAATTCTATTATCGATCCAAAATATAGTTATACACAATTAATTTTTTCATTTTCATTTTCATGAAATTACTTTTTCTTGCTTTGTAACTTTTTTTCTTACAACATTTTTCATATCTTATTTATCCAAGGTTAACAGGTCATACACTAACACTCAAAGAATATCTAAATAAATAATTGCTTTTTTAAAGTTCACCTTTCCATCTTTCCTACCACAATCTACTAGGTACTCAAGGAGCTACATATTTAATACCAAATTATAACACCTCAAAACTTAGCAAAAGAAAAAAAGAATGAACATGAGACATGGAAACAAACTAAAGTAGTGATATGGACATAGTAATAAGATTATTTAGAAGCCATAATTATAACTAAAATATCATACAAATCTAAAAAAAGGATAGACATTCAAATAACTAGTATTATTATATCCATAAGAAAATCCATCATCAACTTCAAAATTCATAAGTCTAAGACATGAGGTAAATAAAATATATATTTAATTCTTCTTGTACATCTATATCAATAGCCCACAAAAGAATTTTTAACTAGTCCACAATGCTACATCCTAAACAACTAGCACTTCAAGCTCCTTAAACTTTCCATGAACTACTAACAACTTTAAGTCTACCTATAAATGAGACAAGATGGTGTTCATCTAAATGTGATCAAGTATGAAAAAATTAGAATAAATTTCACTCATATTGATAATGAGGAATTTTTGACTGAAAGAGAATAAGCTAGGGAATTTTGGATAAGTGAAAGCAAGAACCATTGATCTAATAAGAATTAGCAATCATTCATAAGATTCAAAAAGTATCAATCTGACATTCATAAAATCCATCAAGTATCAAGTAGCTACCCATCACCACCAACAATCAAACATTGCAACTACCATACTTTCTGTATTATATGAATTAGTTAACATCTATGGTCTCACAAATTTACTTATCTACTTTACAGAAGGCCTACTACATTTTAGTTTTCATTAACACTCTTGATTGATGATCATAGTCCAACTATGTGTAGCTATCCTAAAATCATGATCATTCTAAAGAAGACACCCTCCCCAAAGGATATGATAGCAAGTCTTATCCTTCCTTTGTAACCTAAGTTAGGGTCATTTAGATACAAAGTTTATTATTGCAATCAATATAGGGAAATATGTAAAATCATCTTTATGACTCCTAATAGCCTATTAGTCTTTTATCCTTTGATGATATCTCCTCAAGAATGGTCATAATGCCAACAACTATGCAAATCTCAAACGAGAATAAAATTAATCATGTGAGCATCACAAATTCTAGATATCAATAAAATCATCTAGTGATGAGTAACTATGAGACTTAGTAAAGACATAAAAGAGAATAATACTTTCCAAATGACACCTCACTTAGCAAGGAATCCTCATTGATGCATTAAAAAACAATGATTTTGTTCACAAAAACATTCCCATGAAAAAACGAAAATAAATACAAAAAAACAAGTACAAATTATAAAAGTAAAAATCTTAGTAGAAAAAATCCTAGGGTGATTCCAATTTGAAAAAATAGTTCCTCTTCTATCATAAAACTAATAAACAAATATGTATTTTATGCTTAACCACAAAAACTTAAAATAATACCAAACACAGTAATATATTTTAAAATAAATTAAATAAAAAAATCTAAAAAACATAGGAATCATTACAGTGAACCATATGATATTTTTAAATTTCAAAAGAACCTTTGAAGTATTCTAAATCTATGAAAATGAAAATAACTTAAATAACTATTAAGAAAAACAAAACCAACAAGAAAACTATTGTAGTTGGAAAAATTGATCATTCAAAAATTTATAGATCCAGCATAATAGCCTTAATCCTAAATCCATAGGGCCTCCAAAAAAATGGGATTTGAGGTGTCCTGGGTGGTCCTGTAGATCCCCCAGGGACTTACAGAATGTTCATGAGAGAGCAAAGGAGGGTTCAATGGGATAGGAGTTCAAAGCCCATTGAAGTCAATGTGATCTACTCCACAATCTAGGTACTAAGCCACTCCTAATTCTTTTGAATATCCTCTACTACAAACTATGGATTCACAATTTGGGTTACTACTAAGGGGTTGAGAAAAGTGAGAAATTTGGCTACTAGATTACTACATGTTGTGGGTTGGGAGTTCAAGAAATGTAACGTTGACACCAAAACTCCACTAGGGATTGTAAAGGCTACAATGCTTCCACATTGGAGCTCAAGAGAATGTAAGCATGGGAGATTGTAAGGTCTCTTATATGCTTAAAGATGCCCAAGTGTAGAAACACCAAAAGTTTCAAACTACCAAAGAGTCTATAACTTGTAAATGATGTTTGAGATTGATTTTTATAGGTTTTAGGCCATGAATGATGCCTCAAAATGGCTATGATTTGGTTTCACAATTGTTGCAAATTGGTTGTCAAATTTCTACATTGTACAAGTGAGATGGATGCCCAAATTTGAAGGGTTACCATATATAGTAAGTGTTAAACCCCCATGGCCATTCAGTTTACTATAAATAGTAATGGGGGCATACTACCTACACTAGAGATGAATCTTCGATGTTGAGCCTTCTACCATGCTTACTAAAGTGACTAATCAATGTTGAAGTGCATGAAGTGATGAAATTTATCTTTTGTGATTTCCACACTAGGGTCATGAATTTTCCATGCTAGGTGATGAGTGGCGAGGTACCCCTACACTCAACCATACGAATACAAGCGTAACACGCACGATCTAGTCGAACTCTGCAGACTAAGTGCCTACACGCCTCATGGAACACTTAAGGTTAATTATTTGTTTTCTTCCCAGGCTTACTTGTATTTGTCATGGTGTATGGTTAAGTAAGTTCGAGGTATATGATTTTTATGTCTTTTATGTTTTATCTCCTATGCTAGAGAGGTGAAGGGTTGAAGAGATTAATTAACTAACTCTAACTAACTAACTAAGTCTTAATTAACCTAGCATCAGCATCCGTTCCCACTTATCGTTCACACCTTGAACTGATGCAACTATGGTTACCAAATGCTACTCATTGCTGGGATCACCATGTGTAATGCATGTGCTTGAAGCAATCACATTGAGGCAGTTAACTAGGAGAGAAGGGTTGAGAAAGATTTAATCACTAATAAAGCATGAAATGATAAATAGTAAATAACAATAAATAAAATCCTAATTAGCCTATTCCATGCATTACAAGGTTTATCCAAGAATTTTGTCTTTATTGCCATACACAAACTTCTATTCAGGTACAATGTCTGCTTGAATAAAGATCCATTCACTTTGGAGTTCCTACTACGGGCACATGGAAAATATTCTATCTCTAGAGGGATCAAACTACCAGAGTTTCACTATGGTCTAGGCCTAGAATTCAAAATAAGGGAGAGCCGCCTCTTATTTATAGACTTGGCGATGCATCGCAATATCGCATACAGGATATCGTGTGGGATGTGATATCGCAGTGGACGCGATATCACGTATGCGATATCGCGGCCCATGCGATATTGCATCCCATCATACCCCCATGACTGAATGAAAACTTGTCCTTGAGTTCTCTACAAAATATTGGGATGGTATGGGATTATTAACTCAAATGGAACTAATGGAATGACATGTCAACGGATCATCATTACAAGACAAGACAAAACTGGTGTTCATGACAAAAAGTGTAAGCACCTTATTACATTGAAATCAGGCCTTATTTGGAAGCTGAGAAAGAGAGAGAGAAAGAATTTTTTCTACTACCAATTCCAAGACTACGCTTTTCATTGTCCATCCATAAGCATGCCATCGATCTTGCTCCTTGCATAGCTGCTTCAACACCATTGCATTTCAAGTGTTCTCTCCAGATCCAATCTGTTGTTGTATGATTGCCATCTACACACATAACATGGTCTTTATATTAGCAAGGGTAAATGAATTTCAATGTAGTTGATAGCTTGCTTCGGTGAAAGGGCCATCAGCTAGGTTGTGGTATGGCTAATTGCGGGTCTGGAGATATAATATTGGTGACTACCGAAGGTGTAGGGGTCTGGAGATATAATATTGGTGACTACCGAAGGTGTAGGGGTCTGGAGATATTATACTTTGCAGCCAAGGACTTGTAAATGTTTCAAGTTGGAATTTCTTTCATTTCCCATAGTATTTGGACAATCGAAATGCAAATAAAGTGTAGGGATTCTATTAATAATGTGAGCTATAGTTTGTACTACTTCTCTCTACAAGACATCATTTGATTTGGATTGAGCTAACATACATCATACCATTTCATTGATTGTTCAGGTTTTATGCTTATTTACACAATTTTGATCTAGGTAGTATGGAACTCTCTTTTGATGGATAATTTCTTCTTTCATTAGATATTCTTGAAAATTCTTATTTGTATACTTGGTTCTATTATCAATTCATAATTTAATGATTGGTAACCCTATTTATCTTTTCATTAATGCCTTAAATTTTTTGAAGATATCAAAAACTTCTAAATTAGATTTAATCACATATATCCATACATTTCATGAGTATCCATCAATGTAGGTTACAAAGTATCGTGCTCCATAAAATAAAGGTATATTATAATATGAGGCAATGTATGAGTATATAATCTTCAACTTAGTTCTTGCAACTATATCCCTTATAAATGGAAAAGTCATTATTTTATATTTACAAAAACCATATGACTTTTAAAACATGTTACAATTTAAGTTAACCTAGTAGTTCATTGGAAGATTATAACAACTTCTTCATATAACTTCTATTCATATGACCAAGTCTTGCATGCAACAACTTTTCATCCTACATTTTTTGAGTTGCTAAATAGATCACATCTCTTATTGGATATAACTTAAAGAATACATTTCTTTCTTTTTTCTTTGATAATTTCCTTTGTGAGTTACCTTCCAATAATACACATTTTTCATTTTTGTCTAAATATTATTCAAAGACTATTTTATGTTTATATTTAAACAATTTTGATACCAATAATAGATTATGTCCATTTAGTGCTGGGATATAATACACATTCTTAGTTTTTGAAACATCATCAATTTTGGGCTCTCAT
Organism: Gnetum montanum; assembly: GCA_015680685.1. Taxonomy (NCBI): domain Eukaryota; kingdom Viridiplantae; phylum Streptophyta; class Gnetopsida; order Gnetales; family Gnetaceae; genus Gnetum; species Gnetum montanum. Next base: position 2,344 of record MNCI01033109.1, on the reverse strand, counting down.
GACTCAACATCAGATTTGTCCAAGCATTGGAACCCAAGTGAAATTTTTCCAAGTATGGTGTCACATTGGGATATGTAGAAAGCATGGCACCCTATAAGTCCTAACATCTATAAAGTTTTTTCTAGGCTTGTCTGCTACACTCTTTGGCATAGTTAGTGTAGCATCCATGTTCAAGGCTAGTTTTCACAAAAAGGAAATTGAGGGTGGACTAAACAATTTAGCAAATTTTCTATCTTTTGGGTTATCAAGCTTGCTACACTCTCTAGCTTGCCTAGCTTGACACATGTCCTAGTTGCTAGTCTACCTAGATACTAGGCTAGGAGTTGTCAAAAGTGTTCAGGATGGATAAAAGAGTTTTACAAATTTTCTATTTTTGGACCTGCTATGCTCTGCTACACTACACAGTGTAGACAACGTAGCAGGCCATGTGGGACTAAAATTTTCCTAAGTGTTGAACAAGACATAGAAGGTGCATTTGACAATTCTTCAACCTCCAAAGCTACCTATGCTACTTTTTCCTCAGAGCATGATGAAGGTCCCATGGCAAAGCATTGCAATTTGGGTTAAAGTTTTTTCAAAATCAAATGTTATGTTGTGCTATGCTGTGTGACATAGCACAATGTAGCACAAGTGCCAGGGTCGAAAGCTTCCCAAGAATGAAACCAAGAGGTATCAAGATTTTTTTAACATGAAAGATGTAGTTGGTAGTTGTTGAAGTTGCTTTCCTTGTTGAATCTTAGAGTCACATCTTCAGCTTTTAACAAAATTCATGGAAAGTAAGTGGTATGCTTTACTACACTGTGTAGCATAGACATCATAGTAGGCCAAAACTACAAAATTTATCTAGGTATTCACACTACACTTCATTATGCTAGATAACGTAGATAGCATAACACTTGGAAAAAGCCTTTGAACACCTCCAAAAGTTCTCATAGCTCATCATTGACCTTTATTCCTACTTCAACATCTCTCTGATAGCCAAAATTAGTAGTTTGTTTTGTTTTTTCACCTCCTGTTGGTCCCTAAAGTTGTTCATATGCTTGACCCTACTTGAAAGATGAGGGAAGATATAGTCTTGGAGTGTAGGATCCAATTTGAATTTGTTCTAGGCATTTTGTAAAAACATGGTAGTTCTTCAAATTTTGGCACATGTGGTTTGGGAAATATGGTCATAGTTTGGTAGATTTTTAGTCCTTGTTCTTTTCTTATCGATCATAGCACCACACTTTGATCCTAGCACATCAGTGTGACACATCCAAATTCATGCTATGTGGGGTCCAAGACATGTGGCATCCAAACCATGTCTCCCCCCAACCCTGGCTCTATAAATACCCTAGTAATTGACATTATTGTTGGCACATTTGGCCACTTCATGGAACAGTTGAAATATTTTAATGGAAAAAGAATCTATGGTTGTGAAGGCACATGAGCATTTCAGCTTTAATGTTGAAGGTTGGGTGTTGAGATAAAGGTACCAAATTTGTCCCCTACAAAATTCGAAATTAGTATTATGGCAAGGAAGAAAGTATGTGATTTGTGAGAATTACGAGTTGCAAATTTCGGTTGTTCAAAATCCGGATATACCCTTACAAGACAAAATCAAAAATTAGCAAAACCAGCAATGCCTTCATTGTTTTAAAGTTACGGAAAAAGAGAAGGTAAGTCAATCTCCATCCACCTGCGGGAGAAGAAAGCGAAGGAAAAGGGGACAGCGTTGCAGGGTATTAATTTAAAAAAAAAAACAGCAAAGCTTGAAACCTTCATACGCAAGGAACCGATGTGTATTGCAGGCTGTGGAGCATCGGCAAACAAAAAAAACGCAGGGAAATGAACCAGAAAAAACGCAGGGAAATGAACCAGAAAAAACGCAGGATATGTTGTTGCGATTTTGGTGGTGAGGCTGCGGCAATTCTGAAGGTTTTTACAGGTAATTTAAGCAGTCTACAGACCCATAAAACGTTGGCCCTTGGTTCTACAATCAGTGGCAATGACGGTAAAGATTCAAGGATGAATTTTCAAACAAAAACGCAGGAAGCCCTAAATCAGTTTTGGGGGCAAAACAGAAACATTTCGGGCAGTTTAAACCCTCTATTTTGGGCGCGTTATCTTTCAAAAGAAAACCCCTTTCTTCTCTAGCAAGCAACGGTGAATTCGGATTGCAGTTGCAGGGCACGGCGGAGTCGGATTTGCAGTTGCAGGGCCTTCCCGCGGTGATCGTCGGTTACGATTTTGCAGGGCCTTCTAGCACGGGGACAGTTTGAATCGGTGCAGTTTCTCGGCAAAAAAGAAGGAGAAAGAGCATTGCCTAAAACCGGATAAAACCTCCACAGTGACGCGCGATTTT
>MNCI01033107.1:0-17206 GCA_015680685.1 Gnetum montanum | reverse complement strand
TTGTCATATGCTCCAGGATTTGAAGCTTGATGGCATTGAAGTATGACTTGGAGCTTCTCCTCTTTGGTCTGAGGATCTTGTGCCATCCATGCGAGTGTTCTGATGTTTGATGAAGTTGGCACCTCCCACGAACAGGGTAGTTGCAGGAACATTTGGTTGTCTTTGACGTATCATGCTGTAAAGACCCGTTGTTCCTCTTCGTAGGCTCTGGCTTTGTCTTTGTATTCATGAAGATCTATTAGCTATCAAGCCAAGTCAGTAGCTACATCTTTCTATCCTTGGTAGCTTGCTTTGACCACCTCAAGTTTAGAATTTGCAACATCCAATTTTTCAACTAGCTTCTTGCATTTTGCAAATTTTGCCTCATATGTGAGATGGGTGGAAGCTACCTACTATTCGAGCTCTATTCTCAGGCACCCTACTATTAACATGGAAAGGTTTACATATTTGAGGTTTGCAAACTCCATGTATTCTATCAAGTCCTGAATCTACAGGTCTTAGTTTTTAACTTCCACTTGGTGGACAAAGGTGTAGGTGTCCAATATAGCCCTCCAATCAGTGTGTTGAGCATTGATAGTGTTGATTTAAGCCTTGGCCATATGGATCTCCTTCTCCAGGATTTTTTTGTACATTCCCACCTGATCACAAGAATGCTCCTTCAGCTTCTCATGTTATTTAGCCTTATTTTGCCATGCGCTTATCTCAATTGCTAATTTTTGGCAAATAGCACATACCTCCTCCATTAAGAGGGTTCGATTCTCTCAAGCTAAATGGCTTACATCTTGGTTGACCCGAATGAGTTGTTCTCATAGCTGATGAAAGTATTCATCGAAAACATTATTTTATTTCTCCACAAAGGTCAACCAAAGGTTATCTGCAAAAAAATTGTTTATTCTCTTCTTCTAAGGCCTTGAGTGCCTTAAGATGTGCATGGGTTTGGGCTTCTGCTATGGAGGCATCGCAAATAGCCTTCTCCTTTTCTTCTGCCACCTTCTTATTTTTTGCAATCAATCTGGTTAGTTACTCTAATCTAAAGTTATCCAGCTGGTCTGCAGGAAAAAATTGCAGAGGATCCTACTATGCTGATTGTAAGGCTACGAGCTGCTCTTGTAATCTCTGCACTTCAACTTTAGCATGCTCGACCCTTACTTTGGATATGACCAACTTCCCCTTTGTGGAAATGAGATTTGATTGAATTGCTATGACATCTTGAGGGATGTCAAATAGAGACATCAGGACTTACCCTATTTATAGCAATCGATCCAGTGCATCCTCATGTTCAGTAGGAGTCATTGAGGTCTCGACAAGAGTTTGAGCATCCCGTGCTCCTGAGAGATCTACTGATGGCACAACAGGTACATTAAAAGATTCTTTGATGTGATTAGTGACCACTTCAGTAGCTCCTGTAGCATTTTGGTGTTGCATGACCACCACAGTGGCCCCTTCACCAGTCTCTAACTGCACCTAAAAAGATGCCACATTTCCATAGATCTGCTGTGACCATCTACTTTCCCCTTCTCCTGTTTGAATTGATATTTCACCCTTTGTGCAATTCATTGAAACTGTAGGCTGATCAGCATCATTGATGATGTGAAAGAGGTTTGCATCATCACAACTTCCCCGACTGACCATCTCAGTAATGGCCCTAAGATGGCTCATCGACGGTTTGTAGTCTTGCGGCAACGGCGGCTGATCCAGGCCTGTGCCAGGCCCTGCTTCTTGTTGTTGGTTGGGACCCATGGCTGGAGGTTAACTGGACCCTGCAAGTTGAGTTGCAGGTGGTCTAGTCATCTATTCTTCTTCTTCTTTGAATCTCATCTCTTTACCAGTGCTCTTTCTTGGAGCTGGTGCATTTAGTAATTCAAAATAAGAAACATTCTAGGCTTTTCAGAGGATGTTATTTGTGTATCTCCGAATACAAGCCCATTGGCATAGTTTTCTGATAAGGCAAAGAAATGGTAGCGCCATCTTCCCTAACTTCCATTATTCAAATCTCCTTAGGATCTCTGTCAAATATAGATGGGGAAGGTTAGCGTTAACCTTTCCCATCAACACTACACATCCTCTAGTTGCATACATGGATATTCTTTTCAAATCTTTTGGAGGGAAGAGGTGATAGGTTCTGATTTTGAAGTAAACTCTCTTCCATCGTTAGCTCACCAAAAGCTTTATCTCTCCCATAAGCCTTCTCTAACCAATCCTTTTGCACATCAGGTTCTGATCGGGTAGATAATTGAGCAACATGAGGCCTTGAATTTGGAAGGTTTAACACTTCCAAACTAGCCTATGCAAAGAAATCTACTGTCACACCACAAATGTTAACTATGGTGCCTGGCTCCCTATTGTGCCAAAACTGGTACATTTCACCTAAGTACCAAGCACCGCTTTTAGAGAGGATAAGCCATAAGGGACACCCTTTGAGGTAGGCTGATCAGCAACTCCTCCTTCTTCCTGCCCAAACCATATGGTAGGAGGTTCTTCTTGATGAATGCTGAATGATTACATCTCCTATTCTGTCTATTATCTAGTAGGGCCTTGTCTTCCACCTCTCTGAGGTTGTTTCACTCCACGTTGAATAGGACCCTCCTGCTATGCACGTTTCGGGGCCATTCTGCAATCACACAGATCAAGCATTAGTAAGGTTGTTTTCATGGTTAAGTTATACCTTACTCCTTGCCTTAATTAAATATCTTATGTTATAATGTGTGACTATGCCTAAAATTTTGTAATAATGAGTCTTGTGACCTAGGTGGTTTCCATTTTTAATCTCCCAATATACCTAAGGTCATATGATTTTTGGCAAAATTATTCTAAGTGTTAAGTAAATTACCCTAACTGATGTCCTTTGGGTGATGATTAATTTTAAAAAATTTAGACACTTTTCGGCAAGTGTCTCTCCTCCACGACTAAATCGAACACTCTAGGTTCAAGTAGGTTCAAACGGAATTAAAATTGGAGCACCAGTGCGTGAGATATGGATGAAAAAGCAAGGGTCAAGCAATCACAAGTGGCAGCAAAAAATTTCAACAACTCCCCTTGCGTAAATGGCAAAATGATGCTAAGTGTTGCAGTAGGGGTTCCTATTTATAGGAAAATAGGACACGATATCTTGGCCCTACTAATGTGAGACACATGAAAATATCAAATTTTTAATGATTTTTCTTGAAATTAATGTTAAATATTGAGGACATTGGCAAGTATTAAGATGTTCTAGGGTAATTTCATCAATTTGAAAGGCACTATTAATGATAATGATGTGAATTTTAGCAAATAAAAATTTGGCGGTTACGAAGAAAAGGGAATGTAATGGTACATTGGAATGTTAAAATTTAGAGGGATAATAGTAGGAAAAGAGGATTGTGAAAAATTAAGTTGAGGGTAAGAAATTGTGTGTTTGAGCTAGAGAATTAGTGAAAATTACAAAAAAATTATATAAGTGGATCCTCCCCAAAGCAATTTTCAACCTATAATGCCCTTGTGTAACCACACTTAAAGTGTCCATGAACACTAGAAGGGTTAAATGTAATCCGCACTAACTTCACAAAACACACACATGTAAATATCACCAGAATGAGAGGAAAATTCTATGTTACATGGGTCATGAGCTACAATTACACAAATAGTGAGATGAGATGAACTATAGAAAGGAATCGTAGAGATTGGGACATGAGGTAACTGACCCAGGGCACAATGAATCCTGCATGTAAAGCATGATTAAGGTGTCATTAACCCATCATTCCAAGATCAGGGCCAAGTCCATCCTTCTAATCAGTAACATCGCATTACTTCATCTCATGATAAACAACTATGAGAGTACCATAACAACAAGGCATACGATCACTTGGCGTTTAGTACAAGGAAGGAGTAATTTTTGTTTTATGCCACTTCTTGTTTTTTTTTTTTTTTTTTTTTCTTATTTACTCTTCACTTTACTGAATCCAGAGAAGTCGCCAACCTTCAGGCATGGGTACATGTCTTTCCAGTGGGATCCCCTAGAACAACTTTTGAATTTTGAGTGCCCTTTTGATTACTCTTGCTCCCATTTTCATTAGATCTACAAGGATCTTAGTACAACCACATTGCATGATAACTCCCACAGATGTCACCAAAGAGAATCCACAAATCCCCTTGATGTCAGACCCTAATCATTCCTTCTTGATCCATCCTTCTTCATTCTAGGTACAATGAACACAAAATTAATTTTAAGTTTTAGAAATTTCAAGAATGTCACTATACCCTTGAACAGAACCTCTTATTTGTAAAGTGGATGAGTGGATGTAGTGGGCTCACTGTTCCAAATAATTGATCACTCATGACTTAATAACATAAAACACACCTCAACCAACGATCCACATGAGTGTTTTATTCATAGATGAGATTACTTACAAAAACGTAAAAAGACAAAAACATAAAAAGATAAAAAGATAAAATAAAAAGTTCAAAAATGGAAAACAAAAAGTTGAAAAATTAAAGAAAATAAAAATGGTTATTAATCCTGATTGTTATTGAAATGGGGGATATCCCCCATAACTAATCAGTTGAGGATGGCAAGGATTAATAAATGTAAGATGAGGATCGTTGCATGTTGGAAGTATTGAAACTGATCTATACTTATCCCCTTGGGGTTCACACACTTGATTATAATAGGCATAGTAGGGCACTTTATATGATGTAGTTCCCGGATAACGAGTTGACCCACTATGATGTTTGTGACCATTTGATGGCATGCAAGGATTAGGATGATACCTCCCATGGTTGTGTTGATTGGGCCGTATGGTTGTTGGAGTGTTAATTGGTGGCCCTGATAAAGTTACATGAGGTGTTGGGTTTGAAGGTAAGGTTGCACCATAGTGTGGGACTTGTGCTGGGTTGGAAGATGCAGTGGCCTCTGGATTATGTTGTCCCTTCTTACAGTCGTGTTTAAAGTAGGGACGCTTTTGATGTTGAGGAGGTTTCTCACTGCTGTTAGTAGTAGTAGCACAAGTATTATTCGTGGGTTGTTGCTATGGCAAAAACACCTTAGGAACAGTTGGTGGCATTGTGGAAGGAGGGAAAGGATGAGAATGTGGAAAGTTAGGAGGAATATAAGGTGCATAAGGTGGCAGTTGTGTTGGAGGTATGGGCTAATTGTATTGTGGATAATGGTATTGTGGTGAGATAGAGTATGTTGGCCTGAATGGAGAAACAGGATGTTGAACATGATAAGCATTTGGATTCGGAAAATATGAAGGGTGCCTCTAATCTAAGGGTGGTTTCCTCCACGACTGGGATGGTTGCCACTATGATCGAACAAAGTATCTCTATACGAATTGTAGATGTAACGTGTTTCCCCAATGCTCATGTATATGTAACAATATTGGGCATTGGTCCTTGGGGTGATTGTACAGGCATATGTTGCATTCATACGTATGATTAGCAGTTGAGATCTTATTCCCTTTATTCTTTTTCTCTAAATGTCTACTATTTCATCCTGCTTCCTGGGTTGTCAAAACTCTATCTCCAACGTTGTTGATATATTCTCCACACTTTTGATACATCCATTTCAACATCTTATTGATCTTTGCCTTGGCTTCTTCTAACAATTGTTGTATTGGCAAAGATGATGTTTCCACCTTGAGATTTGTTGATTTCTCCTTTTTATGATCATGGACCTTTGTTAGGTTGAAATGTTGGTCCTATTGATGTTTTTCAACACTCTCCCATCTAGCTAATTCTCCTTCTTTTTTTGCTACCCACTTAATAAGCTCTTGGATTTGGTGGGTTCATAAGTTGTATAGTTGACCTTGGGCATATACTCCTAAGGTCTCTCTTGTTTCATTACGTAGCCCATCAATAATATGGTACATTAGCCTTTCCTCAAAAAACCCATGGCCTGGACAGTTGTTTAATAATGAATAATATCTTTCTAAGGCCATGTCCAAGGGTTCATGTTGTGCTTGTCTCCATCCTTGGATTTTTTTCCTCGAGGCTGACACTCTTGTGTAGGTTTGATATTTTTCGTTAAAGGCTTCTACCATTGTTGACCAACGTTGTATTGAATTTGGTTATAATGACCTATACCATACTTTTGCTTGGTCAACGAGTGTCATAGGAAAGAGCTTAAGTTTTTGCCACCCATTATCAATATTATTCCATGTGCAAGCATTGTAGAAGGCTAATAAATGTTGTTGCGGATCTAAGTCATACCCTCTTGAAAATTTTGGAAAGTTGTTTAAATCGAGCCTGGGTAGTCAAATCTCTTTATGATGCCTACGTGAGATTCGAACAGCCTCTTGTATTTGCGTTAGGCTTGTAGTGGCTAGTGGGGGTTCATCGTCATCGGGTAAGTTATGTCACTTGCCATCAACGTCATCAACCATCAACTTCAACACAAAGCACTCTTCTTTTAACATTTCTTTTATGGAAAAATGTTTCTTGTCGCTAACTGTAGTTCCTCATCATTAGTGTCTATGGGCCATAGTTCTCTTAATTATATTTATCATCTAGTTCAGATTTCTTCTTTAAACAATGCCATGTATTTATGCCATGCCCTCTTTTTTTGAATTTATTACCTTTCTGATTTTATATTTCAAATTTTCAAAGTCTACATATTTACTACATTTATTTTTATCATGCTTCTTCAATCTACTTTTATTTGAGATAAGGTATACCATAAATATACCATAGCATATATCCTAAAATTTTTTTTACAATCTTTGTCTTTGTCTAGAGATTTGTCTATGGGTGGTAAGCATTGCCAAATATTAATTTATAATCAAATCACTACCATAATTTCTACCAAAATGTAGTCATATATTTGTTGTCTTTTTTTCTTACTATGCTACAAGAAATTCTAATTAATTTCATAAGCTCTTTGAAAAATGTTTTGCCACCTTTTGGGAATAATCGTTTAAAAGAAAAACATGAAATAAATTAGGTCATCTTAGCAAATCTATTTACCATAAGGATGCAATCATTTGCTGTCATAGTTTTAGGAATACTAGTGATAAAATTTATGATGATGATGAATGCTAAAATTCATGTTGATTTCATCCTTAATCTCTCTGGAATTGGAATTGGTTGGCACAAGCCTACATTTATAGCAACTTTTGATCAAGGCCCCATGCCTAGCATGGGTGAGGTTGGCCTCAACATTGAGAATGTATAGGATGGCACCACATTCATCCTTAGCACCCCTCCATCTGGTCCCCAAGACAATGATGAATGCTACTGCTGGAATAGAAATAGATGCATTTCATTCCAGAGGTGTTTTCATTGTTGTTGTACCTTGTCATGCCATATATGTATGGATCGGACATCGATGCTACTCTTCCATGGAGAATACTACCAAGATTTCTGCTTCACCATTTCTCAGGTACCAGAGATGCAAAGGTCGAATTACCATTATTAGGGAGGGGGAAGAACCACGTGGATTTTGGGATTCTTTCTGTTGTACTTGTCTGTTGAAAAGTAAAGAGACTTGATTACTTTTAACGCCAAGATGCAGAAAATATTTCTGTGAATGTAAATGTGCATAGAAATGCAGTAGTAAGTAATAAAAGAGTCCAAAGATACCATCATGAGTATGACATTTTTGAGAAGGCAATATTGTATATTGAAAATGTTTTAGAAAAACGTATGCAATCGTGTTTAAGTTCTAACGATTGGCTCCACTATGTTGAAGTGTTTTACGCTATAGTAAGCATTTCAACCTCAAATTCTATATTGCAACTTGACGGTATTTCAGCAACAATGAATCGCATTTAAAATGAAGTAAAATCCTTTCAAGAATGTATATTGAACTCTCTTATTAAAATAAGAAATAAAATGAAAATTGGTGCACTGTATAAATTAATATAATTTGGGTTTTTCATACAAGAATGTATATCGAACTCTCTTATTAAGACAAGAAATAAAATGAAAATTGTATAAATTAATATAATTTGGGCTTTTCATATGTATAATGACAGTTTTTTAGTGTCCATGGTTACCACTTACCAGTCACTTTCACACAACCAGTCAAACCTTTTTAAAATTCATTTTTAAAATATGCTTGAGCTTACCTGAAAAGGTTGAGCTTTGCACTCCGGGTTATCTTGATACCTGAAGAAGCCTCGCTATCGAAGGCATCAATATCGTATCCATGTAGTTCACACATTGCTCAAATTTTCGAGTGAATGTTCTTCTTGATTAATCGTTAAACGGGGCAGAATTGCCATGTTATAAAATTTATGTTGCTTTAGTTAATAGCTATGGTGACAAGCTGATAACAATAGTGTCGTAAGACCCTTTGAAAAGTGAAAAGAAGATGGGCAGTGTTTTTCCATCTTACGGCTAAACATGGTAGGCAGAATTTCGAGAATAGCTGACTTAGCTTGGAAATAGTACTGGAACTTTAGCCTTTAGGGACTTATGCTAAAAATATATGATTTTGTCTCCAGGATGAACCGTACATCAAGAATTTCTGGTATGCAGTTTGCCCTGCAACACATGCTCCAACGCTTTTGAATTTCTAGTCATTAGCGCGTTAATTCAAATTTTGAAGAATCACAGTCATGACAAACAACTCTTCCTATTTTCTGTGCTTTGAGATTAGGTTTATGAATCTTTTTGGGTCTTCATTTTCTTCTTGAAATAATTCATACACAGTATTTAAAATAATAGCATGCTGAAACCAACCACGTTTGATCTAAATTTACAGTAAACTAAAGCTGATCTTTGCAGCCTGTCTTCGGCTTACTTTTGACCAGTACGAGAGTTCTAGATCTTGGATAGAAGACCTTGACTATAGGTTTGTGTACAAAAATAGTAATTGTATTGAACTGAACTGTTCAAAGTTCAAACGCGAATTTGACCAATGCACCAACGAGTAGATGAGTAGGTACTGGTTGAGTCTTACTTTACCAAAAAATTGGGAGAGTTGCTGTACTTGCACAACAACTTTTATTTTGCTATTTTGTGTTATGGTAGGCCCAGCTGTTGTGAAAAATTGGCAAGGGTTTGCTAAGCCGTCCTTCAGAAATGACTTGCAACATTGTTGTCCAAGTGTTACGAAAAGTACACAAGGATTTCCACGTATATTAAGAACATTAGGACATTGTCTCGCTACAAATATTTTTCCCTAAACACTTGAATCCCAATAACTTAGTAGTACCTACCCATATCTAGGGCCGATACATCAGTAAAATTAGGGAAACCCCAAGCTTACTTTATTATTCCAAAGTTGATTTATCATTTATAATCAAGCCTAAGTCACTAAAAAATATTCATGTCAGCCATCCATCAACATATTAAGGTCTATTTCAATGAAATAATTCATTTTAGTATTCTAAAATAACCCAAAATCAAACTCATGACCTTGATGTTTAGAACTCAAACTCTTAAGCATCTTCCCACTAGTTACCATGACAACTTTCCTCATTTTTAAATAATCCATTAATAAAAATATAAACATATAAAATTTTAAGTTAAAAACTTAAATTTTCATCCTAACACATAGGGTTAGGGAAGCCACCCTAAGCAACTAATCATAATGCTACAAAGCACTAGCCTGGCTAACCCATAACCTGATAGGTTCACAAGGCTAGGTTGCATCAAAAATAGTGTAGCTACACAAAAATGATGTTGCAAACGCTGCACCAATAGCATGGCATGTTTACTAATGGTGTGGGATTAACCATTGTCTAAATGGCACTACATATAGTGTTAAACCCCCCATAGTTCCACCACCAAAATAGACACTATATCCTATGCATTTCTCACATCTTTTCTATTACTTTTGTGCTAAACATGTTGTGCTCCGCATTACTTCCATCATGTATGCCTTTCCTAATATGCCACCTATTTGTCTTCACCTACTATTTATTGAGTTCCTTGCTACTAGCCACACTCCATCGATGCTAGAAGAACCATCACTCCATACTAGCATGGAGTCCACTATACCAATGCTTCATACTAGCATAGTGTCCACTATCACTATTTCTTTGTACTAGCACAGTGTTGGAAAAAATTCTATCAAGGGACGAAAAATTTAAAAAGTTCATCAGTTAATAGAAAGAACATTTAACTTTAATATGTAGACATGGTTGAATTTGACCAAATGGTCAAAATAATAGTTTCATAGCAACTTGAATAAAAATTTCATAATTAAGTATGCTTGTATTAAAGTAGTAGTAGGATGAATGATCTCTTAGGAAGTCTTAAAATTCATGTCCAAAATTTTAATCATTAGAAGCCCATAACTTTTGATTCTAAAATACATTTTCAACAAAAAAGAGTTATTTCTAATAAAATTTGACCTCATGGATGCAATGGAAAAGCTAGATCTATCCTATGGAATTCCAAAAATTAGTTTTTAATCCTTGCCCTTAAACTTTGCCTTAAGATCATTGGAAGTTAGTGAAACACCACTAATTTCGGCCTAACACTATGAAACAAGAACAACTCAAAGCCTTTTGAGCTTTTGGGAGGAAAAACTTTAACTAAGGCATGGAACTCACGTCGAGTTTGTCAAGCCACGCTAACTCATGCCGGGCTTGTCAAGCCAGGCTTGCTCATGCTGGGCTTGTCAAGCCGAGCTTTCCCTCAACATGAGCAACTCCAACGACTTCAAGATCAAGTTAAAGATAGTCCAATATGAGGGTGCAAGTCATCTTCATAGGGCCAGTATTGTCCACTTCAAGTTTTAGCATTCGGGAGTTCGGATTTCAGGCCAGATTGCACAAATTTTCTTAGTCACACTGAGGTCACACTTAGGTCACATTTAGCTCACACTAGCAGCGTGATTACTGATCATGCCCATCGTGAACAAACACTAAGATCCTTAAAACCGAGTCAAAATGGTCTGACTTCGAAGGTGCAAGTCATCCTCAAGGTCCATTGATGACTACTTCAAGTCCCAGCCTCCAGAATTCGAGACTTCAGGTCCAAAATCACAAAGATTTTGTTACTCATGCTTAGGTCATGCTGGGGTCACGCTCAGCTCACACTAGCAGCATGAGCCCAGCGTGAGCTACCAAAAGTGACACAAATCAAGGCACACCCAAGCTCAGTTTTCAACATGTAGTTCACTCTCAGGGTCAACCATAGTCAGGCAATTGTTGCACTCAAAGAACAGGCTTCAAAGATAAAAAAATGGTGTGAAATGTATCATTTTCATCTTACGCACGCCCAGGTCATGCCAAGGTCACGTTCAGGTCACGCTGAGCTCACGTTGGCAGAGTGAGTCTAGCGTGAGTACTGATCACGCCCAATCAAAAGCACACCAAACACATGTTGAGGACACGCCAAGACAAAATAATCTCACACTGGAAGCTTTTGTGAAACAAAAATGCCTCAAACAGCCACAAAACCACTCACATCAACACCTTGTAGTAGTCAATCCATGGATTGAGAAGTTCCAAGAGAACCGGAGTCAATTTCTCTTGTTGTACACTCATTTTTATTGTAAATTTTCACCATTTGTGAGCTTGTCAAGCTCATACGCTCCAAATTGCATTTTCTTCTATGGGCATAAGCTAGCTAGCGTAAGCCAATACATGCTGTAAGATACAGTGCATCCAGTCAAGAACGTAGCCTGCCTACACACGTCCAATTCACATGCAGCTGTCCATCAAACACCTGTCACACGATCCGTTTCCCTCTCATCTCTCAACCGTTGATCTCATCCATGAATTCTGCACTCGAGCCTAGACAAACCTTATAATTACCCCGTCCATTCACATAAATGGGGTTGGCAATTTTGGAGGTTGATGACTTTGGGAGCATCAACTAGCAACTTTGGATGCTCGGGCACACGTGACTCCTAGCATCCAAACACCTGTAAACACATCACTCCGGGGCTTAGCGCTTGACTTGCCATCCACATACGCAACTACACTTTGACCGATGCACATCCTTATTAAGCAATACAATACAGTTCATTATTTTCTTCCATTACATTGTTTGCTTTGTTTTTACGCTTTGTTTACATTTCGTACATCACCAATTATGATAACCCCAGTGCAAGCCATATCTTACACTTGGGGAGGTCCTTGGTTGATTTGCGTGCAGACCATCCAAGGCACTCTACCTTCACTTTTTTTTTCAAGCTTTCCCTCACACAAACGTAGGGTCGGTTGTGTCTCTCTGGCAATCTTTCAGCGTTTGTTTTCCCCTTCTAGCCTCATGCCGACTATTTCGGTCAACACAATAAATTGGTGCTAGAAGGAGGACAAACTTGTTTACCGTCTAGTCAAAACGTTGATCACGTTACCTTTTAAAAGCTGTGCAAACTAGGTGCCAAACTCAAGCCCAGCTTACTCAAGCCCACCATAGTCTGCTCATGCTAACCCTAGTCTGCTCACGCTAAATTTATTGGACGTACAACCCTATAAAACTCTTACATTACAGACAGCACTTCAAACTTTGCAACTGCATCATCAGAACCCAAATAGCGTACACACGCTGCTTAAATAAGCTGCTTCATAGATAGCCTGCCAAGTAATGTTCCCACCACCACCATCGATCGATCATAGCGAGCTCCTCTCAGTACTTGCAACCTACATCTTGCCTGGTACATGCTTGGCTTGTCAAGCCAGCTTACTCATGCCCAGCTTGTCAAGCCTAGTTTACTCATGCTCAGCTTGTCAAGCCAGCTTACTCACACCTGACTTTTCAAGCCCAGTTTACTCATGCCCGGCTTGTCGAGCCAGCTTACTCACGCCTGGCTTGTCAAGCCTAGTTTACTCACGCCACTATGGAATATTCCCAAATCAACACAGTGACACTACAAATCTCTGACTTTGGGTCTGAGACCTCAAACCCTATGACTGTGACAGAACCCATAACTATCATTGAAGAGATAAACCCTCAAGGTTCAACTCGCCAGTCACTTAGGCTATAGGGCAAGGACCCTACTTACGCAATCCTCACACGAGAACAATATAACTTCATTTGTAATGTGTGCCCACAGTGTGATGTTAAGTGGTTAACCGAAGACTTTATTCAAGTGTGATGTACTTGACACATTACATGCCTGAAAATAAAGATTGAGATTACTTTCCATCATTGCTGCAACACATAGTTTTATTATTGTTTTCATTTAGTTTAATGTTTACTGTTTTCATAGCTACTGATTTACTTTCTATGCACTTTACCATTATTGTTGTTGAGCAGAATGAGTACAACTAATCTCAAATACGTAAGTGTAGCTGCTTGGTAACCTAGTAGTACTATCACTTGGTACACCTAGTAGTGAAGCACTTGGTAATTCCAATAGTAGTTTCACAAAGTCCAAGGTGTGAATGGAAGGGTAGGAGTGGCTGCTCATTGCATAGGCTAGATTAGATTTATTAACTATCGTTTAGATTTAGAAACCTTTACTTTTAGCTTATGTCTATTAGGAGTACTTTGGCCCATACAACATCAATATCATATATCTCATCGTGAGTTAAACCATACACATCGATTTTACTAACTTACGTGGGAAGACACTGATCACAAACTTTAACCAATTACTAGTATAATCACATTGCCTTGTTTACAGAATTCAATCGGGATTGTGCATGAACACTCATATCTCGTATGGTTGGGTGTTGGATACGCCACCACTCATCACCCTCATACACTTAACCTATGTAAAAATGATTACTATATCATATTGCATTACTTAGATAAGCATAGAAAAATCAATACTTTTAGAAATAGCTTGCAAAGATGTTTGACGTCTTCCAAAAGTTTCGCTCGTTCTAACACTTTTCTTCAAACAAAAAATACATGCTCTTTGGTGTTTAAAATTGGAGAACAATTTAATTCCAAACCTCTTAACTTTACCATAACCATGAGTTTTCATTATTTGATTTTTGCTGCCTATTTTAGCTAACTTGTCATATAAAACTAAGCCATTAAAAAACAAAGATACTCTTTGTTCTGACCCTATATTATAGATCGAAAATAAATGCACTTTGATGCTTGTGATGGCAGAACAAGATTTAATTATTGACATGTTGGCTTTAGTCGATAACCATGAATGTTCATGGTTTGATATTGGGCATACTATTTGATAACTCTACTCCTACTTGTTTACCCCATTAACAATCTAAAAATGCCAAAGTACAGATGGTGTTCAAACATTAAAATGTTGCTTGTAATGGCAACTGGTAAGGAGTGTATACTATTTGCATGCAATTAAAAACATTTTCAATTTGCACCCTTCCAGGAAGTTTACACATGCCAGAAACTTAAAGTAACTATTGCTCTGACACTATATTTTAGACAAATTAAATGCTCTTTCATGTATGAATCGTAAAACAAATTTAATCTCAGAGCTCTCAGCTTTCACAAAACCATGACATCTCAACTTTAACATGACCATGAAGATTCACCCTGTAAAGTTGTTTGAGCTATCCAAGCAAGTTGTCATATTTGACCAAGCTATTAAAAAACAATGATAACGTTTTATGTGACAGTATATTTCATATGGAAAATAAATGCACTTTTGTGCCTGAAATTGTATAACAAAATTGAATTCTTAACGTTACAACTTTAACCATAAAGATGAATGTTGGTAGTTTGTTGATCCTGCACATAGAACTCAGATCCTGAATGTCTACTCATTAAAATGCTAAAAATGCATGAGTAGGCACAGATGGAGTTCGCCCATTAAACTATTGCTTCTAATAGCAACCTGAAAGGAGGGTATACCATCTCCAAATTGAAGAAAACATTTTCATTTTGCATAAATAAAGTAGCTTTTGGTAAGAACTGGCACGCAATATAACTCAATTCCTCGTTGTCTACCCATTAAAATCTTAAAAATGATTTAAGCATTGAAGGCATTCCGATATTTAAAGGAGAGTAGCCTATCTATATATAATAAGAAAAATATTTCATTTAAGGGTTTCTGCTCTTTACAATATGAAAACATACTAGTTTCTATTTTTCATAAAGAAAGTAGCTTTTGGTAAGAGCTTGTGCGCGAGATAGGAACAGAAACCCTTCCCCTTCCACACAGGCTAGAAACATATATGCAAGCCAAACACTAGGGTAAAAATTAACAGAATCATTTCACACCGGAAATCTTCCAACCTTATCAACTTGTGAGGTATTTTGACTTACCCAACGGCTCCCCCTCTAAAACTCCAAGATTATGTCATTTTTCAAATCTCTCCACCAAATCTGTATCATAATGATATGACTGCAATCAAGTAACCTTGTGTCAGGTGACATCTGCAACATCTTAGCAAACAATCCATATATTTGGCATTCGTATCCATAGCCATAAAAAGATGAAAACTGAATCTCCATAGAACCATTCCAGAATATTTGAAAAATTAGATGTATGGAAAAGAACAATGCAAGGTTCGCATAAAATCTGAGAGACATCCCTGCTACAATCACTTCAAACCTATCACTATCAAATCAGACAGAAAAACAAGGAGAAGAAAGGAGATGAATGGTTTCATGTTTTGCTTGTATGCAACTCTGCCATTCAAAGAAGCTGCAAATCAAACCACAGTAAACCCAGAAAATTTATTTAAACGTCATTTTACTAACTATGTAAAGGGGATGAACCATCGCCCTCTGTTTTCTAACTATCAAATATCAAATTATAGCCTCATATTAAAAACCATTTTTGACATTTTGATATACTAAAATAACGTGGAACACCATTGAGAAATTCCTCTATGGAAACACGGAAAGCAATATTAGCAATATTATCGGAAACTGCAGACTTGCTAAACAGTAGTGGCCAGCGTGTAAACAAGCACCATACCATTGATCCATTAAACAGGGATCGCGTAATTTCAAAAATGTAAGGGGAGTATCAGAAAAAAACTACTTGATAAACAAAAACTTTAAACACAAAACAGAACTCTTGAAAATGTCATACATATTTTTGGTTGAAAAGAAATATGGTGTGAATTGCTCAAAATCTATTGACAGAACTCATTCCATTCTTAGAATCCCTTGGTAAAAGAGATACAGAGAAAATTCCACTGATTCTATCAAATCGTTCTGAAATCATCACCGAATAAGCATAACAGGAATGTCAAAGAATGTTCCAAAATCAAGTGAAATGATCTCGGTTTGAACCAAGGGTGATAACAGAGAAGTGAAATTGAAAAATGAAATTTCTGCTATGTACAAGAGAATTTCATTTAATGAAAACTAGGAGACTTCTTCGAACTACAGTAAGCAAGCAAGAAATACTGAATTGCCTGGTTACAGAATAAAATCACAACCAAACAACCGCAACTTTGGCCAGAGACATAGCCCTGTCCAGCATTTGCTCATCTTCGTCGGCCAAAACACTCCTACATTTTCCTGGCAAGCACTCTACATGCTCCAATTCTAGAGCAGCAGGAGAGCATGCCTCCACCACTCCCGGATTCGCGACTCTGCCAGAGTTTCTGGTACCCGATATTTTGCAAGACGATGCATGCATGTCTGTGGCGATGCCTATGGCATGTACATGAATCCAAATCCTGCATCACACATTCAAACAGAGGGATTTAATCAAGCATAGTAAATCTAGAACACTGTGAATCTTAGGATCTCCAAGGACAATCCCATTAACACTTCACAATGGCACTCTATAATTTAGATGTAGATCTAAGAAAATGAGAATAATTAGTAATGTACCTTAACAGAAGACAGTTGTTGGTGGCGAGAAGAGGAAGGATCCGATGAAGGTCAACACAAAGAGAACTGCAGCACGTGTCTGCAATTGTGAAGAGGGCAGTCCATGGCAACCTTAAGCTTATATTTGCAAAAGAAATGAATCCTGGCTAAATGTCCTACGTCCCCTACGTTATTTTTAACTAAAAATTTCTCTCATGGTTGTTTACCCCCATAGAAACAATTGGTTGTTTACCCCCATAGAAACAATCGGCTCATAATCCGGGTCGGAGTCTACGTCGGTTAGAGTAACGTCCACAGTAACTAGGTTTTCCTTGTTTATTTAGTCCTAGGCGCTCTCAAACATTGGCAGCCATGGGTCAGACTCCAAATCATTGTGGCCTCACAAAATAGTGTCCGGAATCTGTAGCTAGGTTTCTACCCAAAAAGAATGATGCTGGTCGTCCTCATGCCGTCTCAGGGCCATAACCCCTGCACAGAACTTCGGGAGCCAGAGCCATGTCAGTATAGGTTATCCACAATGTCCGTAAAGATCTTGCCAGTTTGAAGAAAATGGAAAGGGGGGCCATAACCCCTGCACAGAACTTCGGGAGCCAGAGCCATGTCA
>MNCI01033102.1:22651-33445 GCA_015680685.1 Gnetum montanum | reverse complement strand
GAAGGAGCTTAGAGGGTAAGGTAGGGTGTGCCAAGTTAATCAAGAAAATCACATCGCAACACAGTAGCATTTGCTACTGTGGCGAGGCATACCATTGATCGATGCCTCTCTAGAACACACCTTGCAAACACAGAGAGCAAACCAGGAGAAATAACTGTGATGCAAAATAGAGGCAAAAGTCTTGCTCATTGTAGGTGTTGTTGAAGCTCTTGGACATCCGTGTTGGTGCACGGTGTCCAAAGTAGGAAGGCCAGTAGTGGCCTTGACGGCATCGGTGTGGAGGAGCCGACATCAGGGATGTCAGGAGTTGCTTTAAGTGTAGATGCTTAGGAAACCCTATCGAAGGCATGCATTTTCAGATCAACTATGGGATCAGCTACCACATAGCTAAACGTTGTTTGAGCCTTGACATTGGCAAGGGGTTGGAGAATAACACCATTGTGGCTAGGCCACAATACTGTCGGAACTCCAACTGCAGGCACTGACCAAGGACCTACCGTCAGGGTGATGGGTCGTGGTGATAGTGGGTTTAGGGGGCTAGTGAAATGCCATACAGCATCTCCATGGGGTCAGCAAGATGGCAAGGGAAGTGGCATCGCATATTTCCTAGATCGTGTTCTCATTGCATCATGAACTACGTTATGCAATTGCAATGTCCCACCCCACGTCGGCATTGTGCATGCTCGGTTGTTGTGTAGTCAACGCCGATGCATGCTAGGGATGCACCGCAAACCCAGTTTAAGGTCTTGGTAGACCATGTGCTGGTTTAAGGTCTCAGCAGACTGCTATTCTAGTTTATGGTCCTAGTAGATCGTGCATGCTGGCTTAAGGTCCTAGCAGACTGTACATGCCAGTTTAACATCATAGCAGATGCTTGTTGCCAGTTTTACGTCGTAGTGGATGAGCTATGCTAGTTTTACATCATAGTGGACATTGGTGAAGCTATGCCAATTTAATGTCGTAGCAGACGTTTGCTTGCCTGTGCCAGTTTTACGTTGTAGCGGACGGCTAAGGCACAAAGGTGTAAAACTGCTAAAATGCAAAACTATCAATGTGCTAATGTGAAAATGCTAGTTTAGTGTCATTTCAGACTGCAAAAATGTGAAACTGGTAGTTTAATGTCATCGAGGACTGCCAATGCATGTAAGAGACCAAAATTGTTAGTTTAAGGTCTTCCTGGACCGATAAAATTGCAACTATGCTAGGGTTTCTAGTTTAAGGTCTTTCCAGACTCGTAGAATCGCTGCTACGCTAAGGTTGCTAGTTTAAGGTCTTTTCAGACTAGTAGAATCACTACTATGCTAATGTTGCTAGTCTGGTTGGCTAGATATGGGATGGGCACCTTTCAAGCTAATCCCCATGGAAGCCATTTTAGTCGCCCTTCCACAGTTCCCTTTGCCATATAAACCTGGTAGGTTAAGCAGTCAGTGCAACATGTTGGAATGTCCTTGTTACTTATGTATTTCTACATTCTTATGCTAATCATTTTTAAGCAAACTACTGTAGGGGTGAAGGGGTCTTAGGAGGTGATGGTGGTAGCCACTGAGAATCAGGAGGCAAACATCTACTTCAAAGATGGAGAAGTAGCTGCGAGCCAACGGTGGATACATAACGAACCCTTTGGAGTCCTTGGTTAGGAATCTCCACAATTCTGGGTTGCTATATTTGTTTCTAACCCCGAACCCAAACGTTCCTACTACCTGAGATGCTCTCCTTGGTGGACTTCTTTTCCAACAAGGTGGATTGTAGACCTTTTCGATGTCCTTGTCGATGGAATCCTCATAGGGTCGAAGTCCAAGAATGAGTTAACCCTTTAGAAAGATGACATTGTGGAGTGGATAGGGATTTCTAAAGAGAAAAGGGGTATCCCTATGGATAAGGTCAAGGAAGAGGCTACCAGAGAAGTTAACCCCATCTTCTGTTCTCATGCTTTCCCCCAACTACTTTCCCAAAGGAAGGTTCTTGGGATTGAGCAGGGCTGGGTAGTGCACGAGGTTATGGAAGAGGGGGCTTGCTACAACTAGGCTAGGTTTCTATGTACAGGCTTGTAGGCTGAAATCATGGGGCTCCATAAGAAGCAAGAGTCCCATTCCAACATACATTACACCTTCTACATAGCCTGTCTGCGGTGCTTTGCAGAGTTTCTGATGGTCCACGAGAAAGGGGTCTAGGTGTTACGGAATCACAACCAGATTTCCAAACCGTGGATTTGCCAGGTCCTCTGGATCACTCGGGCCCAAGATCCCCTAGAAATAATTGGGAAGTCATTCTCCGTGATGACTAAGGATCGGGTGGCCTACAACTATCGTGGCTAGGACAGTGTAGGAGATTTACCCCCTGTTGTNACCTGCTATATGCTAACTTGTTTTGAGCTAATGCAAACATGTTTTTTGGCTACTAGACGAAGAAGAGGAAGAGGAAGAAGGTGAAGAAGAGGTGTCAAACCCCAAAGTGGGGGCAGTGAATAAAGACATGGAGGCCCCAATTTTAAAAGAAAGGGCACCAGTCAAGAGGAAGGGAGCTCCCGCCACTGAGGCAGGGGCTCTTGTCATTAGACAGAATCCTCCCGTTACTGAGGAGGACATTCTTGGAGACAATGAAGAAGAGTCTCCTATGAATAAAAAGGATGCTGGTTCCTCAAAAGGAAAGCAACCAGCAAATGAGGAACTGACCCTCACAGACCTGGTAGGGACTTCTACCAAGGCTACTGCCATCGTCTTGCATCAGCAAGAAGGGGAACCACAATTAAACTCTGGTGAGTTCAGCAGTATGTCTACCTTATCATAGCCTATTTTGATCATTGCAGACTTGTTCAACTGTATGATAGATACTATTGCTAAAGTTGTAGGACCACCTTTGATTCATGTGGGATCATGGGCCAAGACCCCTGATAAGTTTACATTTATGCAAGGGGTTGTCGATGACATGATCAGCTGCCTCCAGCAGATTGACCCTGAAGTGGGTAAGTGGTGGTACTGAACGTTCTCATGTTACTATGCTAAAGTTATAAATTTTTTAACCTTTCTATGCCAACACAACTAATATGATCTTTATGTTGTGACAACCTCTCGAATCAAATGGGACCCGGCGCAGCCTTTAAAAGTCAATGTTGTGCCTACGTTCCCATCGGAAGTGACCGAGGTACATTGTTGCGCATACGACGAGGCCAAAAAATGCACCTTACACTCGGCTTGCTCCTTGTGGGAGTTCAAGCATGTTAACAAAGACCTGTGGAAACAGGTCCAAAAGGCTGAGAGGGAGAAGGCTGAGCTGAGAGCCCAGGTGGGGGACCTCAAATCGAGAAATGAATTCCTCCTAGCCCGTGACACCAATAACGAGGACTTGCACATGGTTGTGATAGACCATGCTAGATTTTGGATAGTTGTGTGTCGTAAAAATGAAGCCACTCACGAAATAATAGAGTAGTAGATGCAGATGGACCTGCTGGTCCAGAAATGTCAGGATTGGACGGATTTTAGTACCAGGGTCTACGAATGGGGGTAGTCCCAAAAAAATCATAAACACATGTATAAATTGGAACATGCTAACTATCGTAAACTGTACAGGGATGCCTCTATGAAAGCATTTACCTACAAATTTGTAAATTCTATTGGTGTTTCTAAAGCCTTTGGCAAGTTCAAAGAGCAGGTAAAGGTTATGGAATCTCTTGAATGGAAAGTGAACCTTTCCACAGGAGAGATTGCAACCATCTTTTTTTCTCTGGGATCATCGAGATGGACAACCACCAAAAGGGAAAAGGCTGCTATAGATGCTGAACCAAGCAATATGCGTTGGGTGGACATCATGGAAGAAGAGGTCTGGTGCTACCTCAAGCTCAATTTAGACTAGATAACCTTTGAGACAGATGTAGGTCCTTCTCAGGTCAGTCACTTTCTACTGTATTAATGCTCATGCTCTGTTGTAACTCATGTGTGCCGTCCTAACTAACCACTTCACTCCTATGGTGCAGGTTCTAGATGAAGGCACAGGGCCCACAGTAGGAAGGAGTGAAGAGGAAGCAGGGGATGATGCAGCGGAAGATGATGTAGAAGCAAACGATGGTGAAGAAGATAATGCAGGCGAAGGGAACCCATGATAGCATGGGGGGTTTTTTTTTCTTTTTTTGAAATTTTGGAAATTTTGTAGAACTTTGCAAACCTTGCTTAAAAGGCACAAAATTTAAATAAAAATGAGAATTGATTTTACGCTAACTTATGCATTTTCTGCTTGTTAAGCATTATGTAAATTTTATGCTCTTATGTGTTAGTTTTAGGCCGTTTCGAGCCTTTGCTAGTTTTAGGCCATTTTGGGCCATTGCTAGTTTTAGGCCATTTCAGGCCATAGGTATCAAAAGGACAATGTGATAACAAAAGAAAAGGTGAAGTTCAGTGTAGATGTATGCATGCAAAATGAGAAAAAGTGGCAAATGCACAAGGGGTGGAAACTAGGTAGGAAGCATTAGGGTTGCTACACTATGTGTAGTTACTTCTTAACCCATCATGTGTTGAGTGAAACATATGGCCGAGGTGTCCTACTAGGGCCTTCGTCTGCATCATTACCTTCTGCTTGGAAGGGTAACTTAGCCCACATGCCTTCGTTTTGGAAACTGGCTTCCTAAGCCGATTCCACTGCTGGATGGTTAATGCATGTGGAGGTAGACGCTTCATTCTTAGAGGTTATGACCTCTGAGCCTTGTTCCATGTCTATGTTGTTGATTGCTTGTGCCGCTATCTCATCACCATGGATCACCACCTCTCTGCCCGTGTAGGGAAAATGGATCTCCTGGTGTATGGCTGAGGAGACAACCCTAAATTGTGCTAGCCATGACCTCTCTAGGATCAGGTAAAACCTGAGCATTTCTTCGACTACGATGAACATTATGTTTGTGGGGAACTGGTCCCCTGCTACAAAGTCTATGTTGATTATGCCCTTCACCACGACTAGTGCCCCATTAAACGACCTTAGGCATGATGTGGTTGTGGGCTTGATTTGGTCGACTAAGCCCAACTTGTCCATGATAGGGAATGGGATGACATTCGTGGTAGCCCCATCATCAATGTGTACCCTTCGAATTCGGTATTGGCCAACTTGAATTGTGATGAATAGGGGTGCTATGGTCACCTGACCCCTTTTGGGATCCTCCCTAATGACATCATTGCAGAAAGTTACTTGGGACAGTTTTGGCTCTGCAAGGGCAAGAGGGAGCATGACCGAGTGGATTGCTTCCTCTTCCGCTAGCATGTCTTCATTGACTGGAATCACCGTCAACATGTGGATTAGAGTCTCACGGTGTGGGATGGATGTCATGATTAGGTCGTACAAGCTCAACGTAGTGTTTTTTTGTCTTATATCTTGTTTGACCTGAGTTAGGGCATCCAAGAGGTCTTGGCCACCCCCTTATTTAACACTTTCCTCCTCTTCTATTCGTCCTAGGAGACGAATTTTCTGTTCTCGAGGAGGGATGATTTTAGGTCTGAGTTCAGACCCTTTTCGGTAGGGTGACGTGGATTGTGTGGTTGTAGCAACATCCCTCTTTGGCGATGAGGGTGTACATGTAGGGGGTCAAGACGTAGGCTTGGGAGTACTTGAGATGGTACTTCCTTTCGATGTCTCACATGTGAAATGCACTTTCCATTTTTTAGGATGAGAAGATTATTTGAATGTCCTATGTGGGGCAGGGGCTATTGAAGGAGTTGGCCCCTGATAATGAAAGGAGATAATGACATTAACGTGTGGGGTTGCATGGTTTTGCTAACAGACGGCATGGGGATAGATCTCGGAAGAGGGATTCTCAAGACAAATGCCTTCTGTGAGCCTCAGCCAGTCGCTGATGGCGCTGGTGTACTACGCTAAAGCACATGGACCACGAATGGCTAACAGGGTGGCTTGGGATCATTGTCAATGCTGATGGTGTTGATAACGTAATCGACATTGTTGGCATTGAGGGGGTCTATGTAGACATGCATAGATTGGTTTTTAGGGCATACTGGGTTGCTTTCATCCAGCATCAGTTTTCCCTGATCGATCAATCTTTGGATGTCATCCTACAACACCAGAAAATAATCAGTATTGTGACCACACTGTTGATGGTAGTCACAAAACTGATCCAACCTAAAGCCCTTAGGAACTAGAGGCTCATTAGGCAAAGCCAAAGAGGGGTTCCTAAAGAGCTCATAATAGCGTTGATGTCTCTTGATCCCTTCTTCTGACATCTACTTGTGTGGTATGTACCCTGCTACCCGTAACTTCTTTAGAAGGTCTGAAGGCTTAAGAGGAAGCAGGGTGTACTTTGAACGATCTTTACATTCAAAGTTGGGTTTGGGTTGTGCAGATGTCTCAGGCATGAGTATGGTAGATTGCGGTGCGTGGCCTTGCTTGGGCATAGGATTGGCTATGGGTATGGTTGGTTCTTGCTACTCTTGTTACCATTGTTATTTGGTTTGGGCTTGGCTTCGCTTGCCACAACGGCCATTATGGCTGTTGGGGCCTTACCCTTTTCATTTTTTGCAAAGGTGTTCTTGTAAGTGACATAGGCTGGGTCTTTGCTGGCCCCAGCCACATCCTGTATGCTCTTACACTAAGTAAAAGCCTAACTAAGAGTGCGAGAAGCAAGGCAGTATAGTTTAGACTTGATGAAGTCATTCACTGCACCCTTGAAAATGGCCAATAAATGGGCCTCCGCAATGGGCTCGTGGATTTCATTAAGGGTTACGATCCAAAGCTGGATTAACTTTTGGACTGGTTTCAAAGGATCTTGCTTCATGCTCATCAACTAATCCAGCATGATTTCCAGCTTCAGGTTGTACTTGAAGCATGTCACAAAATGGGTTAGTAGTTCCTCTAGAGTTGAGATGGATGAGCGTGGTAGCACGTGGTACCAATCTAAGGCTCTCCCAGCTAGGGACATGGTGAAGACATGAACAATCGTGTGCGGCCATTGTTGCAATAGTAGAGATTCAGATCTAAACATGAAAAGATGTGCATTGGGATCTCCCTCCTCGTTGTATTTTGTGAAGTGGGGAAGGGACATCCCTGGGGGTAGTGTTAATGTGGGGATTGTAGAGCTGATAGGGTCATCTTGGTAAAAGTCCACAACTTGCACCGTGTTAGACCCGGTAGCCTTAAGATGTTTTATTTCTTCTGTAAGCATCTGGATAAGTTGGAACACTTGGTCCAGACCTTGGGATGAAGTAGAAGGTTGGGGAGACACTGGGATAGCTCCCATCTGTGAAGTGGTGGGGGTAACAATGTGACCCAGCGGCGGTGCTATTGGGACGACCCCTACAAATGGGGCTACCTACATTGTCCACCACTCAGCAGGTGGTGTTGTTAGGGAAGCAACGATGGGTTGGGCTGCAGGATATACTGCTTGTGTGGCCAACAGGACAGACCATAGTCCCGTGCTAGGTTGTACCATTTGTGGGATTTGGTAGGTCTGTTAGCAGATGTGGTGAGATGTCTGTGATGGTAGTGTAGCAGGGGGAGTAGTGAATGGGGTCCACCACGTGGATGGATCTAGCCTTGCTGCTGATGGTGGGATAGGTGTAAATGTGGGAATAGAGGTGGAAGCTGTGTATGGCTACGAAGCTGGTACGATGTGCACACATGGAAGTGTAGTCATGATCGATGTGTGATGTGATACAGGAATGGACTACTGAACAGTTTGCAAAGGAATAGTGGCTACAAACGAAACTAGTGAAATAGACGAAAGAGGACATTGATATACCTAAGGGTTGACATGGCTACTCATTGCAGATGTAATTGTGGGTTGTGAAGGCACAGACATGATTATGAAAGGAGTGGTGATAGATAACAGGTAGGTCCAAACGGATTGGATAGGAGGGACAATAATGGGGTTGGTTTAACCTTCCCCGTCAGATTGGGGATCAAGTTCCTCTTGTTCATCTTGGAAGGGATCATCATGGTTAGATGCCATGTCCTAATATTCCCTAAGCCTAGCCTCTTGGATCAATTGATCTAGGAGCCACTGGTTTGCTTGTGTCAAAGGGATGGAAACGTCAGGAGTGGGAACAAATTCCTTCTTATCGTAGTAAGTGAACTCGAAACTATGTTTGTCTTTGAGTTCATGCACATCTAAGGGTAGGTTTTCTTGCACCTTTGTGTAGAGAAAGTTATAATGCTCATGCTGCTGAACCAAGCCCTCAGGTCCCTTGTTTTGGATCCTGAGGGATCGATGTAGTCCCATCATCAGGCCAAATGATTGTTTGGTGCTTGTAATGCTTGGAACCATGAAGGGAACCTTAGTGTTGGAGGTGTTAGCGACTGTGTTCGAGGAAGTCATTGTTACGTAGCTACGTAGTTATGCAAAAGGAACAAAGAAACTGGAAAACAACAAAAAGAAGGCTTTACGTCTTGCTGAGTTCCCAAGGAACTGTCGAGGCGACTGACCTATACCACACGAGGCGTAAACAACCGTAAGAGGGTGTCATGTTTATGCTAACGCATTTTTGGATATAGAGCACATGTAAGACTACCATAAGACAGGCAAGTTAACTAGCGATCGAAGGCTTTACATCCTGTAGGGTTCTCAAGGAACCATCAAAGCAACCGATCTACACTGCACGACGCGTAAATAACCATAGATGGATGTCACATTTACACTAATGCATATTAGGGTGCAGAAGGCTTACAGGACCACCATGACACACGGAAAGGGCACTAAAAGATCCTCTTTCTAGCACCAGAAAACTGTTGCGACCGAAACCGTCAGTGGGTGGAAAACGTTGATAGGTCATCAACCGTGATAGTCTTAACCCCGAATCCCTGGGAGGGCTGTGCTGGATAAAGTGGAGACGAGGCACCCTAAATAGTCTGGTCGATTAGACAGGGACTTAGTCAGTGTTAATATAACCTTTTGCAACGGGTAGTTTGAAAAAACGAAACTCGTAAAACAACGCTTAAATGTAAAAGAGGTAGAAAACAATGTAAAATGCAATGATAAGAAAAGAAAGCAAAGTAAAACACAGTTAGGAAAATGCACCGTTTCAAGAACGTGACTTTGCTCTATCAAGGTGGATAAAATTGGTTACATGATGCTGAAGGGCATAGAGGTCCAAAGAGTAACCAAGGCATCTAGAGTGAGACAGCTAATACTTGAACGTGGACTCGGGAGTCAACAATGCAAGGTGCTACGAGAATAACAAGAAATAGCATAATAGAATGGCAAACGAGAATGCTGAATGTTTATTTTCAAACAAGACGTTTACAATGCTTAGGAAATGTAGTGCTAACTTTTTTCTCGTCAGTCAACTGGTTTTCCATTCAACTGACTTATTTGCTGACTCGGGAACCCTTTGAGCATTTCCCATCAAGTTATTTATAGGGCCAAGGACACGCGAATGATGTAGTTTGGATGCCATGTGTTCAGGGCCCATGTTGCTGTGTCTATGCTGCGTGAATGATTGTTGGCTGAGTTTGCGTTGCTTGGACGTGTATGACCATTGGACGAGCCTGCCATGCTATAATTACAAGCCTGCCACATTGTAATTGTGCTATTAGAGCCCAACAACGTATGCTAACAGTGTGATTGGGTGAAGTGCATTGATGTAGTGTAGCTGCTTACTACGCTGTATTGTGTGGGCAGAGCGTAGAAACTTGCTACACTATGCTACGCTATGTGGCATGAGATAACATAGTTGCCAAAAGTAAAAAAAGTCATGTTGTGTCCTGCTGTATGTGTTTGAAACCTTT
This sequence comes from Gnetum montanum, assembly GCA_015680685.1. Lineage (NCBI taxonomy): Eukaryota > Viridiplantae > Streptophyta > Gnetopsida > Gnetales > Gnetaceae > Gnetum > Gnetum montanum. The sequence continues at coordinate 23,734 of MNCI01033102.1, read as the reverse complement.
GAAGCATGCTATTTTCTCATTATGTGTTTGCTATGCTGCATAGCATAGCGTAGCAGCTGGCCTTAGTTACAAAAATGTCGATGATTTGCAAAAACGTTGAAAATCCACCAACTTTTCTTTTTGCACTGTAAAGCTTGTGAACTTGCTGATTCCCCCCCTTGGAGATGCCTTTCATCATTCCTACAGAGTTGCTTCTTCAGAGTTACTCTATTGTGCTACGCTACATGACGTAACGTAGCAACTGACGTGCCCTGCTTTTCGTGAAGTTTGCTGCTTTCCTATGGAAGGAGTCATCGCCGAAAGACTTAAAATTAGGCGATGATGCTGATTGTCCATTTTTTGCTACGCTATGTAGCGTAGCACTTCGTTCTGCAATTGTTTTCTAAAGCTTGCTACGCTACATGGCATGGCGTAGCATAGCATAGCAAACTTCATGACTTAGAAAACTTGCTGAACTATTTCGTACATCTTGAGCACTACTGACAACTCCACGCGTCATTTCTAAGTAGGATGTTGGCTAGATAAATTGCTCAAGTAGGCAGGCAAGATGATCTGTAGAGCCTATTTACACCTAAAGTAGAAAATTTTTTGAATTGACCAACCTAAACTCAAAGCGTTCTTCTCTTGAAGAACTTCCATAGCGCTGCCCGAACTAAGAAGGCCTGGTGAAGCAAGGATGTCCTGAAATTTTAGGGTGTTTCAGATGTGATATGGCATCATGCCAAAAGGAGCTAGGCAACACCACATGTGCTCTCTCTCTAATTTCTAGTCAAAGATCCCACCTTGCTTTTCTATGAGGGTAGCTATTGATGCATAAATTTGGGATGCACCAACATCAAGAAAGAAACCTAGGAATAGTCTTAGCTAGAGAGGGCCATGTGACATTACAAAAAGAAAATTAAAATGGAAAATCAGGGAATTTGAATTAAGCAATAGTCTTGAATCACAAGACTTAATGAAAACACAATAGTTAATGAAAAATAAATAAATTTTCCTTAGTCCCTATTGCTATTGCTAGTCATTCACTACCAATGGTACCCATTATTGGGTAAGAAGACTTGGGGGGGGGGGGGGGGGGGGGGG
>MNCI01033090.1:32795-44959 GCA_015680685.1 Gnetum montanum | reverse complement strand
CCTCAATTGCACTTAACCATACCTTTGCACTTCACAAGTGTAATTAGGAAGACAATGATTACAATGGCTAGTTTCACCTTCTAGAGAGTAGTGTACATAGAAGGCTATAAGTCCACAAAATATGACTGGATCATGCATGAATGCTTAGTTATTTGTATGGTTAGGTGTAGGGTCTACTCATTGCTCATCATTGGCATCGTTACAAGGGAATTGTAGTTTGATACATGCACTATCTAGGACTTAGTGAAAATTATTGAAGATCGTTGAAATGAACCCTAAAGTTGCAATCATTTAAAAAAATAAAAATAAAAATCATAATTAAAGCATGCTTAATTTTTCTTTTAATCCAAAATCTTTTTCTCTCACGAGCATGATGAATTAAAATCGCTAGTGCCACAAGAATTCAAAGCGATGTACACACATCCAAATGAGTTTGTACTCGATTTCACCTTCATCCTATATTAGGATGAACAACTAGGATGGAGAGACATGGAGGGCAATGTTGTGTTGCTACCTAATCGATCTATTTTTGGGATGCTACTCCAACCTCTTAAGAGGTTGGACATCCAAGATCTTCACGAAGAGGATGTCGTGCAGGACCATGATTATTGGGACTACTGTCCCATGGAAACACAACGCAAAAGAGATCAACATCAGGAAAATTGGTATGAAGTTATGAAGGGAAACAGTTCACTAATCCCTTGTTCTTTTTGAACCAAAAAGACAATGAGAATCCTCCCTTTGGGGGTTATCAACATGAAGATTCTCCACCCCTTGACTTCGATGAAGGGGGCTTGAACTCGAATCTACAACCCACTATCAACAATATGAGTTTTGGCAAAAGTGGGAGTCAAGGCAAGGGCTTGAGCAAGCATCATGATGATGACAAACTTGATGATCATGGCCATGACAACCAAAGAGGAGGTGGCAGACATTATGGTGGTAGCAGTCCTTCTTCCTCTTCATCCTCTTCATTTGCATCTTCTTCTTCCTCCTCTGAATCTGACTAAAATTGTAGGGGATGAAACCATAAGGGAGGTGAATAGCAGGACAACAATGATGGCAAGCCTTGCCATGAACCAAGGGGTAGTAGAGGATATCATAGACATCATTAAAATCATGATAATTAGCCTTTGCTTGCAACTCAAAGCATGCTGAACATCGTAGAGGCAGTTAGAATTTCAACCATGCATGTGAAAGATAGCAAAATCAAGAGGTTTGATATGAACAATATCCCTAGATTTGNCCTAGATTTGAGGGGGGATATAACTCAAATCCACAGACCCATCTTCAAGCCTTTCACAATGCCTGTGCCTTATAGAACATCAAAAATGATTGGCAAAAACTTAAGATGTTTCCCAAGACACTCACAAAAGAAGCAAAAAGTTGGTACCACTCCTTGGAGCTGGAATCAATTTGCAGATGGAGTACAATGCTTGAGCTATTCAATACAAATATCAAACGTACTCTAAAGTGTTCAATTTGAGAAAGTAAGGTTGGCAACAAGGAACACATGAATTGTTAGATGCAACCATGTGCAGGTATTATTTCCTTTTTCATGTATGTCCTAGCCATGGTTATTCTTAGTAGGAATAGCTTCACCATATCATAGATCAGCTCTGATTAGAAACAAGAAGAAATCTTAGGATCTATGTCCAAGGGAGATTATCCGAACTAAGGGCCCATCAGATTTAGAGACTGATTAAGCAAGTTGCAAAAGAAGAAGAAGAATTAAGGAAATCAAAAAGTTCTAAAGAATATAATTGGAACCTTTCCATTAGAAAAAGGGAGGTCTAATTCTATGATAGTGAGGGGGAGGCCCCACTTGATGAAGTGGTGCAGTAAAAAACCTTGTTAATTTAAAAGTCTATTTCCAAAATTTCAACTAAGGTGGATAAAATGTGGAAATCTTTGGATGAAAGTTCCAAACTACTCTAAAAATTAAAGAGGAACCCAAAGAGCAAGGTAGTGACTGTGATCACAAGAGAAGGAAGGAAGCTAAATGTGTTTATCAAAGAGGTAAGGAAAAAGCTACTATAGTAGAAGAGGTTGTGGATTCATAATTAGATGACAATGGTGGATGTGACATCTACCAATATGAACATCCTAAGAGATGTAGCCCTATTGGGTCACACTTGCAAGAATCTGGGGTGTACGCTATGAATCCTAGGCTGGCAAGAAGGCAAGCACCCAAAATATTATCCTATCCTCAAGGCAATCCCATGCAATTCCACCAACAACAAGCTTATTATCCAAGTGGAGCTCTACCACAACCATATGAGCAGTACTAGTAGTGGCAACATCCATAGTCATGGGGGATGACACCATCAAGGAAATAGTACATTTACAAGTAGCTAGACCCATATGGGTACTATGTTCAATAACCCATGTCTTTGCATGACTCTTCTAATCATGCTTCTTTTCAGCATTGCTACCACCCTTTGGAGTACTACAGAGCTTATTCTCCATCTCCCAGAGGGAAGCTTCCATTTCATCAATACCCTTCTCATCCTTCTGCACACATCCCTGGATCCTCAACCCAATTACTATGTACTTCATCCATGCAGGGTGAGACTCTCGTGCAGCTGCAGAAATGTAATGCTACTATGACCATTAACTTACAATTGATTCCTTTACTAAGTGGTTTGGAACCCAAACCTAGAAAAAGACCATTCTTCCAAACAAATAGCCCTACAAAGCCCTCACCAACTCATGTGGCTAGTTACCCTATATCTCCTTCATCCTCTACATCTATTTCCTTCGAGAACCCTTCAAACCAAATGCCTTCCAAGATTCGCAAAGTCATGTTAACCCACATTATATCCGATTGGATCAAGGTTGGCAACCTTCCTAGGAAAAGAGCTGATCTTGGAAGTCCCCTCATCTACTTGTAGATTGCTAAAAATGAGCCATGTAAGACTCTTCTTGATTCATATTCTAGTATAAATTTGATTTTTCATGAAATGTAAAAAGCCTGGAACCTGCCTCCTCTCAAGAAGAGCAACATTCATTTAGAATTGACAAATCATTCCATTACTATTCCCTTGGGATTAGTCGAGGACATTATGACCACTGTTTGTGGGTGATTCTATCTTACTGATTTCCTAGAGATGAAGGTTAATAACTACAAAGGAGATTTTCCAATCATTATGGGAAGGGCTTGGTTGAGCACTATTGATGTGCGAATGAACATTAGAGATCTTTCCCTAGAAATTTCCAAGGAAAATGCATTTAGAAAGATTGAGAAAAAGAGAGTTCCATGCATCGTGTATAGCGACATAGGGTGCAACTGTGTGCAAAAGTTATGGCCTATTAAAAGCACATCAATCATAGCATGTAGATAGTGTGCAGATGAATCTAAAATCCAAAATTTCTTGTATGCAACAGCCACAACACAAGAGGGCACCCAGTGGTTGATAGTTGGTTCTGAAAGCAACACACTTTGCATGGAACCAAATGAGAGCTTAACTTGTGCCTATGTTGAAGGCATGAATGAACTACAGCAAGTTCATTACCAACTCTTTGATGATGAACCTGATGATACGTATTGGGGGAAGATGGAAATCCATAAAAATTTTAAACAAAAGCCCTTAGAGTTGAAAATTCTACCTACCAACATGGAATATGCATTCTTGAGAAATGGCAAGCTGGTAATAATCAATGCCAACTTTGCTCCTAAATAAAAAAAGAAGCTATTGAATGTTGTTAACAAATGGCCAATAACCTTTACTTGGTCATATCCTGAATGCATTGGGATTGATCCTAGGATATGCTAGCATCACATCTATACTGATCCATCCATTAAGCCAAAGAGGTAGTTGTAGTAGTGACTGAATCCCAAATTGAAGTAGATTGTCAAAGAGGAAATTGAATAACTCCTCAAGGTAGGATTCACCTATCTAATTGTAGATAGTGAGTGGGTTAGCCCACTTGTAATTAGACCAAAAAAGGTGGCAAGTTGTGGATCTATATTGATTTCAGGCTGTTGAACATGGTGACCTACAAAGATCATTTCCCATTGTCATTTGTGGACCAGGTGTTGGACACCAGCTCTAAAAATTACTATTATAGCTGTTTGGATGGTTATAGTGGCTATAATTGGATTCAAATCACACCAAAGGATGGGGCCAAAATAACATTTACAAGTTTTTGGGGAACTTTTGCATATAGAAAGATGCCTTTTAGTTTGTGTAATGCCCCTGCAACATTCCAATGCCTTGTTTTGAGTATTTTTCAGTAGTAGATTGATAGTAGGACAGAAGTCTTCGTGGATGATTTTTCTACCTATGGCACTACATTTGAGCAAGCCTTGGACCTCCTTGAGCAAGTGCTTAAAAGGTATGAGGAGACAAATCTTCAGCTCAATTGGCAAAATAGTCATTTGATGGCGTAGGAGGGCATTGTGTTGGGGCATAACATCTCACAAGAAAGGACTAAGATGGACCCTAAAAATATTAGGGTCATCCAAGGAATAACCTATGAGCCAAAACCCATTAAAGATGTCCAGTCATTCGTTGGACACACTAGCTACTATAGGAAATTCATAGAGAATTTCTCTAAGATCACGAAACCATTGGTTGAGCTGACAAAGAAAGATGTTCTATTCATATGGACCAAGGAATGCGAAAAAGCATTCCAGTAGCTCAAGGAGCAACTTGTAGAAACTCCAATCCTACAAGCACTTGATTGGTCCCATCCATTTCACATTATGAAGGATGCATCAAACTATGCCTTGGGAGTTGCGCTTACATAGTTGGATGATTAGAAACATCCTTATTACATTCACTGTGTAAGCCAAAGCATTGTGGCTGCACAACCTAACTACACCAGAACAAAGAAAGAGCTGATGGTAGTGGCATATGCCTTGGAGAACTTTAGGCACTATGTACTTGAATACAATTTTTTTGTGCACATTGACCACAGTGCCATTTGCTTCCTTATGAATAAGTAGATGGTGAGTCCCCATGTCATACAGTGGCTAGTGATCTTGCAAGAGTTCTATCTTAAAATGGTAGATCATAAGTGAACTAAGAATGTGATTGTTGATCACTTGTCTTGATTATGATGGGACAACAAAGAGGAGGAGAGCCTATTCTCTAATCAATTTCTTAATGAACTCATCTTTACTGATGTAATAAATGAATAAGTGCTCAATGAACCTACATGGTACAATGGCATCCTTATTTATCTTCTCACTCAAGAGATGCCATAAGACTTGGACCACCAGAAGAAACAATAGTTTCTTCATCAAGCCAAATGCATCATGGAGATCAATGAATACCTTTACAAGGTATGCACTAATGGCTTGGTTTTTTGGTATATCCCTAATGCTGATCAACTATATGTTCTCCAAGAAACTCATGAGGGTCCTTATGGGGGCCACTATGCAAGGAGATGCACAACCATTAAGATCCTGATAGTAGGGTATTACTAGCCAATAATCTTCAGGGATGCTCACCAATTTATCTACTCTTGTGAACATTGTCAATTAGATGGTGGGATGATCACTTGAATGAGGGGACCTTAATAGTGGATCCAACCACTGGAACCCTTTGACATTTGGGGCATGGACTTCGTGGGTATTATCACATCCATGTCAAATGGAAAGGTGTACATAATAGTCATTGTTGACTATTGTACTAAATGAATAGAAGTAGTACTCATCACTGACTGTACATCATCTACTGCTACATGGTTTGTGTAATAGAATGTTGTAAACAAGTTTTGAGTGCCACATGCACTAATTTCTGACAATAGTATTGATTTTATAGGTGCTACTTTTCACAAGCTCATGCAATGCTTAGGGGTTAAACATAAATTAACAACACCCTACGACCCCCAAGACAACGGTCAAGTAGAGGTTACCAATAGGGATATCACCAAGATCTTAACCAAAACAATAAGCAAGTATAGTAGAGACTAGAGCACAAAACTTAACGATGCCCTCTAGGTATACCGCTCAACATGGAAACTTCCTATAGGCTATTCTCCCTATGAGCTAGTTTATAGAAAATTACCAAATTTTCCAATTCAATATGAGCTTCATACACTTTCAATAGCCTGTGACCTTGATCTTGACCTTAGCCTAGAACAAAAAGAAAGATTGATCAACCTTAATGTACTAGATGAGAATCGATTGGTAGCCTTGTCCTTGAATGAAGTGCACAAAGCATTCAACAAAAAGCACCATGACCTTAGAATAAGGAAAGTCAAATTTCAACTTAGTGACAAGATACTTTACTAAAACCCCACACATGTACCTCAAAAATCTAAGTTTCAAATGTTGTGGGAAGGGCCTTATGTCATTTACAAAACATTCCTTCTAGGGGCCATGTAAATATACAAACATGAGAGCCCAAATAAAAATCAATTGGTCAACATACAATAACTCAAATCTTTCCATGAGCCTAAGCAAGCTAGTGTAAGCAATGCCTCAATGGATGGACAACTATGCTTAATTTTTTGGATCTCCTCCTTTCAACTTAGTCATGGGGGAGATGGCCATCTGTGCTAACCATATTAATGGCTCCTCAGTTTTTCTACTTTTTTGTTTTACACTTTTTCAGTTTACACTTTGTTTTTACACATTATTTTTCCAATTTTTTGTTTTACAACATCATTAATATGTTTTATCTTTCTTGAATATTTTTCACTTTATTTTATATTTTACTTTCTTTTTGTGTAAATTTTTACTATTTTCTAATAAAATGCTTTGTTACCAATAGGACACAATGATGTTATAGTTGTTTGCTAATGGTTGTTTGTACTTAATGTTTTTGATTGCTAATGTCTAGTTTCTATTTTTAAATTTTGAAGACTGATAACTAAGACAAAGTTTCTTTTTCATGGAATAGGCAGTAAGTCCACGTCATCCACCCATCCACCAACTCTATGGTCTTCCTAGTTTTGGAAGTATGAGGTCCATTAATAAATCTTTAACAAACTTGTAACCTTGGTAGTTTCCAAACATGGAAAAGATTCAAAGATTTGAAAAGGGTGTGACTTCAAGGGGATTCAATACTCTTTGTGCCTTTCTACTTGCTTGAGTACAATTGTGTTTTTATGGGTTTCTTACCATTCCGTGTCGACAAATAATAAGAAGTTAATAAGTCTTTGCATGGTGTGGTTCCCATAAAAAAATCTATAGAAACATAAAATCCAAAAATAATAATAATAAGAAAACATGGTGGGAATTCAAAGCACACCCCTTAGACAAAATAATAGGCTACAAGCACTGGTTATGAGACTAGAAAGACATGTTACAAAGGTCCCCTCTAACTAAGGCCCTTTCTCACTTCCTACTTCTCTTTTCTTCTCAAATAAGAAATGGTATTTGATTTATAGGAGAATTCTTGTGACTTGAGGGAGTGGTTTGATCTTTGAGTGGTGATGTGAGGTTACTAAAAGTGGTTGGTTTTGATTTGGACTAAGGATGGACTTTATTGAGTCATTTAACCATGAAATCCACAAGGGACTTTATGTGACCACAATTAGGAATTTCATTCCATTTTCTCTCTCATCCATCATGCTTTCCATAACTCACCTCACTACTGGTTGTCCATGTTCTTATTCAATGTCTTAGTTTGACATGTCCTTAACTCCTTTCGAATTCGGTCCTTAACTTTTCATAACCATTAATCAACTGTGGGGTTCACAGACTCCTTAGTTGAGGTTATGCAAGGGCAAAAAGGGCATGGGCTTGCTATGGGGAGGACCCACTTGCATATCTGTTAGTTGGGTTAGTTAAGTTCCTTATCCTTAGGCATTTTGGTTATCATATCTTTTGTGTGCCCCATCGATGCATCCAACTCTACACTCCTTACAACAGTTTTCTTCAAAATTTCATTCTTTGAATCAACTTCTCCAATTTTGTGAACTTCATAGCCCTCTTCTTATGTTTTCATCATGTTCATGACTTTTTTGGCTCTCTATGGATCCCAATTTTCTGTAAAAACTCCTTGTATTTTTCAAGATATTCATGTGAAAAATTTTTCACAATAGTTCCATTGATAGGATCCTGTATACGCATTCGATCCATTGACAAGACCCCATCAATAGGACCTTGTCGATGCAAGGGAAAAATGCCTATAAATAGATGTGAACACTTTACAATTTTTCACATTTGCTCATAAATAAGGGGGAAGCTTTTGAATTTTTCAAAGCCTATAACCTTCCAAGAGCCATATCTTCCTAACTGTTTGTTCAATTCACTCTGTTCTTCAACCCTATAGCTACTAGAGGTAAGCTCTTCATTGTGGAGGCCATAAACCTTAAGTTTTTGATGAAAATTTTTTTGAAAAAAATTCTAACTTCCATAAAGATTTAACCAAGAAATCAACATGAAAACATCAAATCATGAGAGTTAAAAATCATCAAATTAATAATAAAATAATCAATCTTCCATGGTCAAAACTTAACCTAAGTGTAACTACCCAATGAGAAAGGTACTTAAATGTTATAAGTTACACATTGAATGCTAATCCTTATTTATATTTTGACCATAGATGGCACCTAAAGGAAAGCACAAACAAGAAGGAGAACCATCCCAATCAAGGGACAAATGACCAGGAATGGAAAGGGACCAAGAATAGCCTCATGAAAAAGCAGAGATCCATGCAACAGAACCTATTCAAGAGGAGCTCGAAGTGGAATCTATTTGATAGATTCCCAAAGATGTGGTCACAACAGAACAATCTCACCAAGATGAGGCACATGAACCCAAACCAAACCTTGAGGCAAATTGTGAATAAGAAGTTCCAGAAATCCATGCTTCAAGAATTGAACTTCAGATCTTTCTTGGGGTTTGCACCTCCAAAAGTTAAGACTCAATTGTAGAACTCTCCCATGTGGTCCATAATCACTTCCAGCATGGAGTGGTACATGGGAGAAACATATTTCATCTAGAATAATTGGTAGGCCAATTCAGTGGTCAAAATCAAGGACATTTCAGTGTTCTACTTAGGAAAAGCTATCATAGAGGCCTTTGGGTTACCAGAAACTAGGGCAAATTTAGTAGAAATCCCCATGTAGGTAGATCCTAGAATTAAGAAGGAATGGACGCAACGGTGTTATAGAGTTTATCGTAAGGAGTTTGGTGCACTCACCAAGGTAGAGCATGCATACTTCAAACTTGCAACCTTTCACCTCAATCCAATGGTGAGGCCAAGCATGATCACAACCTTCTCTACTCATGCATGTGCTGCTCTAAGTAGTAAATTCGCAGTCAACCTTCCACAGCTTATCTATCTTAAGATAGAAAAGTGATTTAAAGAAAATGAACATGGAAGGAAGGCACTACCCTTCCCATGCCTCATCTAGAAATTATGCAAAAGGGGAGGAATAACCTGCTACACAAATGACGTCATCTGACATGCTCCATCTACTTCATGGCAGAGATGATGATGGATAAGGTGCCTACCAAGATCATTCAAGAAGAGAAGTAATGACCACAATCTTCACCACCCACTCACGAAACAACACTGAAGGCTCATGCTACCCTTGATCACATGCACGAGATCCGAGAGCAACTCTTGTAAGAGTAGGAGTAACAAGCAAGAATGAGTGGCAATGATCCATCTATGTATCATTCAATGACGAGTCACCTCAACGAAGTGGCTCAAACAATCAGCCAAATGAAGGGAGGTGGGCCAATTTTCTTAGCCCAAAGATGTAGCTATCCATGAGGTTAAATCTTCACACTTAAGAGGTAACAATATCTCTCTCGCAATAGCAACAATTTCCAAAAATCTTTGGGAATTTCACTACTTTTTCAATGCGTCTGGAGAAGGGTGATGGAGCAACTGTCTTAGTGATGTAGCACCATGTGTAACGACGGAAAACGTCGGCAGCTGAAAAATACCGACCAAAATTCCGTGTACACAGCTTTAACCACGGATCCGCGCGAGGGCTAAGCTGGAAAAACGAATCCGCGGTGCCCTGAACGGTCTTGTCGATCAGACAGGGACTTACGGGTCAGTAAAAGCGATGACGATTATGGATTTTTGTGTGCCGTGATTTGGTGCAAGAGATCGTAAAACGGGAAGACAACGACGTAGATGGATCGCTACGAAGATAACGCAAAACGCCGAAAAGATGCTAATCGGGAGAGAAAAAACGTGGACGTCGCAAAGATCAAAGATCTATGTTTCAATGCTGGATCGGATGTATACTTGTGTGTATATTACGTTACAATGGGAGAAAACCCCCAACAACTGGATACAAAATGAGCACAAAACAACAAGAAAACTGTCTGGACAGAAGTTTGATCTACCTTGTAGGCCCAAAGCTTAGGTGCAGGAATGGTCAAGCTCTGAAGTCTATCGATCTTTTGAACGATAGAACCTGCTAACTGGGCGAGACGACTCCGCAATTCCCGTTCTGCTTCTTTGCTTCGGGCAGATCTGCTGTTAGGGCTCAGGCTTGCTGTGTTCTGTTTCTGCTAAAGGATGATGTTTGCAGCGATTACCAAAGGTTGCTCTTGTTTCTCTGTTCAAGGCGATAAGTGTTCCCTTGCTCAGAAAATGCTCTTGTCCTCTTGATCTGCTGCCAATGAAAAGTGATACGTGCTCTGGTGCTCTGGCTTGTTAACTTGTCAACTGGCCAACTCCCCGAATCTCCTCTTTTTGTATATTTGTCAGCCGGGGTATTTATAGGCCGCGACACGCGAAACCCCGATGATGTGGGCCCGAATGTCGCGGACCCTGTTGACGCGATTCTTTTAAGTCGAACTGCGACTACGCACAACACGCTCGTTTGCGTGCTGTGCGTGTAAAGAGCAGGCCCATGATAGGCGTGTCTCGGCTGCGTTTGCGCTCATTCGCGTTGTGTTGCGTGTATGAGCGCAACCTAGGTGTAACAACAACGCGCTTACGCTCATCACGCAACTGTGCGTGACGCAGCATAAATGTAACACGCGGTGGAGTGTAATCAAAGTGTAACTTACGCTCATCACGCCGCTGTGCGTGACGAAGCGTAATGAGCGCATGCTTGCACTGACCTACACACGAGCACGCATCGCCGCGTAACGCGCGTAAAGATCAGTTGTTTAAGTGTTGCGAGAAGAAGTGCCAACCCGTCGTGTTTCCCTGGATTTTGCTTTTAACTGTCCTGGAGCTTATTACGCTCATTACGCTGCCGTGCGTGATAGAGCGTAAACTTGTCCTTGAACAAATTTGCCTTTAACTGTCTTGGAGCCTATTACGCTCATTATGCTGCCGTGCGTGATAGAGCGTAAACTTGTCCTTGAACAAATTTGCCTTTAGCTGTCTTGGAGCCTATTACGCTCATTACGCTGCCGTGCGTGATAGAGCGTAAACTTGTCCTTAGACAGATTTGAGGCACGTTCTCGCTCAAATTACGAATCTTCACCTGAGGCCGACCCGTAATTTTCACGGTGTTTCAATGGCCCCTCTTTGTTGACGGTTAGAGGGCTTACCCGAAAAACGTCGACAAAGAATGCGAAACACCGGATTGGTAGAAGCAAGAACAACGTTCATCCATGACTACTCAGGTGTTGCTCTGTTTACGTAAAAGGAAGGTTGGCGAGTCTGAGAGGTAGAAGGGTGTAACTGGAAACAGGTTCGGGGAAAATGCAAACGGCGTGTTTATTTATGTCAACAGGAATGCTTTCAGACGAGCGTTGCGCGTCAATCTGAGATATCTCTGTTACAAATTGTAGCAGGAATGCGTGCAAAAAGGAGCATTGCACATCACTTTTGCGATGTCTCTGCTAGCGTGAGTACGAAAAACGAAGATTTTCGTATGTGAATGCTGCGTATGGGAACTGGGTGGTGGGGAAGAAGGAAACAAGGATTAAGGTTAGACGCGTGTCGGGAAAAAATGCACAAAGCTGAGTGGGTGGGCAAACCTGAGCAGCCATTTCAGCATGCTGTTGTACTTCGCCGCTCAGATGGACGCACCTTTGAATGACATCCTCCAAGTTAAGCAGCCTGCAACAGAGGATGCCATTACTTATGGACAAAAGACGGGGTTTCTTGGAGCCCATGCTGTCTGATGTTAACCAGAGCCAACGGACTGTAAATGTTGAGCTGGAGCACTTAGGCGGAGCCGCCAATCTTGATGATTCGGCACTACATACCTTCGCCAAAAGGCATCAGACGCAGTGCAGCTCACTGGTTGCACCGGGAACCGGCCAGATGAATCTG
>MNCI01033090.1:3947-19166 GCA_015680685.1 Gnetum montanum | reverse complement strand
ATCTTTTAGCAAGAAATAATTATAAAAATTCACACGTAAATTCACACACAACTTCACAACCATGCCTCTCCTACAAGACCACGATAATGCCATACTTAGTGAGGAAGTTCATTGGAGAACCAACGAACTATATGACAATGAAGATTGGAGTACACAACTTGAAGTGGGGGTTTCTTATAAACATGAATGAAAACAATGTCATCCCAACACATGAAAGCATAACTTACTCGATGAAGAGGAACCCCTACTGGCCACTACAAGCTTAACGTAAATACAAGAGGCTATTCGAATCTCCCGTAGGCAGCGTAAAGAGAGCCGTCTACCCAAGCTCGATTTAAACAACTTTCCTAAATTTTCAGGAGGCTATGACTTTGATCCGTATCAAAATTTACAAGCCTTCTACAATGCCTACTCATGGAACAACATTGATAATGGTTGGCAAAAACTTAAGCTCTTTCCTATGACACTCATTAACCAAGCAAAAGTATGGTATAGATCGTTAAAACCAAATTTAATATGACGTTGGTCAACGATGTTAGAAGTCTTTAACAAAAAATATCAAACCTACGCAAGAGTGTCAGCCTTGAGGAAACAAATCCAAGGATGGAAACAAGCACAACATGAACCCTTGGACATGGCCTTAGAAAGATATTATGCACTATTAAACAACTATCCAGGCCATGGGTTTTCCGAGGAAAGGCTAATGTACCATATCATTGATGGGCTTCGTAATGCAACAAGAGAAACCCTAGGGATGTATGCCCAAGGTCAATTATACAAACTATGAATCCATCAAGTCCAAGAGCTTATTAAGCGGGTAGCAAAAGAAGAAGGAGAATTGGCTAGATGGGAGAGTGTTGAAAAACATCAAGGGGATCAAAATCTCAACTTAACAAAGATCCATGATCATAAAAAGGAGAAATCAACCAATCTCAAGATGGAAACATCATCTTTGCCAATACAACAAACATTAGAAGAAGCCAAGGCAAAGATTAATAAGATGTTGGAATGGACGTATCAAAAGTGTGGAGAATTTATCAATATCATTGGAGATAGAGTTTTGACAACCCAAGAAATAGGACGAAATAGTAGACAATCAGAAAGAAGGGATAAGAAAAATAAGAGCTCAACTGCCAATCATACGTATGAATGCAACATATATCTATACGATCACCCCAAGGGCCAATGCCCAATATTGTTACACTTACATGAGCATTGGGTAAACACGTTACATCCAGAGTTCGTACAGAGGTACTGTGTTCGATCATAGTGGCAACAATCCCAGTCGTGGGGGAGACCACCACTAGACTAGAGACATCCTTCATATTATCCAGATCCAAATGCTTATCTAGTTCAACATCTTGTTTCTCCAACTGGGCCAACACACTTTATCTCACCATCGTACTGTTCTCCTCAATACTATCAACCCATACCTTCAACACAACTACCATTGTGCACCTTATACTCCTCCTAAATTTCAACATTCTCATCCTTTCCCTCCTTCCACAGTGCCACCAACTGTTCCTAAGGTGTCTGCACCACAACAACAACCCATGAACATACTTGTGCTACTTCTTCCAACAGCAGTGAGAGGCCTCCTCAACATCAAAAGCGCCCCTTCTTTAAACGTGGTCATAAGAAGGGACAACACAATTCTGAGGCCACTGCATCTTCCAACCCAGCGTAAGCCCCACACTGTGGTGCACCCTTACCTTCGAACCCAACGCCTCATGTAACTTCATCAGGTCCACCAACTCACACTCCAACAATCATATGGCCTAATGAACACATGAATGGAGAGCGACAATCCAATCCTTGCATACCATCTAATGGTCACAAACATTATAGTGGTTCAACTCGTTATCCGGGCACTACATCGTATAAATTTTCCCACTATGCTTATTATAATCAAGTGTGTGAAACCCGATGGGCTAAGTATGGCCAAGCTCCAATACTTCCAACATGCAAGGATCCGCATTTTCCATTTATTAATCCTTGCCATCCTCAATCAATTAGTTATGGGGGATATCCCCCATTTTAATAACAAGCAGGATTAATAATTATTTTTCATTTTCTTTAATTTTACAACTTTTTGTTTTCCATTTTTTCATTTTTCAATTTCTTGTTTTATATTTTTACCTTTTTTTCTTTTTGTCCTTTTATGTTTTTTGTAAGTAATCTCATCTATGAATAAAACACTCATGTGGATCGTTGGTTGAGGTGTGTTCTATGTTGTCAAGTCTCAGACGATCAATTATTTGGACAGTGAGCCCATCACACCCACTCATCCATTCTACAAATAAGAGGTTCTGTTTGAGGGTACAGTGATATTCTTGACATTTTTAAAACTTAAAATTAATTTTGTGTTCATTGTACCCAGAATGAAGAAGGATGGACCAAGAGGGAATGATTAGGGTGTAACATCAAGGGGACTTGGGGATTCTCTTTGGTGACGTCTGTGAGAGTTATCATGCAACTTGGTTGTACTAAGATCCTTGTAGATCTAATGAAAAATGGGAGTAAAAGAGTAATCGAATGAGCACGTAAAAATCCAATGTTATTCTAGGGGGTTCCATTGGAAAGACATGCACCCATGCCTGAAGGTTGGCAGCTTCTCTAGATTCAGTATTCAAAAAAAAAGAGAAAAAGAAAAGAAAAAAAAGTAAAAAAACAAAGTGCCACAAAACAAAAATCACTCCTCCCTTGAACAAAATGCCAAGTGATCGTACACCTTATTGTTATAATACTCTCATAGTTATTCATCATGGGATGAAACAATGCGATGTTACTGATTAGAAGGATGGACTTGGTCCTGATCTTGGAATGACGGGTTAATGACACCTTAATCATGCTTTACACGTAGGATTCCCTGTGCCTTGGGTCAGATACCTCATGTCCCAATCTCTACAATCCCTTCTATACTTCGTCTCATCTCACTGTTCGTGTAATTGTAGCTCGTGTCTCATATAACATAGAATTCTTACCTCATTCCAGTGATATTTACATGTGTGTGTTTTGTGGAGTTAGTGTGGATTACATTTAACCCTTCTAGTGCCCACGAACACTCTAAGCATGGTTACACAAGGGCATTACAAGTTAAAACCTACTTTGGGGAGGACCCACTTGTGTAATTTTTTTTGTAATCTTCACTTATAACATAGCTCACACACACGATTTCTCACCCTCAGCATAATTTTTCATAATGCTCTTTCCCTACTATTATCCCTCTGAATTTCAACGTTCCCATGAACCATCACATACCCTTTTTCTTACCACCCAAGGTTTTATCGATCAATTACACTCACTCATCATTATTTGTGCCTTCAAAACCATCTAATTACCAGAGAACCCCTTCCTAATAGCCCAAGGTTTCAAAGAAATATTAAAACTTCGATACATTCTCTAAGTGCCCTAACTTCAATGAAAATATATATACATGACCCCCCTGTGCTAATCAACATCATTTGCAATTGTTCACGCAGGGGAAGTTTTTCAATTCCTCTCTATGACTCACGATTGCGCATCCCTTGCTTTCATATCCATAACTCACTCGCTGGTACTCCGATTTTCATTCCGTTTGAACCTACTTGACCCTGGAGTGTTCAGCTTAGTCGTGGGGGAGGGGCACATGCTGAATAGCACATAAATTTTTTGAAATTCATCATCGCCCAAAGGACATATTTAAGGGTAATTAGTTCTAAAATTAGGAATAGAATGTGTCAAAAACAATTTCATCCCCTTAGCTATACCAGAAAATTAAATTTGGAAACCACCTAAGCAAAGACGATTCAACACTATAATCTTTTGGGGATATGTTCTTCCAATAATTAACATCACACAGAAATAAAGTAAATCTATTAAGGCAAGCAATAAGGTATAACCTAACTTTGGTAACAACCTTACTAATGATTGGTCCGGTGTGATTGCAGATGGTCCCAAAATGCAGACAATAGGAAGGTCCTGCTCAAGCTATGATCAAACAACCTAGGAGAGGTGAAGGACAAGTTCCTGCCAAACAACATGCAGAGCAAGAGGAACAATCATTTAGCATCCATCAAGAAGACCCTACTGCTGTACAATCAAGGTAGTCAAAAGAAGGAGCTGTTGTAGCATTTGAACAAGGATCATATCTCACACTGACCTAGGATTGTGTTCAGACCATCCATGAAAGATCCATATTCACTATAGTGATCATGGAATTAAACTCTGGACCTTTCACAGAATTTACTCCAGAGGCCATTAGGGATCACCTCAAAGGATCCCCATTATGGCCTACCCTCTCTGAAAGCAGTGCCTGGTACTTAGGGGAAATGTACCAATTTTGGCACAATAAAGAAGAAGGCACCATGGTTAACAATTGTGGTGTGACTATTAACTTCCCTATTCAAGCCATTTTGGAAGTATTAAACCTTCCAAATACAGGGCCAAAAGTTGCTCAGAACCAGCTGGACACCTTCAAAATCGAGCAACTTAATAAACTGTTGACAGAGAATAAAAGGGTGGTGGAAGAAAAAGAGAAGGTTGACTGGGATGCCTCTATGGCACAAGCACAAACATACACGTGCACCAAGGCACTCAAGGCCTTGCAAGAAGAAAATAAACAGCTTGCGATTGACAACCTTTGATTGACCACTGTAGAAAAGCAAAAGAATGTTCTCGATGAACACTTTCATCAATTACAAGATAAATTCATCTAGGTCAACCGAGACGTAAGTCGTTTAGCCAGAGAAAATTGAACCCTCTCGATGGAGGAGGTATGCACCATTCGTCAAAAGTCAGTAATTGAGATAAGCGCGTGGCAGAATGAGGCTAAACAACATGAAAAGCTAAAGGAGCACTTCCGCGATCAGGTGGGGATGTATAAATAGATCCTTGAAAAAGAGATCCATATTGCCAAGGCCCAAATCAACACTATCAGTGCTCAACACATTGACTGGAGAGCCATATTGGACACATATGCCCTTGCCCACCAAGAAGAAGTTAAAAACCAGGACCTGCAGATTCAAGACTTGACAGAGTACATGAAGTTGGCAAATCTAAGATATGCCAATCTTGCCATGTTGATAGCAAGGCACCCGAGGTCAGAGCTCAAGTAGCAAGTAGCAACCACCCACATCAAATACGAAGTAGAATTTGCAGAGCGCAAGAAGCTGCTGGAGAAACTGGATGTTGCAAATTCTCAACTTGAGGTGGTAAAAGCCAGCTACCAGGGATAGAAAGATGTCGCAATCGACTTGGCTCGATGGCTAGCAGACTTTCATGAGTACAAGGATAAAGCCAGAGCCTATGAGGAGGAATGACGAGTGTTCACGGATTGGTATGTCAAGGCGAACCAAATGTTTCCGCAACTACCCTATCCGTGGGAAGTGCCGACTCCATCAAACGTTGGAACATTAGCATGGAGGCATAGGACCCTTAGACCGAAGAGGAGAAGCTCCAGGCCATACTTCAACGTCATCAAGCCTCAAAACCTGGAGCACACGATAAAGGAAAGGCACCAATGGAGGAGCCACTGCCACCTGGAACTACATGAGCTCCACCCATTTTTGTAAATGTAGAAAATTTTGTGTTGTGTCTTCATTTTTTTTGTTTTCATTTCACACTGCAGCGTAGTCCCATTTTCACCATCCAATAATCCCATACTTATCCACTGTGTAATAACTGTAACTCGAGGATGAGTTTTCATTCATTTGTGGGGGTATGATGAGTCACGTTTTGGGTGACCGCGATATCACGTACGCAATATCGCATGCTAGTCACGATATCGCATATGCAATATCGCAGCCCATCGCTAGTTCTATAAATAAGAGGCGATTCTCCCTTGTTTCTAAGTTTTAGCTTTAAATTGTAGTTAGACTCTGGCAGTTTTATCCCTCCAGAGTTAGAATATTTTCCAATGTCTGCCTGCAGTGTGGTGAAAGTAATTGTATGGCATTCTTTATTCAAATGTGATGTACTTGGACACGCACATGACTGGCAATAAAGATCGAGATTACTTCATCATTTCAGCATTCACTTTATTTATTTATTTATTTATTTATTATTTACTGCTTTCCTAGTTAATCTCTCTCACCCTTATCTCATGTTAGAATGCGGAATGAGTACGACTTGATTACGAGCATTTAAGTGTGACTACTTGGTAACCCAGTAGCATACCTAGGATCTACACTTAGTAATCCTAGTGGTAGTCATGCACAAAGTCCAAGATGTGTATGGATAATCAAGGAATGGATGCTCATCGCACTTAGGCTAGATTAGATTCTCTTACCCCTTCTCCTAGCTTAGTTAATATTACTTTCCATTGCCTTCAGGAGTAGCGTTAGATTAGGAACCACATCATACACCTCACTCTAGACTAAACCATACATGACAAATATCATACTAGTCCAAGTGGGAAGACAGTGAAATGCGACCTAAGGCTAACTGTCTAGGTGCCACAACTAGTCCGTCTGCGAAGTTCGACCAAATCACGCATGAAATCGCTCGTATTCGTATGGTTGAGGGTAGGGGTACCTCGCCACTCATCAGACACCAAGAAAAAGCTTCAGACTACTAATTTCAAATTGGAGGTTTCCAAGGCAAAGTTCACTAATCAACAATCAATTGCTGAAAACCTAGCCAAGAGAATGAATGACTACCAGGAGCTATAGAATCCAGTCAATGTGTTCAATGTTGAGTGCGAACTTTTTGCTACCTAGTTTGTCAATGTTAAGGAGCTATTCCTGGCAATGCCCTGTCCCTAGGATGTTCCCACTTCAACCCACATTTGAGAGGTTGCATGGACCATGAATGATCCCAAGGAAAAGGAGGAGAAGAAGAAGGCATAATTGGATGCCTTTCGTCATCCATTAGAAGTTGTAGCTACCACAAGACAACCAAAACCGTCTTAAGCACCACGTGCACCTGAAGTAAGAAAAGGCCCTTCAGAGCCTTCATTTCCTAGGACCATTTGATCTTCTTCAACATCTTTGCAGCATCTAAGGAATTTTGTTTGTCAATTTTATCCTGGTATTCAATTTTGTTGTTTAGAACATTCAAAATTTTGTAATCAATGAAAAACTATATACTCTGGGCACTTAGTTTTTGATGTGTAGTTTGTATGTTTATTTTGTGTGTCAATAATTTCATACCTTTCCAAATTTTGTAAAGAACTTGAGGATGAGTTTTCATTCATTCATGGGGGTATGATGAAGCATCATGGTTGGCCACATCAATGGGATGCTATTCAAGGGATGCCATTGACATGATCCCATTGACATGTACCAGTTGACAAGGCTCCCTATTTCACCTATAAATACAACTCACCAGCTCCATTTATGGTATAAGTCTCATAGTTGTAGCCAAGCTCTAGTAGTTTTCCTACTTGAAAGTTAGAATATTTTCTAAGTGCCTGCAATAAGAGTCAAAAAGTGTATGGATCTTTGTTTGAGCACTATTGGACCTGAGCACTATAATGTGTATGGCAATAAAGATGAGCTTTCTGATAAACCTTACAACAGTTTGAAATAGATTAATTATTTCCTCTATGCATTTAATATTTTAAGCAATTTCCTTTAATGCTTTAAGTAATTAAAGTAATTAAATTAAGTTAATTTAAGGTAAATTAAGCCAAATTAAGATGTATTAAATAGTGATTAATTAAGCACATAAGTACGACCACTTCGAGCATATGCTTGGCACCTTGTAATCTCAGTAACGCTTAATGTTTGGTAACCTAATTGCATTAAACGTGTTCAGGATGTGTATGACAAGTGGGAATGAATGCTTATGTTAGGATTAGTTAAATGTTAGTTGGTTAGAGTAAATTAGCAATTAAATATATAATTCTTTATTCTTTATTCTTAGGCAACTTAAAACATAAAACATAAAAGTGATAAAAATTATATGCCTTAGTTGCACTTAACAATACCTTTGCATTTCACAAGTGTAATTGGGAAGACAACGATTGCAATGGTTAGTTTCACCTCCTAGAGACTAGTGTACTTAGAAGGCTATAAGTCCACGAAATTCAATCAAATCACACATGAATGCTTAGTGATTCATATGGTTGGGTGTAGGGTCTACTTGCCACTCATCATCAAGTTTTCTTGGTATCAAGTAGACAACCAACATAGTAAGTCATCAAACCCTTCACATAATTTAACAACCAACCTATTATAAATGAGATAAAGACACCAAGATGAAGATAATGATGAAGAATAATCAAGCCTGCTATGTTACATGGTGCTAAATGTTGGGGTGTAAAAGAAATAACATGAATTAGTATGGCAAAAATGCAAATGCATAGATCAATAGTGACTGATATAAGAAAAATTAAAACACATACTACATACAATGTAAAAAAGACTTGGAGTGGTTTATATTGTAGATAAGTTACAAATATAACATTTTAGATGGTTTTGTCATTTTTGAAAAAGATCCTATAATAATCCTTTCAAAAAAAACAAGAAGAAGAAGGTTACCACATCATAGTTTTAAGGAAATCCATTAAACAAAAGATAAAAAAAACATGAAAAATATGATTGAAGATTATATAGGAAAATGGCCTTGAGGACTCCATGTCACCTTGATACTAGTGAATGGAAAAAGAGAACTCCCTATAGCCAACTCCATTTTCTTGGGACAAGGCTATGATGATGATGATCAAGGAATGATGTTTGGTTAAGGTTCCATTGCAATTTCTAGTGGACCAGTGCATCTAAAATACATGAACCAAGGAAATTTTTTGGAAAAAACTCTTGGAAAACAACGTCATCCTTGTGAAACAATGTTAAAATCCCACAAATCTAAAGAATTTTACAAGTTCAATAATGTGCATTATATATGCCAAATGTTTGATCCTAATGAGTTACACTTTAATATAGAAGCTTTCTACCATGGATAATGTTTAAAGGTAAACTAATTCAATAGATCCTAGAAATCTAGGTCATGATAAAGAATATTTTAATTTATAACAATATTTATAGCCTAATGTATGCTTCCCTCATATCATTTATTTTCCATGTCATTATAGAAGGTAGTTTTATTTTCCATACTATTTTATTTCAAAATTGAAAAGGAATAAGAAGTCAAAATGTCAATCCTCCAATGCAACATCTCATTCTTGGGACTAACTAGATCACTATGTGGTCATTCCTCATGTGGCACTTGCTAGTGAGTTATGACTGCATTTCTCATCTCTTTATGATTTAGCTTATAATTAGGTAGGGTTATGTGTGGCCATGATTAGAGTTGAGCATGCTCTTAAGCACATACTCACTTTCTATTTATTTCATATATGGGCTTTCAAACTTGAAGCATTCTAATCAAAAACTCCATTGATGTGAGTGTGAAACAAGTAATAGAAGAAGTAGTTATTGCCTTTGTATCATTATCTCATTGTTCATTTTAGATGTTTCATCTATCTTAATATTTCATTATTTTCATCAATTTTAGCTTTGTCTTAATTTCATTTCAATCTCATTATCAATCAAGAGAAGAAAGAAGAAGAAGATCTTATTTGGAGATCAATATCCATTGTTGTTCATTGTATTCTTAGTGTTTATTGTAGGTCTCAAAGGCATCCAAGCTAAAGGAGAGTTTCTTTGTCATCCAAGATTCCATTGGAAACAAAAGAGATTTATGTTGAAAATCCTTCAATCATTCTCCACATTTGTGATGGACATCAAAGGCCTCCACATATCTACCTATTTTGGATCACTTATGCAATAGAAGGATTGCCTACATTAACACCTCCTTGTACATCTCTCTAAAGCTTGATTTCAACATCATTGTAAAACCATGAGCTAATCACAAGTTGACCATGACTCGTAATTTACATAGAGCATCCACCATGACCTCACCATGAGTCGTGATATCATCAGAAAAGAAAAGTTTTTATTTTTGCCAACCACAACTTCACCACGACTTACAATCAGGCAACCATGATCACTCCATATCTCATATTCAACATTCCATAAGTTAGCCATGACTTGTGATTCAAGGTCTAGGCTCCTAGGCATACCATGAGCTAAACATAATTCATGGTCAACATCTCAAGTCAACCACAAGGTAACCACAACCTATAGTCTACAATACCATGAAATGAAGCCACAAATGAAATCAAAGAACTTGAGCTCAAAGAAGAAAGCTATCAACAGGCACAATATCAAAAGGAAACACAAGCAATGCCTATAGTACATATTAGTAATACTAAAAATAATACTAAATTACCTATATGTACATTTTTTATAAAGTTGAAACATTACAAGCCTTATTCTATAGACTGGTGTAGAAATCTCACTAGCCAAATGATATGCAATTCTAACAGAGACTTCGGAAGAACCAAAAAAGACTCATCATATAAGGTTTAATACCCAACACGTAGCAAGTAACACTAAGGCTTGTATTCCTATTCAATTAGATAATAAAATATTTAAAATAACATTATTCACTATGAAATGAATAGTTATGATTTGCTTATTGGGACAAATAATCTTGATGTTTTAGGAAGATATACCATTGTCCCAACTTATGTTCAAATTCGAGATGTAAAAATACCCAAACAACCAATGTATAATTCTTGGGTACCTTGAAAGTAGATCCAAAGGAAAGAAGCTAATACGTAATAGGTAATTAATATGGTAAATAAATTACATAGTGATTTTGGTAGTCTAATCAATCAACTAAAAGAATTAGCTTTTGATGATCTGATTTGCTTTAGATATAACAAGGAGCGGTGCTCAATTGATCTTCAAGAAGGCATACAGCTCAAGGCCAAAGCTTGTCATAATGGAATGCCACCATCCTTACATAAAGAATGCTAAGAACATATCAATACTCTTCTAGTGAAAAAGTTAATCCAAGCAAGTAAGAGTTCCTTTACTTATGTTGCTTTCTACATTAATAAAAGAGTAGAACAAGCACAAAGTAAGAAACTAGTTGTGAATTATAAACCATTGAATGACTTGATTAAGCCAATCCAACATCCCATACCCAATAAGGATGATCTCTTTCAAAGATTACTACATCCTAATCTCTATTCAAAATTTGATCTAAAATCAAGCTTTTTGCATATTTGATCTAAAATCAAGCTTTTGGCAAATCCAAGTTGAACCCAAAGACAGATGCAGAATGACATTTACTATATCGATCTTCCAATAGTGTATGGATCGTATCTTTAGAAATTATGAGTTTATATTAGCATATATTGATGATATTTTAGTTATGAGCAAAACCCCTCAACAACATCTAGAGCATTTGGAAATATTCTGAAAGCTAGTAGACGAAAATGGACTAGTCCTATCTGCAACAAAAATGACAATTGCACAAGATGAAATTGAATTTTTAGGCTTTCATGTAAAGCAAGGAGAAATCAATCTTCAAGATCATATTATCAATTCCATAAGTAAGTTTCCTAATGTAATTACAAACAAAACCCAATTATAATGATTTTTGGGATGTATTAATAATGTTTTAAGATTCTACCAACATTTAGCAAGCAATAGAAAGATCTTGAATGAACAACTCACTAACTCTCCTTAACCCTAGACTGAACAACATACTTTAGCAATCCAAATGATAAAACAAAAGTGCTAGCATTTGCCAAAATTAAGACTTCCAACAAACAGCAAGTTAATTTTAGAGATAGACACATCAAAAGATTTTTAGGGAGCAAATATCTAGGAACAAAAGGACAAATACAATTCACATCTGTCAATAGGTATCCAATAAGTTTATAGATGCTCAGAAAAACTATCATAGCACACACAAAGAGCTCTTAGCCATCATCAAAGGTGTTGAAAATTGGAGGTTATTTTTATTAAATAATAAGTTTTTATTTGCAACACCTTATAACACTTTGACAAGTACTTGTCCTGCAAAGCCCTAAACAAAGTTGCTCATACCAAGCTCATCCGATAGTCTCTATTTCTTGCTAACTTTGATTTTGAAATAGAATATATAAATGGTAAACATAGCCTAGTTGGCTTTTCGACAAGAGAGTACAACTCTCTTGATTCTTTACTTTGTTTTTTGGTTTATGTAGGATTCTTATTAAGAGAAGGGTGGACTCGTTGCTCTTCGAAATTTTTATGATTTTGTACACCTAATGAGTTGCACATGGTGAGACTAACCCAAGAAGGATACCAAGATCAATGGAAAATCCCTTAGGTCTCTCCTTCGAAGGTCTGTGCTACTTATTTCAATGTTGGACTTGGAGCCCCAAATCTCAACAAAAGAATTTGCACCTATACATATTGTGAGATCCATAGCTTTTATTTCCAACTCTCTGCATGTGAACATTTTGAAAATTGGCCACGATACCAACTTGTACCATTTCACATCTAGAAAATTGAACTAACTCCTTGGATCCAACCTAATGTAACCTTTCATCCATGATGGTCCTTATTTTGGCATTACCCTATCTATTATCATCCTACTTACCTTGAGCACCTTGCCCAATGTGCAAATCACTATCTATTCTATGGCCACATTGAAGCCTGAAATGCATATATTGAAAGATATGGAAAACCTTTGGCATACTTTCTCATCTTATTTATTGTCCAAAGAATGGATTGGAACTCACTAAACCATTTTTCTTTTTACAATGAAGTCTATACCAACAATGAACATGACATAAATTATCTCTATAACATGCAACCCCTTTACCCACAAACATTACAACTAGGAAATCTTGATCTAAACATTTAGCATCTTCATCATCATGGAGGCTATGTTGAAGTCCAAAAAATCTACGATAACACCTCTTCCACTAATTCTCATATATGGAACCCTGATGTTCGTTCCTAATGATGAAGTATAATCTTGTGGGAATTATGATTTCCCTGGTGATGTCATCATAGATGTGTAATCCTTATCTAGTTACTATTAAAGCTAAGAATCTATTATTATTTTGTGAGTTGTAATGCACTATCTCATGGTGCATATTAGCTATATGGCACTCTAAGAAGTGTCTCGAACCCCTTTGGTGTGTTATATAAGGGGATCATTGTAAATGTTGAGAGCCATTGAGGAAGAGAGATTTGAAGTGAAGTGTAATGCTCCTTCAAAGCATTCCTTTTTCAAGCATCCCTCAATTTGTAAACATATTGACAAAAGCTACCTCAAGTGATGTGCTTTGCTCCTTCATGAGTGGCGAGGTACCCCTACACTCAACCATACAAAACAAGCGTAGCACGCGCGATCCGGTCGAACTCCGCAAACTAAATGCCTAAACGCCCCATGGAACACTTGGGGTTAATCATTTGTTGTCTTCTCAGACTTGTTGTTGTCACGGTGTATGGTTAAGTAAGTCCGAGGTATATGATTTTTATGGTCTTTTATGGTTTTATGTCTTCTATGCTAAGAGTGAAGGGTTGAGAAAGCTAACTAACTCTAACTAAGGACTAAGTCTAAATTAACTAGCATCAGCATCCATTCCACTTACCGTACACACCCTAAACTATGCAACTGTGGCTACCAAACGCTAATCGTTACTGAGATCACCACACGTAACGCACGTGCTCGAAGTGGTCGTACTGAGGCACTTAACTAGCCTAAACGTGATGAGCAGCCGATTCCTTAACTAGCCATACACATCTGTAGATGCTCGTAATCAAGTCGTACTCATTCCACACTCTAGGAGATAAGGGTGAGAGAATCTAATTACGATGAGTAGCCAATTCCTTGATTAGCCGTACACATTCGTCAATGCTCGCAATCAAGTCGTACTCATGCCACGCTAATGTAGGTAATAGATAACAGGTAAGAAATAACATGTAATAAACCTATTCCATGCACTGCAAGGTTTATCCACAAAGCTCATCTTTATTGTTGTACACAACTTGCGTTCAGGTACAAAGCTACTCGAATAAAGATCCGTTCACTTGGGGACTCCTACTGCGGGCACATGGAAAATATTCTATCTCTAGAGTGATCAAACTGCCAGAGTTTCCCTACTTTAAGCCTAGGATGAGAAATGAGGGGAGTGTCGCCTCTTATTTATAGATTTGGCGGTGGACCGCAATATCGCGTACGCGATATCGTAGGGGACGACGCGATATTGCGTACGTGATATCACGGTGCATGCGATATCGCGTCTCATCATACCCCCAGGACTGAATGAAAACTCGTCCTTGAGTTCCTTACAATAATATCGGGAAGGTATGGAATTATTGAGGGAAATGGAACTAATGGGATGACATGTGAACGAATCATTATTACAAGACTTGACAAAATTGGTGTTCATGACAACAAGGGTGAACACCTTATTACAATGAAATCAGGCCTTAGTTGGCAGTTGAGAAAGAGAGAGAGAAAGAAGTGTTGCTGCTGCCAACGCCAAGATTGCACCTTCGTTATCCATCCGTAAGCGTGTCATCGATCTTGCTCCTTGCATAGCTGCTTCAAAGCTGCTCCATTCCAAGTGTTTTCTCCAGATCCAATCCATTATTGCATGGTCGCCATCTACACACACAACACAATCTTAATTAGCAAGGGTAAATGAATCTCAATGCAGTTGATACCTTGCTGTGGTGTAAGTCCATTGGCTAGGTTGTGGTATGGCTGATATGGATTTGGGAATATGTTACTAATGACTACCGTAGGTGTAGGGGTTAGGAAGAAAATCAAAAATTTTGAGGCTTGGAGAAAATCAAAAAAATCAGGCCCCATACCCCCATGATTAATCGCGAACCTCCAGTAGCGTTAGAATGGAGAAAGAAAAGGAGTAAGAAAGATAGATAAAAAGGGACAACGGTAATGTCAATACAGTGGATGCCAAGATGGAAATGAACAAAAGAAATTAGATTGCGAAAATGTTAGGGGAAAGAATTTAACTAAGGTTCCAAATAGGAATGTCAGTGGGTCCTCCCCAAAGTAGGCTTATGCCCTTAATGCCCTAACAAACCCACATTCAAAGAGTCTGTAGGCTCTGGGAATGTCATTTGGAACAAGAGTTAAAGTCTTAACCAGAAGTGTTTACCAAGAAGAAAACAATGCATCAACCAAAATATATACACTAATGATACAACTAGCAATGAGATGAACAATGGAGAGAAGGATGAAGAGAAGCAAATGGAATGGAATCTCAAGAACAAGGTGGTGTACAGCCCCTTGTGTGTTTGATGATTAATGTGACTTGGAAAATCTCATTCCAACTCCAGCCTCAAACCAACCACATCCAGTGACTTCGCATCAACACATTCGGTTAAACCATCCACTTGGGCAACAAGAATGCAC
>MNCI01033088.1:77016-87227 GCA_015680685.1 Gnetum montanum | reverse complement strand
CTTTCCCTCTGGGGCCATGTTGATATACAAGTCTAAATGCCTAAATAAAAAGCAGTTGGTCAACATCCAACAAGTGAAGCCTTTCCTTGAACCAAGATAGGCTAGTGCAACTATTGCCTCAACAGATGGACAACCATGTTCTATTTTTTGGATCTCCTCCTTCCAACTCAGTTTTGGGAAAGATGGTCATCCATTGTAACCATCAAATTGGCTTCTCAATTTTTCTACTTTTTGTTTCTCACATTTTTAATTTTTACAAATTATTTCTTTTACAAATTTTTGATTTTCAAATTTTTATAATTTTATACCATATTTAGTACCTTTGAAACTTCTCGATTATTTTACACTTTCTTATATATTTTGCTTTATTTTGATTTCTTTTGTTTAAGTGTGATATTTTCTCATTTTTTCTAATAAAGAGTGCTTTATTGCCACAAGACACAGTGACACTGTTGTTGTTTACTAATGATGGTTTGTGCTTAATGTTGTGATTTTTGATGTCTAGTTTCTATTTTTGAATTTTGATTTCCAATGACTTTGACATGGTTTATTTTTCATGGAACAAGAAGTGAGTCCACATCATCTGCCCATCCAATGAACTCTATGGTTTTCCTTGTTTTAGGAATTTGAAGTCCCTTTTCGTTAAAGAAACTTTTAATTGATCGATGGTCTTGGTGGTTCTAGAATTAGGAAGGATTCAAAGGTTTGTAAATGGTGTGACTTCAAGGGGACTCAATACTTTTTTTACTCTTCAAATTGCTTGAGTTCTTAAGTGTTGTTTACAAACTACTTATCATTCCACACCAACCATTAATAGGAAGTCAAATAACATCGTTGCATGGTGTGGTTCCCATTTCAAAAAAACAAAATGGGAATTCAAAGCACACCCCTTCAACACAAATAAGTCCTCACATGGTGTGGTTTCCATTTCAAAAAAAAATAGAAAAAAAAACAATGGGAATTCAAAGCACATCCCTTGGACAAATAAATAGGTTACAAGCATTGGTTATGAGACTTGAATGACATGCACCTATGCCTAACAATCCCCTCTAACTAAAGCCCTCTCTCTCACTTCCTACTTCTTTTTTCCTCTTTGTGAAATAGTGGTTGTTTTGTGGAAGCATTCTTGTGTCTTGAGTGGATGGATCAGTCTTAGAGTGATGATGCAAAGTCACTAAAAGTGGATGGTTTTGGTTTGGATTGAGGCTAGAACTTCTAGGGTCATTTTAACCACAAATTCCACAAGGGACTTCTTATAACCATAATTTAGAATGCCATTCCACCTTCTCTATCATCCATCCATGCTACCATAACTATCTCACTACCAGGTTTTATGTTATGCTCTGTCTTAGTCTAATGTGTTGGGATTCTTAAGTAGATTCTTTCAAGTTGGTCCTTAACTTGTCATGATCATTAAATCAACTATGGGACCCATGGACTCCTTAGTTGAGGTTATGCAAGGGCAAAAAGGGCATTTTCCTACTATGGGAAGGACTCACTTGCATAGCTCTTGGCTTGGTTAGTTAAGGTTCCTTACCCTTGACATCACTATAATCCTATCTTTCACAGTTCCCATTGTGTATACCACTCAGTGCTCCTTAATCTTTCATTTCATTCATCCACTAAATTAATTTTTCTCCTTTTTCCAAATATATGAGCTTAAACACCCTCTTCTCATGTTTTCATACTATTCTTGGTCTTTTAAGCTTTCATTTAACACCAATTACACTCAAAAACTCTTTATATTTTGCAAGTTTGACTAAGGTCAAAGTTTGACTACAGTGGTTAACAGTTGCATTGTTGAGGCCCTATCGATGCATCCACCCTAGTTGATGAGGCCTAGTTGACTAGGCCCCATTGATGTATTGCAAAAACCCTATATATACCACCAAACACTTTGCAATTTTTTCCCATTTGCTCATAACACAAGGGGAGTTTTAGAAACTTTTCAGAGCCCAAAATCTTCCAGAGCTCATAACTTTCCAACCATTTGTTCAAATCATTCTATTTTTCAATCTTGTGCTTACCAAAGGTAAGATCTTTATTGTGTGGGCCATAAACCTTAATGTTTTTAATGAAAAATCGATGAAATTTTTTGGAAATTTTTCTAACTCCCCCAAAGGGTCAATAATCTTAACCATATATAAACATCAACTTTTTCACAAGTTAACCCTTCCAACAACCTCTAGGATGATTTATTGATGATAATACATAAATAAAATGATAATTGGATTAATTAAATCAGCCATTAATACAACTTAGCCAAGTGTAACTATCCTTAAAAGATAATGTATTCAAATTACTTTTAGGTTACACAATGATTGCTAATCCATGGCCTTGTTATGATTATAGATGAAAACAAAACAAAAATGTCTGTAGGAAGGAGAGACATCGCAACCATGGGAGAAATGACCCAAAGTTGGAAGGGGCCAACAAGAACAAGGCCAAGAACTACCTGAGGAAACCCATGCAACAAGACCTCCCTATGAGGAGCCCAAAGTGGAATCTATCTAATAAATTCTAGAGGAATAAGTGCTGATGAGCCATGATTTGCCTGGCCTTGACATCGGAGCCTTGTTATCACTGTTTGCTCTTTTCCATGATGTCTGGTACCTAACGTCAAGGTGACAACATCATGTATAGGATGTCAGGGTCTAGATGCAATGTCATGTATAAATCATAGCCTATAAATATAGTGCTTGAGCTCTAGTTTTGGATAGTTTTTCATTAGTTAATTTTGAAGTTAGTTTTCAGTCAAAGTAGCAAAGCTCTTGCTATTTATTTTCCTCAAACTTAGAATATTTTCTAAGTGCCCACAGAAGGATTCAATGTGTGTATGGTTCTTTTTTTGAACACTAATGTACCTAAGCACAATAGTGTGATGGAAATTGATGAGTCGCGATATCGAGACGACGATATTGGATCCACAATATCGGGTCTGTGATATCGGAGCTTGCCAAGCGATATTGGACACCCAATGTCAGAACCTGTCTCATTTCCTATAAATAAGAGACTAGTTCACTTGGTTTCAGAGTTATTTTTCTTAGTCCCTTAGCCAAACTCTTGTAGTTTTCCCTTTCTAGAGTTAGGATTATTTTTGAGTGCTCACAGTAGGAGTTATAAAGTGAATGGATCTTTATTAGAGCATTGTGTACCTAAGCACACCTTGCGACTAAAAATTTTATGATAAACCTTACAACATTTAGAATAGCTTAATTATTTTATTTAAACGTTATTGACTATTATTTTCTACTCTCATTAGTGAATTAATGTAATTTTTATTGAATTGTTAATTATCAACAAATTAGCACACTCAGTACGACCACTTTGAGCATATGTGGGAACACTTGGCAACCTAGTAATGGCTAGCATTTGGTAATCCCATGTGTTACACTGGTTTAGGCTGTGTCTGGAGAGTGGGAACAAATGTTGGGGTTAGGACTAGCTAGAGAATAGTTAACTAGTTAAATCAAATTAGTTATTAAATTATTTCATTTCTCCCCTTTAAGCACCAGGAACATAAAACATAAAAAGCATAAAAATCATACACCTCAAGTTTAATTAACCATACAATCGTGCCTTACAAGTAAGCTTGGGAAGATAACAATCACATAACCCATCCTTATTTTGTGTAAGTGCATAAGCACATAATTCTTGGAGTTTGATCAGATCATGCATAAAAACTTGTATTTGTATGGTTGGGCATAGGGGTACCTTGCCGCTCATCATTGGTATCGTTATCAAGGATTTTATTGTTTGTGCATTGATTAGAACTTAGGAAATCTTTCCATCATTGGAAAGAACCCTTAAGGTTAATTATCCTACAATTATCAAAAAGAGAGTATTGCACATTGAATAATCAATCATGTCTCCTTATGAGAGTGCTTCACCACCTAGGTTTGACACAATGAACAATTGGAGGCGTAGTACACATGATGATCCACCAGTGCCCCAACAGTTTCGCATGGTATACGCTCATCCTGATGAGTATATACCAAACTTTACCTTTATCCTCCACTAGAATGAACAACTAAGTTGGCATGATTTAGAAGGTAACATAGTGTTACCTCCCAATCACTCAGTCCCAAGCATGCTTCTTCATGCTCTCACACAAATTGGTATGTAGCACTTACAGGCAGAATACATTGTGCATGAACATGACTTGAGAGAGTATCAACCCATGGAGGCACAACACCAAAGGGACCTACAATAGGAGAGACATTATAAATCTATGAGGAGAAAGTGGTCACAGGATGTTTCATATGTACTAAGTGAAAACGAGGGTGGTGAACTTGCCTCGGGAGGTTTTCTACAAAATGATGTTCCTCTCGTTGACTTCAATCAAGGAGTTTTATATCAAAATCTTCACTCAACTATTCATAACCTAGGTTCTAATACCAACAGATGAAAAGAGTCCAAAAAAGGAACATGAACACATGACATTGACAGACATTTTGATCGAAACTACGACTGAGGCTGAGACCACCAAAGAGAAAGTGACAAACATCATCACAATGCAAGTCCTCCTTCCTCTTCACCTTCATTATCTCCTTCCCCCTCTCCTTCATGATTTGAATGTAGTTGCAAAGGGAAAGACCATCAAGACAATGGTAAGTGAAACAGAGATCATAGACAAAACAGTTGAGAAAGGGGATGAGGGCATTCTAGGGAAACAC
This sequence comes from Gnetum montanum, assembly GCA_015680685.1. Taxonomy (NCBI): domain Eukaryota; kingdom Viridiplantae; phylum Streptophyta; class Gnetopsida; order Gnetales; family Gnetaceae; genus Gnetum; species Gnetum montanum. The sequence goes on along the minus strand of MNCI01033088.1, from coordinate 82,551 downwards.
ATCATGAAGGAGGCAAAGTAGGGAATAGCATAGGCATCATAGATGCCATAAAAGACATGATCACAATGAACCCCTACTCGCTACCCGAAGTATGCGAGATATAACCGAGGCTATTAGGATCCCAACAAGGCACCAAAAGGATAGTAGGATCAAAAGATTAGACATGAACAATATCCCACGATTTGAAGGGGGATACAACGTTGATCCTCAAAATCATCTACAAGCATTCTATGATGCATGTACCTTGCAAAATATAGAAAATAAGTGGCAAAAACTAAAGTTGTTTCCACAGACAGTAATCAAGGAAGCAAAAAGCTGGTATCGGTCCTTAAGACTGGAATCCATTCGTCGATGGAGTACCATGTTAGAGCTATTCAACGATAAGTATCAAACGTACTCCCATTTTTCCAACCTACATAAGAAAATCCAAGGATGGAAACAAGGAGGACATGAACCCTTAGTTCCTACCATGGGGCAATATTATGCATTATTACATCATTTCCCTAGCCATGGTTACTCGCAAAGGGAACAACTACACCATCTCGTGGATGGGCTTAGGTACAAAATGCAAAGAACCTTTGGGACTTATGCCCAAGGCTATCTGAGCTTAGAGCCCATCAAATACAAAGATTGTTAGAGCAAGTTGCCAAGGAGGAAGGTGAGTTAAGGAAAAGAGAAAGTGCAAAGGAATACAACAAAGATCCTTCCCTCTGAAAGAAGTTAGATTTTGTGAAGATGAAGAAGAGTCATCACTCGAAGAGATGGTGAATAGGAAGAATTTGCCCATTGAAAAATTTGCATCAGATGTATTGGCAAAGGTAGATCAAATGTAGAAATCCCTAGATGATAGATTTCAAACCATTCTAAAAATAGTCGAGGAGTCTAGAGAGCAAAGTAGTGATCAAGAGAGAAGGAAAAAGAAAGAAGCTAAGTATGCATGTAATAGGAGTAAGGGAAAAGTTGTTGTCATTGAAGAGATTGTGGATTTGGACATAGAAAATGATGGCAGATGTGAGATATGCCAATATGACCACCCTAAAGGATGTTTCCCAGTAGTCTCACATCTGTAAGAGTCTAGGGCGTATGCACTAAACCCACAATTAGATAGATGGAAAGCACCCAGAAGGTTACCTTATCCTCAAGGTAACCCAAGGTAGTTCCACCAACCCTTGACATATTATCCGAGTGGAGATCCATCATAATCGAATGAACAATATCAACAATGACAACACCCACAATCATGGGGAATGCCATTACCACATCAACAATACCCTTACCATCAACTTGACCCATACAGGTACTACATTCAGCAGTTGATTTCTCCACATAACTCCACTAGTCATGTCGCTCATTAGCCTCACTACCAAACCCATGAGTACTATAGAACTCTTTCTCCTAGGAGCGATGTTTCACAAACATACTATCCTTCTTATCCAACTGCACCTCTTTCATCCTTAGCTCCATTACCACCTGCTCCAACTATGCAAGGTGAGCTCCCTACCCAGCTGTAGCAATGTAACGCTACAAGGGTTGTCAATCATCAACCTACTGTTGGTTTAGACAACTGCATAAATAAAATACCTTTCTTTAGAACCAATAGTCCAACCAAGTCCTTACAGCCACAAGCAGCTAATTGTCCAATTTCCTCACCATCGTTTGAATCTTCGAAGCTTTCTTTGAACCAAAAATTGCATCCAACACATACGGTCATGTTGAATCATGCAATTACCGATTGGATTAAAGCTAGCCATCTTCCTAGAAAATTCTCTAATCCTAGAAGTCCTCTTATATATTTGCAAATCGCTGGAAATGAGCCTTACAAAGCTCTTTTGGATTCAGGTTCTAGTGTTAACTTAATCTCTCAAGAAATGTACAAAGCCTAGAACCTCCTCGACTAAAAAAGAGTAAAATTTGTTTAGAGTTAGTCGACTAGTCCATCACTATCCCATTAGGACTAGTGGAGGAAATTTTCACCATTGTTTGTGGGTGGTTGTACCCATCCAATTTCCTAGTGATTCAAGTCAACAACTGTAAGGGGGACTTCCCAATCATTATGGAAAGAGCATGGCTAAGCATAATTGATGTGCACCTAGGAATACATGATCTTTTCCTAGAAATATCAAAGGAAAATATATTTGAAAAGATCGAGAAGAAGAAAGTTCCATGCATCACATATAGTGACTTAGGGTGCAACTACATGTAGAAGGCTTGGTTTATACAACGCTTAACATTGCCTACATGCAACCAGTGTGCACAAGTGACTAACATACAAAGATGCCTATATGTAGTAGCCACAAGATAGGAAGGCACCTAGTGGCTGATAGCTGATTGAGAGAGCAATTCAACTCTATGCATGGAACCAAATGAGAGCTTGATTTATGCCTATGTTGATAGCATAGATGCATTAGAGCAAGTCCATCATCAACTTCCAAGTCCTGACATTGAAAATATTAATTGGAAAAATTTGAAAATCCATAAAAAGTTTAAGAGCCCCTCGAATTAAAATTTTTGCCCATTGGTATGAAATATACATTTCTCTAGAATGACAAATCGATAATCATTAACACTAAGCTTGCTCCTCAACAAAAAGAAAGACTGTTGAAGATGGTAAGTAAATGGTTGAAAGCCTTTGCTTGGTCATATCCTGAATTAACTAGAATAGATCCTAGGATACGCCAACATAGAATTTACACTGACCCCTCCATGAAGCCTCAACAACAATCGCAAAGGCGACTGAACCCTAAGCTTAAGCAAGTGGTTAAAGAAGAAATTGAACAACTTCTAAAAGCTGAGTTCATCTACCCCATTGCTGATAGTGAATGGGTTAGTCCATTAGTCATTGTGCCTAAAAATGGAGGTAAATGAAGGGTGTGTATATACTTTAGGCTGTTAAACATGGAAATGTTTAAAGACCATTTCCCATTACCATTCGTTGACCAAGTTCTAGATACCATTGCAAGGCATTGCTACTATAGTTTTCTGGATGGTTACAGTGGATACAATCAAATTCAAATAGCACTAGAAAACCAAGCCAAGACTACATTCACAAGTCCTTGGGGGACATTTTCATATAGGAAAATGACATTTAGCTTGTGCAATGCCCCAGCAACATTTCAACGTCTGGTTCTAAGTATATTTTAGTAGCAAATAAGGAATGGTGTGGAGGTCTTTGTGGATGGTTTCTTCACCTACAAAGTAGACTTCAAACAAGCATTGAACCAATTAGAGCAAGTACTGAAATAATGTGTAAAAATCAACTTAAGGCTCAATTGGTAAAAAATCCATTTAATGGTCCAAGAAGGAATTTTGTTAGGGCATAAGATTTTATAAACAGGGATAGAGGTAGATCCCAAAAAGGAATCACTTGTCAATCTGAAACTATAAAAGATATCTGATTATTTCTTGGACATACTAGCTATTATAGACACTTCATCGAGAAATTTTTGAAGATTGCAAAATCATTCATAAAATTAATGAAGAAGGACGTACCCTTTGAATGGACCAAGGAATGTCAGCTAACTTTCCAAATATTGAAGTAGAAGCTCATAGAAACAACCATTCTACAAGCTCTCGACTAGTCCAAACCATTCCACATAATGATTGATGCATCCAACTTTGCTTTAGGAGCTGTACTTACACAGTTAGATGACCAAAAGTGACCCTATTACATTCACTGTGCAAGTCGAAGTATTGCTGGTGCATAGCTCAACTACACCGCAATAGAAAAAGAGTTAATGGCTATGGTGTTTGCACTAAAAAAATCTAGGCACTATGTATTAGACTATAAGATATTTGTACATACAAATGATAGTGCAATCCAGTTCCTGATGAATAAATGAATAGTAAGCCCTTGCATCATATGCTGGCTCGTGATCTTACAAGAGTTCGATCTTACAATGATTGATCGTAAAAGCATCGAGAATGTTGTTGTTGATCATTTATCTTGGTTACGATGGGACAACAAAGAGGACGAATATCCAATATCTGACTACTTCCCTGATTAAATCCTCTTTGCAGGTGTAGTAAATAATCAATTAACCATAGATACAAATTGGTATAGTAGCATTCTTACCTATCTTCTCACACAAGAAACACCACAAGGATTGGACATTAAAAAAAACAACAAGTTCTTCACTGAGCCAAATATTTCATGGAAATTAATGGACACTTTTATAAGGTAGGTTCCAATGGTATGGTTCAATGATGTGTTCTTGATGTAGTTCAATTGTGAATTCTCCAAAGTGCTCATGAGGGCCCTTGTGGGGGTCATTACATTGAGAAATGAATAGCCATTAAAATATTGCTTGCAAGATATTATTGGCCTACATTGTTCCGGGATGCTCATCACTTCATCCAATCTTGCAAGCACTGCCAATGCGATGGGGAAATGACTACTAAAATGGAGGGTCCACAACAATGGATTCAACCTTTAGAACCCTTCAACATATGAGGTATTGATTTTATGGGTCCTATTACACCAATGTCCAATGGAAAAGCCTACATTATTGTTGATGTTGACTATTTTACAAAGTGGGAAGAAACAGCCGCTATCACTAACTGTACAACATTTACCATTGCACGATTTGTTCAACAACAAATCGTAAATAGGTTTGGCATGTCTCATGCACTTATTTTCGATAATGGTATACATTTTACAGGTGCGAATTTTTGAAAGTTGATGCAATGCTTAGGAGTTGAGCATAAGCTGACTACACCATATCATCCTCAAGCGAATGGCCGAGCCAAAGTTACCAATAGGGAGATCACAAAAATATTGACATGAACCATTAGCAAATATAGGTAAGACTGGAGCACCAAACTGAACGATGCTCTTTGGGCATACCGCTTCACATGAAAACTCCCTATAGGCTATTCTCCCTATGAGTTAGTGTACGGTAAACCTCCAACACTTCCTATCCAGGCTGAGCTCCGTACACTATCTACAACATGTGATCTCAACCTTCACCTCAATCTAACACAAAAGGAACAGTTAATGAATCTTAACTTGCTAGATGAAAACTAATTAGCTGCCCTGTCATCCAATGAACTGCACAAGGCCTTTAACAAACAATTTCATGACCTAAGGATTAGAGAAGTTAAATACCAACCAGGAGATAAGGTTCTGTATTGGAATCTTGCACATGTGCCACAAAAAACTAAATTTCAAATGCTGTGGAAAGGACCTTATATTATTCATGAAATGTTTTCTTCAGGGGCCATGATGATCTATAAACCTGAAAGCCTAGATAGGAAATCATTAGTCAACATCCAACAAATCAAACCTTTCCATGAGCCTAAAAAGGCTAGTACTAATACTACCTCTATTAATGGACAACCTTGCTCATTATTTTAGATCTCCTCCTTCCAACTTAGTTATGGGGGAGATGGTCACTGATGCTAGGCATTTTGAGTCTCATTTTTTTTTGTCTTTTTTGTTTTACACATTCTTCATCTTTACTTGTTTTTGTTTTACACCATTGTTAATATTTTTACTATTTCTTTCTCTATTACATTTTTTTTTAAATTACTCTCACT
>MNCI01033088.1:35562-76564 GCA_015680685.1 Gnetum montanum | reverse complement strand
ACCAATATCAAGAAGTTGACTAAATCAAATAAGTCTTTTCATGGTGTGGTTCTCACTCAAAAAAGAAAAGAAAACAAAAGAACTGGTGGGAATTCAAAGCACACCCCTTAGACATAATAAAGTAACATGGGCTATAAGCACTAGTTATGGTACTGGAAAGACATGTTACCCATTCCTAAAGGTTCCCTCTAACTAAGGCCCTTTCTCACTTTATGCTTCTCTATCTTTCTCTTGTTGGAATGGTGGTAGCTCTATGGAAGCATTCTCATTGCTTTAGGAGGATGGATTGGTCAAGTGTGTTGATGCAAGGTCATTGGATGTGGATAGTTTTAATCTAGATTTAGACCAAATTTTATTAAGTCACCTTAATCACATACTACATAAGGGACTTTACACAACCTTGATTTTGGGATTCCATTCCATTCCATTCTCTCTTTCTGTATTGCTTTCCATATTCCACCTCATTGTCGATTTTATGATTAGTCTATATCTTGGTTGATGCATTATTATTTTTTGGTAAACTCGTGTGGGTAAGTTCTTAACCATTATTCCCATATGTCATTCCTAGAGCCTATGAACTCTTTGGTTTGTGGGTTTGTTAGGGCATAAAGGGCATGAGCCTACTTTGGGAAGGAACCACTTGCATTTCTTTTTGGTGCAATTGTTAAGCTCTTTCCCTTAAACATTTCTTGCAATCAACTATTTATCATTTCACCCCATCACTGACATCCATTTTTATTTTTGTTTTATTGGCTTCACCATTGTTATTTCTCTCATCTTTCTTGTTCTTTAAGTTTTTCCACCCTATTGCTACCGAAGGTTTGCTCTTAGTTGTGGGGATCCTATCACAAATATTGCTATTTCATTACTTATCTCACCCCTACACCTTGGGTAGTTATCAATTACAAACCTCTAACCCAGTATCTACCATACCCACAACCTAGCCAATGTGCTTCATATCGAGGCAAGGTATCAATGACATTATGTCTTATCTCTCCTTGCTAATTTGTGAGTATGTTGTGTGTGCAGATGACAATCACATGAACAATGGACTGGGATAGAAGGGAGCACTTAAGATGAACTGGAGCAAAAAGCATTTACACAGGGAACAAGCTTGAGCATGTAGCCATGGATGAACAACGATGTGCACATTTTTGACATCATTAGCAATGTGCTTCATTTTATTTTCTCTCTCTCTCTCTTCAAGCTATCAATGAGGGTCTAGATGTCACCTATGTCTAGTGTTCCCCACAATGGTTATGAACACCAATGCTGTAATATGTTTGTCGATCTGTTCATTGGGCACTTTGAGTCTATCATTCCATGTCACTGTAAGATTTTCTTTTAGTCAATAATCCCATACCTTCCCAATATGTTGTAAGAAACTTGAGGAAAAGTTTTCATTTAGTCATGGGGGTATGATGAGTCATGATATCATGACCGTGATATTAGGTCCATGATATCAGAGCCTGCCAAGTGATATTGAACACCCGATGTCGAAACCTATCTTGTTGCCTATAAATAAGAGACCGAGGCACTTGGATTCAAAGTTAGTTTTCTTAGTCCGTTAGCTAAACTCTTATAGTTTTCCCTTTCTAGAGTTAGGATTATTTCTAAGTGCCCGCAGTAGGAGTCATAAAGTGAACGGATCTTTATTCGAGCATTGTGTACCTGAGCACACCTTGTGATCAGAAATAAAGAAAAATGTTGTGATAAACCTTGCAACATTCAGAATGGCTTAATTATTTTATTTAAATGTTATTTACTATTATTTTCTACTCCCATTAGTTAATTAATGCAATTTTTATTGAATTGTTAATTATCAATGAATTAGCACACTTAGTAAGACGACTTCGAGCATACGTGGGAACACTTGGTAACCTAATAACGGCTAACATTTGGTAATCCTAGGAGTGTTACACTAGTACAGGATGTGTTCGAAGAGTGGGAATAGATGCTGGTGTTAGGAGTAGTTAGAGAATAGTTAACTAGTTAAATCAAATTAGTTATTAAATTATTTCATTTCTTCCCTTTAAGCACCAGGAACATAAAACATAAAAAGCATAAAAATCATACACCTCAAGTTTACTTAACCATACAATCGTGCCTTACAAGTAAGCTTGGGAAGACAACGATCACATAACCCATCCTTGTTCTGTGTAAGCACATACGTACTTAATCCTTGGAGTTCAACTAGATCCCGTGTAAATGCTCGTATTCATATGGTTATGTGTAGGGGTACCTCGCCACTCATCAGAAACAAAATGAACTCTTTTGACAATTCTTATAGCACTAAGAATATATTATTATTTTTTAATGCACTCTACTTTTATGCTCTCTACTTTAATGCATTTGAATTAAGCAATTTATTTTTAATTGTTAATGAACACAAGCACGACCACTTCAAACATTCATATAGTACTTGATAACCCAGAAACCCCTAATGTTTGGTACGCCAATAGTGCTATATGTGTTTGGGATGTGTCTAGGAAAGTGGGGTGGTTACTTGTGTTAGGCTAGTTTAGATCTTGTTCTCCATCATTTATTAGTTTACTTAATTTATCTCTATATCATCAATAGAAAAAGCATAGAAATTAGACGACATCATATGCCTCACTTTAGACTAAACCATACATGATGAAGATACCACTAGTCCAAGTGGGAAGACAACAAACTGTAATTTGAGCATAATGATCCATGGAATTTGACCGGATCATGCGTGAATACTTGTGATTTGTATGGTTAAGTGTAGGGGTACCTTGTCACTCATCATTGACACTGTTGTTAAGGGATGGTGCTAGTTATCTAGATTAGTTATATTATACACGATCACTATAAAAGGTATTAACTATATATCTTTCAGAAACTCTTTTCTCACACACACCATAAATCAAGAACAATGTCTTTCTCACATGGAAGTGACTATGCATTGTATAGAAAACACAATCATTAGAGAAATAATAAGATATATGATGAAAAATATTAGAGTGATCAACCTTATGTAGGGATTTCTTATGATCATGATCACCATGATGACACTCAAAGACTACATTCACCTAAGGTAGAACATCTTAAAGGATATGACGTAGGTCCTAGACTAGGGAAGGCATCAAAGCCTAACACCTCCTCAAAAACAAGAAATGATAAATTAAGGGGCCTTGAGGAACACCATAGAAGCCATGGAAACTCTTCTAGTTCCTCATCTTCCTCTTTCCCTTCAACGTCTAGTTCTGACTAAGATGAATGTAGGTATAGAGACGGAGCTCCATTAAAGGGTCAAACTAAGAACTAAAATTGAATCCACAAGAAGAGTCAAAGAGGACATCATGAACATAGGAACTTCCCTCATAATATATTTGATGACGATGAACCCCTATTGGCCACTAAGAGCCTAATACATATTACAAAGGCCATTAAGATATCTCGCAGGCATCACAAAAAGAGTTGACTACCTAAGCTTGACATGAATAATATTCCAAAAATTTGCAGGAGGCTATGATTCAAATCCACAACATCATTTACAAGCCTTTCATGATGCATGTGCTAACTATAACATTGAAAGTGGATGGTAAAAGCTTAAGCTCTTTCCTAGGATACTAATTGATAAAGCCCAAATATGGTATAGATTATTGAGACCAAACTCAATCTAACGATGGTCCACAATGTTGGAACTTTTGAATGAGAAATACCAAACCTATGCAAGAGTGTCCAATCTGAGGAGACAAATCCAAGAGTGGAAACAAGAACAACATGAACCCTTGGACATGGCCTTAGATAAATATTATGCCTTATTGAATTGATGCCCAAGCCATGGTTTCTCTAAGGAAGATCAACTTTACCACATCATAGATGGGCTTTGTAATGAAACAAAGATGACCCTTAGGATGTATGCTCCAAGGAAATTATATGAACTTCAAGCCCATCAGATCAAAGAGATAATAGAGTGTATGGAAAAAGAAGAAGGAGAGATATGCAAAAGGGATAATGTCGAGAAATATCAATGGGATCCAACTCTTTAATAGAAGGAGGTCCAGATCTATGGTAAGGAGAATGAAACTAATCCCAATAAGGTGATCCCACAACAAACCTTGCCGATACAAGAGTCTATTGATGAATTAGAAGCAAAGTTTAATAGGATGTCCAAATGGATATATGAAAACATTTCAAATCTTATTAATATGGTCAAGAAGAGAATCATGCAAAATAAGTCAAGCGATCATACTAAATAGAGGATGCAAAACCAGTAACCTAGAACACTTCTCAAAAAATGGAGAAAATGGCTAAAGAATGTAAGGCTATAGAATCCACCACGAACAAAGATGATGGATGTGACCTATGCATATATGACCATTCAAAGGGTCAATTCCCTGTGTTGTTACATCTACAGGAGTATTAGGCATGTGCCTTAAATCTAAAATCTGTGCAAAAGCACATGCTTGGGAGATTTCATCTACCACAAGGTAATTATAGATAGTCGCACAACTGATTGTACCATCCTAGGGGGACTTACCACTAGTCTCAACATGGTCATCAACTGCAATGGCAACAACCACAATCATGTGGGAGGCCACCACCAAATCATCCATACCTACCAAAACCTCACAGATATTATGTTCAACACCCTATTTCTCCAACTAGTTTGGCATCCTCCACTTCAAATCACCACTACCACTCTTCCAAGTACCATCAGTACATGCCATCCCCTAAAATATCATCATCTTGTAACTCTTAACATCCAACTTACCCTCGATATTTTCATAATTCACCTCCTCCAATGCCATCACCAGTAACTCAGGAAGGTTCAACACCATAGTATCAACGAATGAGTGCGACTTGTGCTACAAATGTGCAAAGACATACTAACACCAGTGGATCCTAATTGTAATGCTAGAAACATCCCTTTTGGAGGAAAGGCCATAAGTTGAGGCAAACCATGCATAGATCCACCACATCATCCAAGCCAACATAATGCCAATCTAGTGCACCACCTTCCTTGTCATCACTAACACCCTCTAACCATAAACAAGGGCCACCATATATTTGTACTCCAATCCCACATCCAACCAATGAATCTACAAATGTGGGGAGATAGATGAATCCATGCATACCATATCATAATCAAGGGTGCAATAGTGGGCTAGTCATCCATAATTTTAACATGCCTCATATCCTGACCCATCATACATATAACAATAAGGTGTGTGACCAACAATTTGTCTACCCAGCCATCACACCACCAATAGACACCTAGTGGCTGGGGCATGAAAGATTCCCAACATTTCATAGATGCATGGATCCTATTTATCCACTTATTAATCCTTGTCATAGCCAAATGTTTAGTCACAGGGATTATCCCCCATTCTAATCTTCAAGATTCTTAAGTGTTTTTCATCTTTTTGTTTTACACATTCTTTATTTTACATCTTCTTGTTTTCATGTTATTAATCTTTTCTAATTTTTGTTTTACACCATCATTAGCACATTTACTATTTCTTGAATATTTTACACTTTCTTTTATATTTTCTTTTATTTTATTTTGATGTGATTTTCTAACTTTTTATTAATAAGTGCTAGGTATAGTGGTAATGCGTTGCTTAATGGTGGTATGTATTATTTTGTTATTTGATTATTGATGTTTGGTTTCTAGCTTTGAATTTTGTTACAAATAATTAGGACATGGTTTCTTTTCATGCAATAGGTAGTGAGTCCACAACATTCACCTATCCACAAACTCTATGGTTTTCCTTGTTTTGGAAATGTGCAATCCATTTCTCATTAATAAAAATTTAATAAATTTATGACTTTGGTAGTTTCCAGAATTGGAAAGGGTTCAAAGGTTTGAAAAGGGTGTGGCTTCAAAGGGATTTGGTATTCTTTATGCCTTTCTATTTGCCTGGGTGCATGTGTGTTTTCATGGATTTCTTACCATTTCGTGTTGACCAATAAAAGGAAGTTGAATAAGTCCCTGCATGGTGTGGTTCTCATAAAAAAAATGATGAGAATTCAAATCACACCCCTTGGACAAAATAAATGCATGTGTCTTTGCATGGTGTGGTTTCCATTTAAAACAAAAATAATGGGAATTCAAAGCACACCCCTTGGACAAAATAAATGGGCTATAAGCACTAGTTATGGGACTCATCTCCTTTAACTAAGGAGCTTCCTCACTTCCTACTTCTCTTTTCTTCTCTAATAAGGAATGGTGGTTGTTCTATGGGAGCACTCTTATGTCTCAAGGAATGGACTGCTCTTAGAATGTTAATGCAAAGTCACTAAACATGGTTGGTTTTGGTCTGGACTAAGGATGGATCTTATCAAGTCATTTAATCATAAAATCCACAAGGAAATTCATGTGACCTTAATTAGGAAATCCATTCCACTCTCTCTCATCCATCTATGTTTTCCATGTCTCACTCATTGTTGGTTTTATGTTCTTGATTCAGTGTCTTGGTTTGATGTGTTGGAATTCTTAGTTAGTTTCTTCCAGGTTTTTGTACTTAACCTTCTATAACCATTAATCATCCATAGAGCCCATGGACTCTTTGGTTTGAAGTTATGCAAGGGCATAAAAGGCTTGTGCCTACTTTGGGGAGGAGCCACTTGCATATCTTTTGGTAGGGTTAGTTAAGTTCTTTACCCTTCGACACCCTTACAATCAAATCTTTTTGTTTACCCCATTAGTAACATCCAATTGTGCACATCTTCACAACATTTTTCAATGAAATTTTCTTTTATTTTTGTGAATTCTTACACCCTCTTCAAATATTTTCTTGTGTCAAACTTTTTCAAATTTAATGGACCACTTATCTATTTGACCCTATTTGTCAACCTTCCTACTAACACTACTAAAGGAATCAATCAATCACAATCACAACCTAGCCAAGTGTAACCACCGAAGAGACAAGGTACTTAATAGCTATGTGTTACACCTTACATACTAATTCATAATTCTATTGTGATTGTAGTGGGAAGCATGGACTAGAAGTGGGACTATCTTCACCAAGGATGATGCAGCAATACCACATGATGAGGATCATTCATGATCATTAGATCTTCTCCCTCACTCTTTAGCTACCAAGAGGTGTTGGATGTTAGTCTGATCTAGGGTGTTCACTTCTCTTATCATGAATGCCTAATTTTGTAAAATATTGTATTTTCTATACACCTAAGCACTTAGAGTCTATCTATTCCACCTAAGTTAGTTTGTATGTCAGTCAATAATCCCATACCTACCTAATATTTTGTAAGGAACTTGTTCCTCATTTTGTTTAACTCAAGGAAGAGTTTTCATTCAGTCATGGGGGTATGATGAATCATGACTTATTTGGCCTTGACATCAGAGCCTTGACATTGGAGTCTTGTTGTCACTATTTTTTCTCTACCGCGATGTCAAGTACCTGATGTCGAGGCCATGACATTGTGTACATGATGCTGGGTCTAGATGTGACATCGCGTATGCAACATCGAGGTATATATACCAGCCTATAAACATAATGCTTGGGCTCTAGTTTTGGATAGATTTTCATTAGTTAGTTTTAATTTTTTTTAGTTAGAGTAGCGAAACTCTTGTCATTTATTTTTCTCAGAGTTAGAATGTTTTCTGAGTGATTGCAGAAGGAGTCTAAGTGTGTACAGTTCTTTATTTGAACACTGATGTACCTAAGCGCAGTAGTGTGACGAGAATAAAATGAACTTTTTTGACAATCCTTGCAGCACTGAGAATAGATTACTATTTCCTTTAATGCACTCTACCTTCATGCTCTTTACTTTAATGCATTTGAATTAAGTAGTTTATTTCCAATTTTTAATAAACATAAGCATGACCACTTCAAGCATTCATATAGTACTTGGTAACCCAACAACGCTTAATGTTTGGTAGCTCAGTAGTGTTATATGTGTTCAAGATGTGTCCAATTACTTGTATTAAGCTAGTTTAGATCTTGTTTTACATCATTTATTAGTTTAGTTAATTTATCTCTTTATCTTCATCAAGAGTAGCATAGAAATTAGACCACATCATATGCCTCACTTTGGACTAAACCATACGTGATAAAGATACCACTACTCCAAGTGGGAAGATAGTGAATTGTGATCAGAGCATAACAATCTAGATGCCACAACTAGTCCCATCCATAAAATTCGACCGAATCATGCGTGAATGCTTGTCATTCGTATGGTTGAGCGTAGGGACACCTTGCCACTCATAAAGTGCTGACTAAACAATCACAAAGAGGAGAAGTGCCTAGTCCTGTGCCAAGGCTTGAGGTCACTTTAACTTAAGATTTCCTTAATATGATCAAGTCCCGAGAGATTCAAAAATCCATTCTTCAAGAGATCAAATTTAGGCCATTTATGGAGAAAGCTCCAGAGGATGTCAAGACTTAACTACAAACCTCTCCCATGTGGCCAATCATCATGTCTAGTGGGAAGTGGTACATGGGAGAGACATATCTCTTCTAGAACGGTTAGAAGCCAGGATCCATAGTCAAGATCAAGGACATTCAAGTGTCCTACTCGGTAGAAGCTATTACATAGGCACTTGGGTTTCCTGACACAGGAACATAGCTAGCAGAATTATCCATGCAAGGTGACCCAAAGGCTAAGAGCGAGAGAACCTAGCATTGCTATGGGATGGATCATAAGGAGTTTGGTGCACTCACATTAGTGGAGCAGATTTATTTCAAAATCATGGCCTATCACCTCAATCCAATGGTGAGGCCAAGCAAGGTAACTACTTTCTTCACTTGAGCATGCACCACTCTAAGTAGGAAGTTTCCCATTAACCTTCCATAATTGCTATACTTGAAAGTTAAGAAGCATTTCAAAGAAAATGAACATGGAAGGAAGACCCTGCCCTTTCCATGCCTCATTAGAAAAATTTGCAAGAGGAAAAGAATTGTTCACTACTCTAACGATACACCTAGGTATACTCCTTTGGCTTCATGGTCTGAGATCATGAAAGAGAATATGCTAGTGATGACTCAATTAGAGGAACTTCCACTGCCACCACCCACTCAAGAAAGAATACCAAAGGCCCATGCAACCATGGAATTGCTACAAAAAATCTAAGAACAACTCTTGAGCAAACAAGAGCAACAAGTAGCAATGAGTGGGATAAGTTCATCTGTGTATCAATTAGCAATGAGTCACCTTAATGAGGTGGCCCAAATAGTTAGCTAGATAGAGAAGGGTGGTACCATTTTCTTTTCCCAACGAATGTAGTTGCCTTTGAGGTCATATTCCAATGCTTGAGAGGTGACGGTGTCACTAGCAACACATCATTTATTCCTAGAAATCTCTGGGAATGTCACCACTTTCTCAATGCGGTTGGAGGAAGGTGAAGAGGCACCTATCTTGGTGATGCAGCCCCCAAGGGTAAGAGATAGTGGCAGAAGTGGTTATTGATTGTTTCATAGAAGCATTGAATGCACCTATGGTATCTATATCAAACATATTTGTACTTCAAGATGTGTAGACATCCACAGGAATGGTCAGTGGAAAATTGAATGCATCCCAACATAAAAAGCTATTGGAATGATTGGTAGGAATCGGGAAAATGACTTTAAAAATTTTTAATCTTTTGAAGAACATCAACACAACCTAGTTGGAGCTATTGAATGCAAGGGGAAAATGCATTATTTTGGATGGGAAACTAGAAATGGCTCAAGAACAAAATCAACACTTGGCTGTGGAGGTTGCCGAACTTCATGCCCGACTTGTAGATCAAGTAATCCTCAACCCAGTAGTGATAAGGGATGAAGCTACCAAACAACTTCAAGAATGATTTCAGAAGGATGAGAAGGAGGTAGTGATGGCCATCTTTAAATAGTTCATAGAGGAAGTTGAAACATACTCAATCCAAAAGGACTTGAACTAGATGCACCAAGAGAATGAAGCATTGACTACACAGAATCATTGCCTATGAAATGTTGATGCTTAAAAAGATCAAATGCAAGAATTCATTCATTAATAGCAGGAGTAGCTTGCTAACATAAACACTAAATTGAGAAAATTGGCTACGAAAAAACATAATCTATTAATGAAGGAGATACACACCTTGCATCAAAAGTCTGCCATCAAGATCATCGCTTGGGTAAATGAAACATTCAAATTTGAGAAAGTGAAAAATCACTACAGGGACCAAGTTGGCTTGTAAAAGGAAGTGAATGAAAACAAATCTAGATGGCAAAGGCAAAAATGAATGAAGCCCTCCAGCAACTCCAACAAGGAAGAGAAGTATGGAAACCCATCATTGATGGGATCGATGCCTAAAATAAAGCAAAGATCCACTTAAAGGAGTTGCAAATCAAGGATATGACAGAGTACATGAAGTTGGCTAATCTCCATTACACAAACCTGGAAATGTTGACTATTGGATGACTGAGGTCAAAATTGGAGAAATAAGTGGCTAGCTCATATCTCTTATACGAGGTGGAGTTCAAGCACCATAAGGATTCCAAGCAGAAGCTTGAGAGTGCTAACACTGAACTTGAAGTTCTAAGAGGATGATTCAAAAATCAATGATTTATCGCTAAGAACCTAGCCAAATGGATGAATGACTACCAAGAGCTGAAGAACATAGGCAGGGCATTTGACATTGAATGCAAATATTTTGCTGCCTAGTTAATCAATGTAAATGAGTTTTTTCTAGCAATTCTGTGTCCTTGGGATATGCCCATTCCATCCCACAATGGGGAAGCTGCATGGACAATGCATGATCCTAGGAGTAAGGAAGAGAAAATGAAAGCACTACTAGATGCTTTCTGCCTCTCGCCTGAAGTCGCAGTAGTAGTAGGACAATTGTAGCCACCTCAACTGCCTATGCCTGAAGCTGATGAAGGTTCCTTGAAGCCTTAGGAATCACCATCGCCTAGGACAATTTGATCTTCTTTAACAACTTCATAACATCAAGGAATGTGCTATCCAATTTTAAAGAATAGAGTCATGGTGTTCAATTTTTTTCTTGAACACCATCATTTTTTGTAATGTGTTGATTCATACACCTAGGCACTCCATTTTTTGTCAAGTTAGTTAATTGGTTTTGTTTAAGGAAAAGTTAGTCAATAATCCCATACCTTTTCAATTTTGTAAAAGAACTCAAGGATGAGTTTTCATTTAGTCATAGGGATATGATGAGTCACATTCTGTCGATTGCATCAACAAAACCTTATTGATGCAGCCTCGTCATTTGGGTCTCATCGATAAGGCCTAGTTGATGCATCATATCATGTGTTGATGTGGCCCCATCGACGTAGTGCCTATAGTCAGCTATAAATACATGCTTGCAACCACATTTATGGCATAAGTAAAGATTGTGGTTATAGTGGAGCTCTTGCATTTTTTCCATTCAAAAGTTAAAAATTTTCCCCAAGTGCCCACAGCAGGAGTCATTGAGTGTACGGATCTTTATTCGAGCATTGTTGTACCTAAGCACAATAATGTGTGCAGCAATAAAGATGATATTTTTGATAAACCTTGCAGCACTTTGGATAGATTAGCTATTTTATTTATGCATTTACTATTTCCAATTATGTATTAAATGCTTTCAATTAGTTATTAAATATTTCCTAGTCATTATGTTAACAAAGCAATTAAGCCAAGTAGATTACGCACATAAGTACGACCGCTTAGAGTGTAACATGTATTCACTTGGTAATCCCAATAGCATTATTTCTTAGTACATTCAATAGCATAATGCTTGGTCGCCTAATAGTAGATATGTGGGTTTAGGATATGTATGGAAAGTGGGATCAGGTACTTATGTTAGGATTAGTTAAATGCTAGCTACTTAGTTAATTTAGATTAGTTAATCAAATTTCTTTTATCTACATTTAAGCACCAACTTATAAAACAAAAAATGATAAAAATTAGATGTCTCAGTTACACTTAACCATACCAACCAACATCACAAGTGTAATTGAAAAGACAATAATTGACCTTCAAGATTCACTTCCTAAAGGACTAGTGCACTGGAAATGATAAAGTCCATGGAATTCAACTGGATCGTGCATGAATGCTTTGTGATTCATATGGTTGGACATAGGGGTAACTCATTGCTCATCAAAGAGTGTCTAAGGGTAAAGAACTTAACTAACCTAACCAAAAGATATGCAAGTGGGTCCTCCCCAAAGTAGGTATAGGTCTTTTATGCCCTTACATAGCTTCAAACCAAAGAGTTCATGGGCTCCGTGGATGATTAATGGTTACAGAGGGCTAAGTAAAAAATATTGAAAGAAACTACCTAAGAATTCTGACACATCAAACCAAGACATTGAACATGAACATGCAACCAATAGTGAGGTGAGACATGAAAAGCATAGATGGATGAGAGAGAGTGGAATGGAGTTCCTAATTAAGGTCACATGAAGTTCCTTGTGGATTTTATGGTTAAATGACTTTGATAAGATCCATCATTAGTCTAGACCAAAACCAACCATGTTTAGTGACTTCGCATCACCATTCTAAGACCAATCCATCCCCTTGGGACACAAGAGTGCTCCCACAGAACAACCATTGTTCCTTATTAGAGAAGAAAAGAGAAGTAGGAAGTGAGGAAGGGCCTTAGTTAGATGGGATCTTCAGCAATGGGTAACATGTCTTGCTAATTCCATAACCAATTTTTATAGCCCATTTATTTTGTCTAAGTGGTGTGCTTTGAATTCTCATCTTTTTTTTTAATGAGAATGACACCATGCAAAGACATATGCATTTATTTTGTCTAAGGGGTGTGCTTTGAATTCCCATCATTTTTTTTATAAGAACCACACCATGTAAAGACTTATTCAACTTCCTTTTATTGGTTAACATGGAATAGTAAGAAATCCATTAAAACACACACACACCTAGGCAAAAAAAAAAGGCACAAAGAGTCCCTAATCCCCTTGAAGTCACACCCTATTCAAACCTTGAATCCTTTTCAATTCTAGAAAGTATCAAAGTTACAAATTTGTTAAAGTTTCATTAATGAAAAAGGGACTGCACGTTTCTAGAACAAGGAAAACCATAGAGTTTATGGATGGGTGGATGTTGTGGACTGACTACCTATTCCATGAGAAAGAACCATGTTCTAATCATCAATAACAAAATTCAAAGCTAGAATCCAAACACCAATAATCAAATAACAAAACAGTACATACCATCATCAAACAATGCATTATCACTATACCTGGCACTTATTAACAAAATGTTAGAAAATCACACTAAAATAAAATAAAATAAAATATAAAAGAAAGTGTAAAATTTTCAAGAAATAGTAAATGTACTAACAATGATGTTAAACAAAAATTAGAAAATATTAATAACATGAAAAAAAGAAGATGCAAAATAAATAATGTGTAAAATAAGAAGATGTAAAAAAAAAGGTGAAAAACACTTAAGAATATTGAAGCTTAGAATGGGGGGTAACCTCCACGACTAAACATTTGGTCATGATAAGGATTAATAAGTGGATAAATAGGATCCATGCATGTATGAAACATTGGTAACCATTCATGCCCGAGCCACTGGGTATTCGTTGGTGGTGTGGTGGCTAGGTAATAAAATTGTTGGTCACACACTTGATTGTTACATGTATGATGGGTCAAGGTATGAGGTGTGTTAGAATTATGGATGTCTGGCCCATGATTGCATCCTTGATCATGATATGGTATGCATGGACGTTTTTGTCTCCCCACATTGTTAGATTTATTGTTTGGATTTGGGATTGGAGTATTGATGGATGGTGACCCTTGTGTATGATCAGATAATGTTGGTTGTGACAAGGAAGGTGGTGCACTGGATTGGCATTATGTTGGCTCGAATGATGTGGTGGGTCCATGTGTGGTTTGCTTTGATTTATGACCTTTTCTCCAAAAGGGACGTTTTCTATGTTGCGGTTGAGACCCACTGGTATTAGCATGTCTCTACACATTTGCAGCACAAGTGGCATTTGTTTGTTTGTATTGTGGTGTTAAACCTTCTTGTGTCATTGATGATGGCCTATAATGAGGTGGAGTATGAGAATATTGGGGGTAGGATGGATGGTAAGAGACACTAGGTGGTGATCCTTCAGGGGATGTCATAGGTTGATGGTACTCAAGAGAGTGTTAGTGGCAATTTGAAGTAGAGGAAGAAGAACTAGTTGAAGAAATAGAATGTTGAACATAATATCCATACTATTTTGGTGGTTGGGAAGGATAGGACTGATTTGGTGGTGACCTTGCCCACCATTATGGTTTCTACCACTGCAATTGATGACCGTGTTGAGGCTGGTAATAAGTCTCCCTAGGATGATACAATTTGTTATGAAACTATCTATAATTACCTTGTGGGAGATGAAATCTCCTGGGCATGTGCTTTTGCACAAACTTCAAATTTAATGCCCCTACCCAATACTATTGTAGATGCAAAAAGACTAGGCAATGGCCTTTCATATGGTCATATATGTAAATTTCGCATCCATTATCTTCGTCTGTAGTTGAGTATATAGCCTCACTTTCTTTAGCCATTTTTCCCATTTGTTGAAAAGTGTTTCTAGTTGCTTCTTGGTTTTATATCTGATGAATCATGGTTTTCCAAGCCCTAATATTGGATACTCGATATTAAGTGCCCAATATCGTAGCCTGGATAATGATATCAAATACACAATATTGTGATTCCTGTGTCGACCTATAAATATAGCACTTAGGCGCACAAGAAAGGGAGGTCTTGGTAAGTTTTAGGGTTAATTTTTTTTCAATTTTTAGTTCTTTCCCAAGTGCATGCCTACAGTGTGATGCTTGTAATTGTATGGAACCTTTGTTTAAGTGTGACGTACTTGGACACACACACAATTAGCAATAAAGATCGAGATTACTCCATCATTGTAGCAGTCACTTAGTTTTTAATTATTTAATTATTAATTATTATTTATTATTTTCTTAGTTAATATTTCTTTATCATCATTTACTATTCCTATTGTTAATGTAGAATGAGTACGTCTTAATCATGAACGTTTAAAGTGTAACTACTTGATAACCCAGTAGCGTATCTAGTAGTGCTCAAGCAATGTGCACTTGGTAACCCCATAAGTAGTACACGAGGTCCAAGATACGTACTAATGATTAAGGATGAATGCTCATCATACTTAGGATAGCTTAATTTTTACTTCATATTGCTTATTAGCTTAATCAAGATTATTTCTCATTGTTCCTAGGAGTAGCCTAGTGTTCGAAATCACATCATACACCTCACTCTAGACTAAACCATATGTGAAAAAGCAAATACTAGTCCAAGTGAGAAGACAATGAATTGTGATCAACGTGTAAGTATCTAGGTACTACAACTAGTCCATCTACAAGAGGCACAATTATTCAACATTCATCAAGAAACCCCTATTACTACACAATCTGGGTGTAGAAGGTGGAGAAGGCAGGAAACCTCAATAGGGACAACATCTCATGTTGTCTCCAAAATGCGTTTAGGCAATTTGGAAAAGGTTCACATTAGCTGTAGTGATCGTGGAACTTAATTTTGGACCCTTTACTAAATTTTCCCTTGAGTTAGTCAAAGATCAACTCAAAGGATCTCCATTGTGGCCTATTCTATCAAAGAGTGGTGAATGGTATTTGGGGGAGATATACCAATTTTGGCATAATAAAGAAGAAGGCACCATTGCTAACATTGGTGGGACTTTAGTTAATTTCTCTACTAAGGCCATTTTGAAATTTCTGAACCTTTTGAATATAGGGCCCAAGGTTGCTCATCTGTCTACTTGCTCCAATGTCGATGCATGAAAAATATGGCTAAAAAGGACGTATGGCAAGGAGGAAAAAACATATGCAGAGCTCACTCTTGAAAAGAGAATCTATTTCAAAATTAGCACCTACCACATGTTCCCAAAAAAAGGACTAAATAGGATTTCCACATATGTGGCTAGAGGAAGCATAATCTTGATGGACAAGGTTGATGCCAATTTACCCCATCTATATATCATGAAAATATTAAGGTAGTTTGAAGAACGTAAGATGGATGGGGAAGTTTGCATTACCTTTTTCCTGTCTAATCAGGAAGTTGTGTCAGTGTGCTAGAATTTCAGGGTACACTAATGACATCCCAAAAAAAGCTCAAAATGCCTCATATGTTGAATTACTAAGCCCCTAGCACTAAGAAAAGATGTTGGTGAGACACTGGAGCCTAAGCAAGAGCAAATGATTGGGCCCACTGCACCTCAAAAAACAGGGCCTAGCCAACTTCTAGACACGAGGCCCAATCAACAACAAGAAGCAGGGCCCAGCATGCAACCCACAGGCCAACAAGACCAACCACCACCTCCACTGTAAGATTATTGATCATTGATGAGCCATCTTAGGGCCATCGCAAAAATGGTCAGTTGGGGAAGCTATGATGAGGCTAATCTCTTCAAGATAATTGATGATGTTGTATAGCCCATGATCTCAATTGATCATGCATGGGGCAAGGATTCTATACAAACAAGAGGAGGGGAATCACATTGGTCACAACAGATCTCTAGAAACACTGCATCTTTTCAAGTGCACTTAGAAATTGGTGAAGGCACCATAGTAGTGGTTATGCAACACCAGGTTATAGCTGGAGTAGCATAAGTGGTTATAGACCATATCAAAGAATCATTCAATGTTCCTATTGTGCCATCGGTAGACCTCATAGGAGCACACAATGCTCAAGTCCTAGTTGGCCCTTTGCTGACTTCTGCAAAACATGAGGATGCACTAGATTGATTTTTGCAAACAAGACAAGTAATGACGTCCTTATTTGACATCCCTCAAGATGTCACAACAGCACAATTAGACCTCATTTCCACAAACGAAAAGCTATTCACAACTAAGGTTAGGGCCAAACATGCAGAAGATGAGTTGAGAAGACTCCAAGAGAAGTTTGTTTCCCTACAAGCCACACAACAAGATTCATCCCAACTTATCCCAACCAACTAACTAGAGTTATTTTGGACAAAGCAACTAAATAAACTATTAGAAGAGAATAAAAATGTGGCGAGAGAGAAAGAGAAGGTTGATTGGGATGCCTCAAAGTCACAAACCCAAACATATGCACATGCTAAAGCACTCAAGGCCTTACAAAAAGAAAATAAACTCCTTATCGTTGAGAATCTATGGTTCACCATAATTGAAAAACAAAAGAATGTTCTTGAGGAGAATTTTCAGCATATGCAAGAATAATTAATAAGGATCAACCAAGATATGAATCACTTAGCCAGAGAAAACAGGACCCTCTCAATGAAGGAGGTACGCACCATCCATCAGAAGATGGCCATTGAAATAAGTGTGTGTCGGAATGAGGCTACACTACATGAGAAGCTAAAAGAACATTTTTGGGACTAGGTGGGGATGTACAAGAAGATCATTGAAAAAGAAATCCATATGGCTAAGACCCGTATCAATGCTTTTAGTGCTTAAAACATTGACTGGAGGGCCATGCTAGACACCTATGCCTTCACCCACCAAGTAGAACTAAATATTCAGGACCTGTAGATCCAAGATCTCACTGAATACATGGAGTTGGCAAACTTGCGTTATGCCAACTTAGCCATGTTAACAACAAGATGCCCAAGGACATGGTTGGAAAAGTAGGTAGCTGCCACCTATGCCAAATATGAAGTAGAATTTTCTGAACACAAAAAGACACTGCAAAAATTGGAGGTAGCAAATTCTGAGTTAGAGGTGGTCAAAGCCAGCTACCAAGGTTAGAAAGATGTTGTGACAGATTTGGCTTGATAGCTCATGAATTATCAAGAATGTAGAGACAAAGCCAGAGCCTATGAGGAGGAACGATGGTTGTTTGTGGCTTGGTATGTCAAAGCCAATCAGATATTTCCACAACTACTGTATCCATGGGAGGTGCTGACTTTGTCAAATATTGGAACATCAGCATGGATGACACATGATCCTTGAACCAAAGAGGAAATGATTCAAGCACTCCTTCAGAGATATCCATTTCCAAAGCCTAAAGCACAAGATAAGGGAAAAAGGCCCATGGAGGAGCTACCACCACTAAGAACCACATGAGTTCCAACAATTTTGTCTTTTGTATTTTGTGTTGGTGTCCTAATTTTATTTTCTTTAATTCCACACTATGGCATGAAATAATTCATAGTTAGTCCATAATCCCATATCTATCCACTGTGTAATTAAATGAACTTGTTCTCATTTTGATTGTTTGACTCGAGGACGAGTTGTTATTCAGTTGTGGGGGTATGATGAATCGCGGTTTGCCAAGCCTTGACATTAGATACTTGATATTGGGTATGTGATATCACAGCCTAGATAATGATATTGAATACACGATATCATGATTCCTGTGTCTACCTATAAATATAGCACTTAGGTGCACAAGAAAAAAGGGTCTTGGTAAGTTTTAGGGTCAATTCTTTTTGTCAGTTTTTAGTTAGTTTTCAGTTATTTCACAAGTGCATGCCCGTAGTGTGATGCTTGTAATTGTACGGAACCTTTGTTCGAATGTGACGTACTTGGACACACACACAATCAGCAATAAAGATTGAGATTACTCCATCATTGTAGCATTCACTTAGTTTTTAATTGTTTAATTGTTAATTATTATTTATTGTTTTCTTAGTTAATATTTCTTTATTATCATTTATTATTCTTATTGTTAATGCGAAATGAGTACGTATTAATCATGAATATTTAAAGTGTAACTACTTGGTAACTCAGTAGTGTATCTAGTAGTGCTCAAGTAATGTACGCTTGGTAACCCCAGAAGTAGTACACAAGGTCCAAGATGCGTACGAATGATTAAGGATGAATGCTCATCACACTTAAGATAGCTTAAATTTTACTTCATATCACTTATTAGCTTAATCAAGATTATTTCTCATTGTTCCTAGGAGTAGCCTAATGTTAGAAATCACATCATACACTCTGGACTAAACCATACGTGACAAAGCAAATACTAGTCCAGGTGGGAAGATAGTGAACTACGATCAACATGTAACTATCTAGGTGCCACAACTAGTCCATCTACGAAGTTCGACCAGATTGCGCATACACGCTCATATTCATATGGTTGAGTGTAGGGGTACCTCATTGCTCATCAATATCCTTTGATGATTGTGATTGCCTGGCTTATTTTGCATAATCCTCTCCTTGACCATCTCAATGAGAGTTGTAATGTTTTCACATATCCATTTGGACATCCTATTAAACTTTGCTTTGAGTTTATCAATAGACTTCTGTATCAGCAAGGTTTGTTATGGGATCACCTTATCGAGAGTGGTTCTTTTCTCCTTATCATAGGTTTGGATCTCTTTCTGTTGAAGAGTTGGATCCCATTAATACTTCTTGACATTCTCCCATTTTCATATCTCTACTTCTTCTTTTTCCATACACTCGATTAGCTCTTGGATCTGATGGGCTTGGAGCTTGTATAATTGTCCTAGGGCATACATCCCAAGGGTCTCCCTTGTTTTATTACAAAGCTCATCTATGATGTGGAAAAGTTACCTTTCCTCAGAGAACCCATGGTCTGGGCATCTATTCAATAGGGAATAATATCTATCTAAGGCCATGTCCAAGGGTTCATGTTGTTCTTACTTCCACTCTTGGATCTGTCTCCTCAAGTTGGACACTCTTGCATAGGTTTGGTATTTTTCGTTGAAAAGTTCCAACATTGTTGACCTCCATCAGATTGAACTTGGTCTCAACAATCTATACCACATTTCAACTCTATCAATTAGTGTCCTAGGAAAGAGCTTAAGCTTTTGCCACCCATTTTCAATGTTGTAGAAAGCATAGACATCATGGAAAGCCTATACATGATGTTGCAAATCTAAATTGTAACCTCCTACAAATTTAGGAATATTATTCATGTCAAGCTTAGGTAGGCAACTCTTTTTGAAATGCTTGTAAGATATCTTAATGGCCTTTGTGATTTGCATTAGGCACTTAGTGGCCAACAAGGGTTTATCATCATCGAACAAGTTGTGAGGAAAATTTCTATTTCTATTCATTTAGTCATGATGATGCTATCTATGTTCATGGTGATGTCTTTGACTTTTCCCCTTAGTTCGATTTCGATTTTAGTCTAACCCTTTAATGGAGCCTTATCTACATACCTATGTTCATCTTCATCAGAACTAGATGTTGAAAGGAAAGAGGAAGATGAAGAACTAGAAGAGTTGCCATGGCTTCTATGGTGTTCTTCAGGGTCTCTTGATTTATCGTTTCTAGGTTTTGAGGAGGTCTTAGGCCTTGAGGCCTCCCCTAGTTTAGGACTTACATCATCTCCTCCAAGATTGTCTGCCTTAGGTGAATGTAGTCTTTGAGTTTTGTCAGGGTGATCATAATCATAAGAAAATCCTACATAAAATTGGTCACTCCAATTTTCTTCATCATATATCTCATTAGTTCTCCAATGAATGCATTCGCTATATAGTGCATCATCACTTCCATGTGAGAAAGACATTGTTGTTGGTTTATGGTGTGTGTGATTAATATTTTCTAAAAGATATATCGTTAATATCGTTACAATGATCGTGTATGATATGACTAATCTAGATGACTAGCACCATCCCCGACAATGGTGTTAATGATGAGCGGTAAGGTACCCCTATGCTCAACCATACGAATCACAAGCATTCATGCATAATCTTATTGAATTCCATGGATGGGACTAATTGTGGCATCTAGATCATTATGCTTTGATCACAGTCCGTTGTTTTTCCACTTGGACTAGTGGTAGCTTTGTCATGTATGATTTAGTCCAAAGTGAGGCATATGATGTTGTCTTTAATTCTACACTACTCCTGATGACAATAAAAAGGTAAATTAACTAAGCTAAATGGGTAAGGGAAAACAAGATCTAGACTAGCCTAGCTAGCCTAACACAAGTACCCGTCCCACTTTCCTAGACACATCCTGAACACATATAATGTTGCTAGGCTACCAAATGTTAAGTGTTACTAGGTTACCAAGCATTATATGTATGCTTAAAGTGGTCATGCTCGTGTTCATTAACAACTGGAAATTAATTGCTTAATTGAAATGCATCAAAGTGCATGAAAGTAAAGTGCATTAAAGGAAACATTAATCTATTCTCAGTGCTACAAGGATTGTCAAAAGAGTTCATTTTATTCCCATCACACTACTGCGCTCAAGTACATTAGTGTTCGAACAAAGATCTGTACACACTAAAACTCTTGCTATGGGCACTTAGAAAATATTCTAACTCTAGATAAAACAAACTATAAGAGCTTCAGTACTTTGAGTGAAAAACTATCAAAAAATCATGCCAAACTAGGAGCCCAGGTGCTATATTTATAGGCCAGAATATACCCCCTAACGTCGGATACCCAATGTCGCATCTAGGTTCTGATGTTGGATACCTGACATTAGAGCAAAGGAAAACATGATTCATCAACAAAGTCAAGAACTTAAGAGGGAAAGAGAATCTTCTAACTTGACTAGAGAGCCAAACAAAATTTCTAACTAGATTGCTATTGGAGAACCATATTAGCAAAGTTAAAAAAAAGGTGATCAAATCCTAACATTACACTCATTGGACACAAAACCCCAGCCATATCTATAGGAGAGCTAAACCAAAATGCGAACATAAAAATGATCTAGGTTAATCGTATCAAACATAAGCAACAAATTAATTAGAGGACCCACCACCAAGTTGATATGTGTCCAAATTGGACCTCTCCTCCTTTAGGTTACAAGGATTGCCAATCTTGTGAGGTAGTAGAAGCTCAAGTTGTGCATTTGACAATCATCGACCATCATGCATCACTAGGTTAATCTATGTTGGTAGCATGATCTTGGAGATCCTTCTCACACTACAACAAGCCACATCAAGCATCTCCCACTGAAGGGAGGAGAGGCACAATAAAGGGTCCTAAGGGCTCATGTCACAAGAATTGGATGTCATAGACCCCAAAGCCATGTTGACCCCATGCACATCCTCACTTGACCTTAGTGGCACTCCTAAACTAGATTGCATTTTATATCACTTAAAAACCTTAAAAACCTTGGGCCTATTCAACAAGCTGCACAAGGAGGCCCAAGTGGAAAATGTAGGGGTGAGCACAATCCACTGCATGGAGCTCATTGGCCAAGTTATAAGCCAACCATGCCAAGAGGTTAACCTCATCCAACACCTCACCTAGGCGGAAGGTGCAGAGCTAGTGAAAATGGAAGCTAGAAAGAATGGAGACCTTAGCATTAAGGGTAACATATCGGATAATCTAACGCACGAGGTCCACCCACACTAGAGGCAAATCCTACTGTTTGAATGACCCATGAGACTGCTGCAGGATGGGATCGGTTTCCATTCCTACATTAAAAGGAGTTTCACAATAATATTTTTATATATTTAGTTTCTTTTATATATCATTATATATGTTAATCTTACATATATATTGGCACTAAATTTTTCTGAAGCACTGCTAACAAAATATGGTGTTGTTAAGGAAAGGAGCAGCTGAATAATTAGGGGATTTAGTTACTGTTATTTCGTTTTTAAAAAAATGATAAAGACAAATATTTTCAGAAATTGTGATAGGATGCCACTGGAAAGAAGTAGCAACATACTTGTCAGTACCCATGTTTCTTGGGGTTAAAGATGCGGGAGTAACTATGAAGACACATTTATTAAGAGTTGAAGCATGGAGATGGCATAAAACTCATGAGAACAACAGACAGCATCTTTGGAAGATGAAATAAACTATGCCAATTACTTTTTTAACACATTACAAATCTATCCAGTATATGCAATAGGTCTGCTTCAAAATGATAATAAACTCTTTTGGTTCCATTATTTAATGATGTCCAAAAAAAATAAACACTTAAGTTGAAACTATAATGGAGGTGTCACCAATTTTTAACTTCTATGTGATCTCAAAATTTCTGAATTCATGCAACGTCAAATTCTCCATTACACTGTTGCACATCTCTATTCAAATTAAACTTTTTCTCAGACCAAAACACACCAGAAAGTGGAAAATTGAAAGAAGGGTGGGCAAGATGTGTTTTTCTGGGAATGTCGGTTGGGCATTGTTCCAGTAACATCAACGAGCAAGTTATCACTGTGCACAACTTTACAGTACCAATTGGCTGTGTTAATGAGCTGTATCACCTAAAAATATGAAGACCTGCTAATTCACAAATGTCAACTTCATTATCCGTTTTTTCAAGCTGCTGCTTGAGCTTTTGTAGTCAAGTCCAAGACATTAATCAACCCTATTACCAACTGCTGCGTTTTATTTCCACTCGATCTCATCAGATAAGATGTTCTTTAGCAATTTGACAATCAAAGTTCATTATCATCATTTTAGCCTAAAGTTCATCGTCATCCTAGCCTTGTACTCACAGTACAGTGTCGGAGTTCCTATTTATCATTGACCTAAAGCTTGATCTTTTTGAAAATTTTTCAAATCTGCAATCATACCCAAAAGATTCTTGGTTACAAAGTCTAGCACACATCACCGTAACTTGTACCTTACTCAAACCCTGGAGTTCAATTTGCTAGTTGGCAAGACCAGGACATTCAAGCACATGTAAAAGGCCAGGATATTCAAACGAGTATGTTCAAGGCCAAGACCCAAAAGCTTCTCTGCTGCAGAACTACCGCAAAATGTGAAAGCTGATCCATGAAAAAGAAACAAATAAGCTGTTGTTGTTGTACTTCAATCCCGTAAACAAAACACTTCAATCAGATATCTTCGTTTTTTTGTTTTTTGTTTTAAATGAGATACTGGACTATATTAAACTCAAGGGTTCACATTTTTCATGGAATGAATAAACAAGAAATGCTAAATGTGCCTTGACAGGATTATTATTGCCACGAGTTCCATCCGCTGTAACCAATTAGAGCATTAAATTTTCATAATTACACCTGCTTTTTGCCCAGCATACATAAACGCAAAGGCAACGGAATTAGCCGGCGTTTTATATGTTAAAAATTAGTCGTCTTTATTCTTTCAGATTTAAATGTAGGACTTGTCTAATTATAACAGAGAATTGTGAGTAAGTTGGATGTGTCATACTTTTGGTTGTTAAAAGTTGAACCCCTCACAAAACCTGTCTCGATTAAATTCAATGCCGAGCTTCATGCCTGCCGAGTATTTCATGGTTTCAATTATAGGAGTTTATTGGTTCATATTTGTCATTGCATCAGAAAATTTTCAAGTTAAATAATTACAGTGCAAATGAAACTGAACAAAGTAACAATTCTTTAAGCCTAATTCAAACTCACAACTCGTAACATTAAGTTATATTTTTACAGATGTGTTGAGAAAGAGAGTTGTTATGAATTTCAGAGATTTCCTAATAAAAATTTGAGAGTGTTTCAAGATAAATCATTTAGAATTAGATTGTATAACCTAATTATATCTAAAGTAATTAATAAGGATGAACATGTTTTTGGTCTTTAATTGTATCTGTCGAACACAACCTCCAAGTCCATTCCCACATCATGTGTTTCAATTTTAAGCCGATGTATACTAATTTTTATCCTACCAAACTCATCTTAATTGAACTACTGGCATTTAAATTTTTTTGTCTGTACAATTTGATAATATTTCCTCTATAAGGCTTTTGTAGATCCCGCCGTTGTTTCTAACCCCTGTATTTTTAAAAAAATTTAGTTTCATATACAATCTTGCATGATATCACAAAGTAGTACTCATTACATCATTTAGGATATGGACCTTTGACTGAAAAAAGTTATACCACTTAAGATACGGAAGGTTTTGCTAATTCACAAATGTCAACTTCATAACCTGGGGTTTTCAACCTCGTGGTAAGGCTTCCGTAATCAGGATTAAAAAGTTGTTCAAGTGTCATATTATCAGAAGAATTTTTTTTTCCAGAGAAGTATCATTAGCTAAGAAATGCATTAGCAATTTGATAGTCATACCTAAAAAAGTTCCTGGTTAGGAATAATGCCTACAATGTTGACCACCATCAGCTTTAAAAGGAGACAAAGGCCCTCTGCACATCAAGCTACCTTATATCTCACTCAAACCCTAGAGTCCAATTTGCCAGTTGTTATGCAGCAGGTCAAACAAGCATGTAAAATGCCAGAACACAAAAGGCTGTCTGTTGGAAAACTCCCAACAACATGTCAAGGTTGCCATTGGAAACAAAAATGGTCTGTACAAGTACTTGAATCCCAACAACACCCTTGAATCAGGAGTGGCATTTTTCTTGTGAGAAACAGGTATCCAAAAACTCTAGGGTTTGTGCTTTTCATGACTCTGGAAACTTTAAGATTGTTATTGAAAATAAGAAAAGTTGGGATAAAGTTAAGACGATGAGGATGATGTTTTCTAATGTGAAACAGTTTTCTTAAATTAAGATTTTTGCATTTCCCACGAAGAAAATTGAGATGAGGGTAAGACATGAGAAATAAACAGTGAGTGCTAACTGGAGCCTTGGTGGATTATTATTCATTCCACCACTCCCATAAGATGGACCAACCAGAGCTTTAAATATATAAATAATTAGTTAATTACTTTTCCTCTGTCAGAAGCAACGAATCTAGATAGCAGGAAAATCTTGAACACAGAAAGCACCGAAATACCGCAGCCTAGGAAAATCTCCTTGTTATAAAAAAACATCCAACCACTTTTCCTGAGCAGTCAGCGGTGGCTTGGGTATTGAAAATGTTGGGGTATTTGACAGAGAAAAGCCACCACAAGTGTGGACAAACCAGCATTCCTCAGCTTTGCTTGCAGTCCTGTACCTCAACAGCTCACGTGATTTTTGCAAAGAATTTTGCTCACAAAACCTTAATTTCAGCCGCGGTTTTCAACATCGGTGTGAATTTGATTCAAATCTTTGTCGCAGACCTGCCTTGAACGCCAAGCAAATTCATGCAACCTGACTACCCACAAAAGCTTTTTCCTGCATTGATTAGGGAAAAAGCACATGGCAGGGCACGTGGAATTAGCATCGGAATTTTGAATTGGCCGACCCAACAACAAAAAGAATTCAGCAGTTAGAAGTTGAATCTAACCCTTTTGGTCGACCCAAATGCTGATAAATGTCAAGACCAACCCATGATGACATTGGGGGGTCTGTCCTTTCTTTCTTATGCGTGCTGGTTGCAGATGTGGATCCTCGTCATCTAAGCCATTGCAGTCAAATTTGTCAAAACTTCTCTCCAATTGGGTTGTTAGGCAATGACAAAGTTGCTGATACTGTTATAAAATCCATAACGGGATATCGGTGTTACACTCGGTGAATGTTGTGGGTTTCCTACTTTTCTTTGCGTTTTGGTAGCAAAGACCTGATTCCAAGGTTCTGAGCTAGCTCAATCCATTGAATAATCAAATTTTCAGGTCTGAGAAGTTCTGATTCTTGCAGGACTGTTGTGGGGATTTTGAGTTTTGTTAGATCAGGTGTCTCCATATGAAGACTGCTTGGGTTCTGCTGCTGTTTCTCCTCATGATGGTATTTTTCAGCAGAAATGTGGAGGCTGTTGCAGAAGATAATGGTAAGAGAAGCAGTCATGGATTTGCTGGTTTGAGAGTCTGGTTTTCTCTAAAAAAGGAGAGCAAGGATTTTCATGAGGTGGGACTGATCCATGGAAAGACTGCAAATGCCATGGGAAGAAAAGGTTTTCTGGGTGGTGCTCTGGCCAGATCCCGTCACAGTCCTGGTGTTGGGCACATGCAGATTTCAAGCAGGCCCACAACTGAAATGCCATAAACATTCATCCTTTCAATTGCTTGTCAAGCCATGTATGCCCGTTCAGGATTAAGCCTGATGTGACCCATGATGTCTCCATGGACTTTTCATATTAATATGCAATTTCACCCCTAAACTAACTGTGAAGATCATACATGTATACTACTTGTTCAGTACTTCAGTTATTCTCATTGTCATGAACCAAATTGTGTGTAAAGGAATTATAGGAGTATCCATTATATTGTTCTTCCTTTGATATCAGTCAGTTCCTGTATGATTCATGACTAGTATATAGTCATTACCTTTTTTCATGCTGCATGAAATCATATTGTTTCAAATGTTATCTAGATTTATCATCAATGTTGAAAAATGAGATGGCTGAAACATGTGCACCAATAATTTCATTTCAATGAAGCTAATCCAGAGTTCTGTTTCTTGCATTTCATAGTTCAACCATTCTTAAAATTGCTGGTTTGCGTCGCAAAATATGCACATTGAGATGAATGCTTGTTCCTAGCGGTGAACTCTTTGCACTAAAAACTCTGATACTTGTGTTTTTGATTGGATGATAAAATGGTGGTTCAATTTAAGAATTGATAATAATTAATGAAAATGTTAATATAGTTTCACTGTTACTTTCAGCATCAATGGTTGTTGCAAATAAAGATAGAAGATTTTCAAGATTCTCTTTTGGAGGATCCAGAGATCTGTTAGGAAAGATAGATCAATTGTTTCCCTGATAAGACCAAAAAGTCTCAGCCTTGTCACATTGATAGAGATCGAATATATTAAAGGCCACGGTAAAGCACAAGAAGATTGATATGTGATTATGCATTTTGCAGCTGCGCGACAAGGTTGCAGTCATCCTGATAAAAAAGGAAGCAGCTACTTCGGTTAGGACATTTATTTATGTCTTAAGTTGTTCAGATGGCCAAGAACGGTAAAAGGTGAAACCGACATTTTATCCCACCCCATGTGACCAATGCATATCAATATTGTTTGTCATTATCCTTAGCACTACAGTGCTTTTATTCTAACCGTACGGATTAACGTGGATTAATTGATTAAGATAAATTGAATTTGACAATAAAATTTAATCAAAATTTTAGGTAGATTAACAAGTAAACTAAGTAATTATAAATGAGTTG
This sequence comes from Gnetum montanum, assembly GCA_015680685.1. Lineage (NCBI taxonomy): Eukaryota > Viridiplantae > Streptophyta > Gnetopsida > Gnetales > Gnetaceae > Gnetum > Gnetum montanum. The sequence goes on along the minus strand of MNCI01033088.1, from coordinate 48,756 downwards.
TCACTAAATTGATTACAATATATTGATTACTTAGAGATTTACTAAATTCCTGGTATACTATACGAAAGCAGTAGCATTTAGAGTAATGGTAAAGTATTTGTTTCTCAAGTTGTGAGATCTGCTTTGGCAAGATCAGCATTGAGCCTCTGAGTGATATCCTTTATCACATGAATGTAATAACACATGCTATGAAATAAAATTTCAATAAAAATAAATCACAATAACATATTACTTGCTGACAAATTTTCTTATCTTATTCTAATTTTTGGAAGAAGTCTAGTTTTCCAAAACCAAATAAATTGGTTGACGGTAATTTCTTCTTATTATGTACTTGACAAAGTCATTTGTTGAAATGATATTCACTGAAATGTCACCATCTATGGATACATTGCCATCTCTTCTCCCCATTTATCTTAACTATTTTAAAGAAAACAGTTTATCCATGAAATCTCTTCTCCCCATTCATCTTAATTATTTTAAAGAAAACAGTTTATCCGTGAAATCTCTTCTCCCCATTTATCTTAATTGTTTTAAAGAAAACAGTTTATCCGTGAAATATTCTCAAGTATTGAACTTCATTAATTTAAAACTAAAAAATCATGTGTAAGGACCCACGCTTTTGGCCTAAATTCCCTCTCTTTGTGTAACTGGAAAATTTCAAGGAAATTCTTCCTCTGTTCACAGTTAATGCTTCTTCAGTCACATTTCAGTAAGATGGTTCTCTTTCAGGGGAAACAGGGCAAGCAGAATATTTGGCATTGTCATTTCTGGGAATTTATAATATAATAAATGGCACAAACAGCCATAGCAGAATAGGGCCACAAGGGACCACTTTCATTTCAATGACAAATCTGCCATCTCACCTAACCCATTGCTCGATTTAAAATGATAAGGCTCCTTATGTGCAAAAATCATGCCAGAGTTTCTTTTTCCGTCTGACTGAAATCACAGAGCATATCCCCAAGGAAAAATTGATCGTAACAGAAAGTCAAAAATATCGAACACAAATTCAAAATTTAATTGAGATATAGGTAATTAGCTGGGTACATGGAGAGGTGAAGCTGACGTTCAGGTATTCGGTGTAAAATAGCTTTAAAAGGCAGAAATCAAAAAAATGAAATATTGTGCAGAATGGATCAGTGGCCTACTCCAGGGCTAGGAGTGGATATCAATCTGCATATCAAAGTTGGTAATAATTCCCTTTTTCTACTCTTTCTAATCCAAGAAATCGTTTTTCCAACATCATAATTATCAGTGCCATGGTGACCAGCCCTCAAGGTTCCTGCATCTTTCATTCTCCTTGCACAGACAATCCCTGATAACAGCAGCAGATTCACCAGCATAATCAACTTCAATGGGTTTATCTTCTGTTGGGATTCAAATTTCAAAGAAACTGTAATGAATGGAGCAGAACTAGTGCCAAACAATGCATAAACACTGGCTACTGAAGACAATTTATAACAACATTTTGCACCGGACATGCAATAATACATGAAATACAACTTGTGTCTTATTTTGTCACATCCTATGATCCTCTGAATTGTATGTTATTAGCGGATATTGTCAGGTGTTGGGGATTTGATTCAGTTTGGTTCGTCATTTGATAAATTATTGGGGGATTTTATACAATGCAGAATCATCCATTGCTGGGTTTTGTCATGTGAGATAGCCATTAATGGAAAAAGGTGTCTGGAATATGTGATGAAACTCTTTTTCTTGCTTTGTGGGTTATCATGTCTGATCAGTTGTTGTATTGCCAAGCTGTATGTTTGATTTTGGAATAACTTGTACCGGCAAAACGTCTGTCAAATCTCATGGAACGCGTTTTACAATAATGTCAATGTTTGGTACAGTGATTGAGTTTTTATGGAAAACCAGGTTGTTGGTGTGCTGACATTCATACTTTCATGGTAGCCATGAGCAGGATTCCTTGCCAGGTCTTTCTATCTTTTCAACTGCCACAAAAAGAGGTTTGGATACCACAAAGTTTTTGAATTATTTTATGTGTGTACAATTTGTGTTGCACAGATCTTGCCATTGGCTTTATTCAGAGGTGATTGTGTACGATGTTGGAGCAATAATTCAAACGGAATTTGCTTAGAAATTCTTTTGCGATATAATTAATGTGTTGGGGGTTTACTCCAACACGGTATCATCATTTCTCTGATATATACTTTTAATTATTATTTTGACAAATTGACTTCACTTTTTCTATACCAATTTAAACATGTTAACAGTTTCATAATACTGAAATTCATTTTAATAATAGATTAAGAGCAATTGCATATAAAATGTAAATCAGTTTTTTTACTTACATAGTAATTTTGTAAATCAATGTAGTATACATTACACTTGCTCTATTTTCAAACAAATTTCCTTAAATTGAAAATTCAATTTTTTTTTAGTTCAAAGTAAGACATATCAAAGAAAAAGAAGCAATGGCTGCACAAAAATCATTTTTTCAAGTTTATGAAATTCATTCAAACAAGTGGCAAAATTGATTTGCATACGCATGAATTTGATTTTTATTTAAATGTAATTGATTTGAGTCTATGCAAAGAACATTAAATAATAAACTTATCAAAAAAAAGGTTGTTATGTCACTTTTCTAGAAAAGTCATTGAAAGGAGAACCAAAAAAGATACTTGAAAAAACAATTGAAGATGATTTGAAGAAATTGCAATTAAATAAGGATCTAGCTCTTAATAGAGGCAAATGGTAAAAGAGAACTCATGTAACCAACTCTATTTTGTTGAGATAAGGCTATAGTAATGATGCTAATGATGATGATGACTTGAATGAAATTAGATTGCTAACAAAATTAGATTGGTATATAAATGAAATTGATTTGCGATTTGTCTAAAATTTCTAACATTTTATTTAAATGACTTTAACTAAAATGAAATTCCTAAATCTCTTATTAAAATTGTTACTAAAAATATTGCATTTGATTATTTTAAAAGATAATATCTACTTATCATTTTACATCACTTAGATTACATCTAAGTAGTAAAATTGAGAGTGGGATGAATGTTTCATAAATTTTGTATCCCACTTAGATTACATCTAAGTAGTAATCTAAGTAGTAAAATTGAGAGTGGGATGAATGTTTCATAAATTTTGTATCCCACTTAGATTACATCTAAGTAGTAATCTAAGTAGTAAAATTGAGAGTGGGATGAATGTTTCGTAAATTTTGTACATGATACATTTTTGGAAAATATTAATAGAAAACTTTTCTTTAAAATCTACAAGAAAAGAAAGTTTAAATGCATTTTTAACACTCAACTACATCAAAGATAATACAAGATTGCTTGAATTGTACAAATGATATGCTTGTCTCCTAAGGATCTGATAATAAAATTTTACTTTGCAATTGATAATCTTGATAAATTTTCACGTTACCGCTGGGAACATTTCAACTTCTTTTCCTTGAAAGCCTTTGGTGGAATAGATCCCTGAGGTCTTTTTCCATAAATTTGGTTACACTTTAATAAAAGAATGCATTACATTGCATTTTTGCAAAATTTCAACTTCTTCTTTGAGCCTTTGGTCCCTCCTGTCTTTTTCTTTAATCCATCAAGATGGAAAGCTTTTTAAAGTTGGATAGATCATTACAGTGGGCCAGTTCATGATTGAGAGGTTTCAACCCTAGACTTTATGTTTCTGAAAGATATGTTCTAACAACTAAAACCGAACTCCAAAAGTAGAGTTGTCACAACGAGTTGTATAACGTTTTCTGTATTAATTTAATAAATAGCAATGCATCGTTTAAAAAAAGCAAACAGGACCCCGTTAAATTAATTTAAGACATGCTCACAAATGACAAAGCAGCCTAAATTTACCCACTAATGCTACTAAATAAATGCTTATAGCTTAAGTAAAGATTCAAACATCTGAACCTGGCTGTTTTGCATAAGAAACATTAAAAATTTGATCGGACAACTCTGGTCTCAGATCCCAGCTTTTTAGCTTCCATACATTGAAATTTCTGAAGAAAATCTGCATCAAATAATTATCTCATATCATACGGACCTGAACCAATGTAAACATTAGGTAAACCATAATAAACAAGAGATGACAAATCAATCTTCAGCCTTCCTCTTCGTGGGTGGGGGAACAAAACAGAACAAAACCAAACAGTAACATTTCAAGGAATTTAATTTTCCATATAAAAGAATAACGAATTTTCTGAATACATCCAAGCAAAATCAGATCACAAAATGCTCCAATCAATGTCCTACTCCAGGGCTATGCTGGGAACGCCTTAAACTCCTCACAGTCACAGATTTTCTTCCTTGCATGAAATGATCAGCAGCCTCATCATCACCACCATGAACTTCATGAACTTTTCTCTGCTCCAATTTGCCAGTGACTGTGTCATGGCTGATCAATCTACTCTCTGAAAAATTCTGGTCTTGCAGGACTCCAGAGACCAGCAACAGCAACAGGAGAAGCAGAACCTGAAACCCCTTCATGATCTGTCTCAGAAATCAGCAAAGGTATTGAAGGACAAGATTCTTCTTATGTACCCTGCTAGACAAACTCTTTTATGTGTTGGAAGAATGTTCGGTGGGTGTATATAATTGAGAAGGATGTTGCCAATTCAGATAAATTCGGGCAGCAAACGTGTGGCCAGACTAAGATTCAAGGATTCAATCATGGTGGGTTAATCACTGAGATCTGCCCTAGAATTTGTGGGTCTCTCAGAAGTCATTATCCAGCCCTAGCTGCCAGAATATTATTCAAAGTTTGATGACTAATGTGATGGGAGGGAGCTTTGGTGTGTGGTCACACAGATTTTGGGTATTATTTTACCGGAGGAAATGATCTGAGATCTTTTGAGACTGAAGTGAAGACTGATTTCAGGTTCTCTGATTCACGAGTTCCATGATGCCTCTCATTTCATGTTCATCAATAAAAAAAAATTGGATAGCACGCCATTGAATGCATCACCCCGTTAGCATGCATATTGATAAAGCATGGAATGTGTTGAATGTGACTGGTTTGCCTTATGATTGCCATTGGATTGTAATAAGCAGAATCTAGGACTAAGTTGTCAAAGATTTAGGGATGATCCTTTTATTAATAAAGGTTACTGTGGTTTTGTTTGTTAATTGGGTTATTTAGATGGAACCTGAATTCATGGGATCTGCAACCCAAACCCCAAACATGCTCTGAGTATGTTTAGAATTATTAATCTCATCCTGGTATAGACAACTAGTCATGGAAAAATTACTGTTGAATCGTTGGACTACTTTATCAGGTTATCACATATCCCTGGAAAAAGGGACTAAGATGATGATACAGAGAAATTCAGTATCAAAGGACTTAAGATTGACTTGAATTAGCAGGTAACTTACCACTACAACAAACAACAATTATTAATCCTGTAATAAAAAGCTCCAAGTAATTATGCAAGGCTCAGGAGGTCTCAACTATACTCGTTGATAACTCTAATTTCATATCAGAAAAATACTATCTTATACATTCCCAAGTTACATCCTCCTGCAAAATCAACGACTTCGTTGAAGTGTAACTAACCCATCTCAGGGAAACTGTGAAAATGATGAACTCTAGCGAAAGGTTTAGATAAACAAATTTCAATTCTGAATCTTTTGATTTGAAATTAGATAATTTTAGCCACCTCCTACCCTTTTAAATTAAAAAAAAAAACCTAAAAAATACTGTACTTGATGAAATAAAGGATAACGAGTTTGCAGCAGCATACTACCTTAATTGTTGTGATTGCATAAAATAATTTTTGCATCCATCAGTTTGATGCACTTCCCAGGTTACGAAGATGTTCCTTGATGGGTTTCATGCAACAGCAGCACCAGGGATTAATGGCAATTAATGTTATATTAGAAAAAAATATAATCTTAAATCAGGCCACAATGTTTCCCCTTTTAAAAACTCATAGATAATAATGCCAACATGTTGAGCAGCAATCATTGGGCAGAGCCAAGAAACCAACCGCATTAGCCATATAAAGTAAAATGTGGAACCATTCAGCCGTTTAAAATACGGCACCACCCATAATCTTAAGGGGCTAATAATATTTTTCATATTTTTTTGATTATGACGTCAGCCCTACGAATTTTTTTCCGTATTGACCATTTCAGCTTCACGTACCGATCACGATCGCAGGCTCTTTGTGAATCAGCGGGCCGTGGCTGCGTCCTAGTGTCTGAGGATGATGACGTGGACATCTGCTTTGATAAATCATGCCACGTGGCTTTCATTCTCTCGCCAAACATTAAAGTTTGTTACATTTTCTTCCTCGATTTGGGGCTGCCCACCGCATCCTTCCTATGTTATCGGCGGTCCATGTCCGTATCAAAGTCGTTGGATTATTTGACGTTTATAGTGTGAAATTTTTAGAATTTTCAGTCAAACATATTTATTACAATAAAATATTCTTTTGCTTACCGGACACGACAGGGGAGACGCGGTCAATACGAAACTTTTTATCTCTGCGCACCAATATCAGCATACTCAGGTTTTTTATGGTTATTTATCGTAATATTATTATGGTGCCTTCGGCCCATGGTTGCGTGCGTATTCAGGTATTTATATTTTATTTCATTGCATAAATGTTGATTTTGGCATTTGCAAAATACGTACGTGTATGTGTTACTCATATCTTTTAAGCGTTAGTAACACTGACGTGTTCTATTACGTTATTACATTCATGTGAAGGGCATGAGATCCTGATGATCTTTTCTCGAATAATGGATTTATTTTACTTTTAATTATTTTTAAAGTGTTTTATTACTTCTATATAGAGATTGGACCATCATATGGAGTGATGCTAAGGTACTCGTTTTCTAAGTGGATGAGCTGGGTTTGAGCATGGGCACAACCACTTGAAGATGTTAGACTTTCACTCATCTACTAACCTTCCCAAGATCCCACTTAGCAAGATCAGCTCTGTGGCATGCTGTGCAATATATGTTAAAGTAAGCTTTAGGATTTTCTACTGAATCTAAGGCACAAGTTATAATACATTGAAGATAACAATGAAGCGTTAGCTTAGTAGCAAGACTCTTGATTTAAAAATTTCAAGTTATGGGTTTGATTCCAATGAACAATATAGTGTTGTAAAGTTTTAATTGGACTATGTATCTTCAGATGCATCTATATTTAAATTATTTCAAGGTTCTAACACCCCTAATAATACAATGAAAACAACCTTGTCTAAAGAGCAACTTAAACTTATAACCTATTTGCATGTAACACCTATGTTTACCAATCTAAGAGCACCTTCTTTGGTACAACTTATAGACCTTGCAAGCCTCAAATTTTATCACCAAAGTACTATACTACTCACTCAAACTAACACAACTATATTCATTGTGTTATCACAACTTATAGACCTTGCAAGCCTCAAATTTTATCACCAAAGTACTATACGAGTCACTCAAAATAACACAACTATATTCATTGTGTTATCACCAAAATGTGGTTGATACATTTGCTTTTGTGTTTAGTTCCTTGCTAAGTCTATCAAACTAAACCCACGATTGTTTGACATGGACATTATTCTACCACGAAAACTGAACCCATGTTTATACCATGCATATTGTCGCCAGGTGAATCATAGCAGAAAATTTTTCACTAGGTGATAGCACTAAGTGCCCGACTTAGCCAGCTACTTGCAACGATACGCAGTGATGCTCAAGCACAAGAGGAACACGATTACGGGAAAACTCCCAACCTTTACTTACACACAAAGGTAAATTACAACATGTACAAAAGGTTGCCCCAATGTGAACAACACCTCTTGTATTTATAGACACGGGCATATCAAGCCTGGCCAGTACGCTCCCGTGACTGGTGCAGCGAACTCGTCGCTTGCATATCCAACATGGAGTATGTGTAACCCATTGCCAGTTCTATGTTTCATCCGCTTTGGCCCAATTGGTGATAGCAGATGTGCATGCGCTACATCTGAGCGAACATAGCTGTAGCCTCCTCGCATGCATCACACTTGGCTTCCTCTAATGGTAACAGATGTGCATGTGCTGCATCTGGATGAATCCAACTGTAGCCCCCTTGCATGCGTCACCCTTGGCTTTCTCTAGTGGTACCAGATGTCTTTCCACACCCCAAGTGTGAATCAATTGTAACCCATGCATGCCTACATGTGAGCCTAGGATTGTGGTAGCTCAAGAGGTCGTGACACAGATATCCCCATTGGATGTGTTTGTGCAACATAGCCACTATTCTACCACTAAACGAAATCCATATTCCTAGCATGCCAAAACCCCAAACAAATGATAAAATCCACCGTTTTGCTACATTAACACTGTTTTATCCGAACATTATTACCTCAAAAGCCTAAACACAAACTCCACAACTTACCAAAGAATAAAACAACAAATAACTAATTAACCTACCGTGTCACAGCCTGCGTGCAAACAACGGACCTTGACAAACAATCCCGGTATATTTCAATATAACTTGTGGGAATCCACGGATGCGTTCACGTAACTTCCGCCCATAAATTTGGAAGAGTAATGCTTACTCTAAGTTCACACTATCATGTAAAAGGGATTGATTGATGGTAACCCCTAAACGTTAAGCCTACCATGACATCCACATTAACTTTACCCGTATAATGGTAAAGCCCGGTCAAATTTGTTCTAACAATTGGTTGCTACATTAAAATTTGGGTCTACCCTACCCGAGTTGAAAGTGGCTTTTACCCGACTCTTCGCTTGATACGAGTTCCCGAAATTTTCGATTCTTCAGACTTTTTGACTTATCGACTTGACATATATCTCAAGAGATTAAATCCGGCACTTAACATTAAACCTAAATGCATTGAACTGGAACAAGTTCAAGTTGGCACTCATCTACTAATCTTGAAATATTATTTTTATTTCAGAGTCCTCAAGAGTTGACTGGGCACTGTTTCGGTATACGCCTATAAGCGGGATCAATTGGTAGTCCCAAGTCAGAGGTTCAATTCCCGCAATAATCCTAAATTATAAATTAAATAAAAAAAACTCTAAAACTGCTTCAATAAATCCAAAAGGTCTGGGTGAACGTGGTTAAAAAATTGATAAAAATTAAATCATGGGTTATCGATTCCTTAACTCGTCAAATTCCATTCCAGGCCACCGTCTTCAGCGGTGCATTTTTAAGTCAAAGGAAAGGAAGGAAAGTCCGCGTCTAGTCTGGTTGGCAGAGCTGGTCCAGAACAGACCAACCAGATTAGGGAGCACAGTATATCATCAAATATTTTCATCGTTATCATACGTGCTGCAACTGCCAACCATTCATTCACATCTTTATTTTTGCAGGCAGATTGGATTACGATTACGATTACGATTACGATTACGATTACGATTATGTACAGTTTATGCGTGACGATTACGAGAGAAATTTTACGATTACGTTGCTGTTGCCCAGTCCACCACGTCGCTCCACCGAATCCCACTCCGTTTCTGTACAAATTTTTCTAATCCAGCTGCACAGTCCTGTTTGAATTCCTAGTTTTTGTATGAATTTATGCCCAATCTGAGATCATGGCTTGACTTTCGATCGGTTTTTTCCGCGAGACAGCACTGAAATCGCTGCCGAAACGAGAAATTTGGAACCGCGTGGCGGAAACGCGGCTGCCACCGTAGCATTTGTGGGTGGAAAATGGGTTTGAATTTGCGGAGAAGGAGGAAATGATTTAATTTCGCAGAGCTAGTCCGGTTCACGTTCTGGCTGACTTTGTCATGGTCTTTCTCCGTGTTCAAACTTGGCAGATTCGGATTCGGATTCGGTGGGAGGCAGCAGTATAAATGAAGCTGCCTCGACCAGGCTTTTTCTGCAAGGATAGATAGAGCAGAATCTTCGCGCATAGACCGCTCCTCTGTTATATTTTGAAGTCGCGGAAGAGCTGCAACAGGGTCGTAGACGTAATTGAAAACAGTTTCAGTTTCAGTTTCAGTTTCAGTCATTGGAATTGCAGAAGAATTGAAGCTGCAACGGCCATGGCGAAGGCAGGGTTTTTTGGTCTCTGGTATGGGATGACTTTGCTATCTCTGTTTGTTGCAGATTGCCAAGCGCGCCTGCTTGCTGCAGATGTATTCGATTCGGCAGCGCTGGACCCGAAAATCAACCCTGTGACGGATGCGGCTGTTGCTGTTGTTACGGAGAGGGAGAATTCCGCTGTGAAAAATGGTGCTACTGCTGCTGTTACAGAAAGGGAGAGGAGTTGTGATGAAAAGAAGAATAATGGAAACAGTGGCATGGTAACGCTGAAATTGAAGCATGGACGGAAAACTGTTGCAGAATTAACCATGCAAGTTATGCCGAAAGGGATGGTTACGCCGTCTGGACCGAGTCCGGATGTAAATTCAGCTCTTAACAAGCAAAATCTGGCGCGATCCCACCACAGTCCCGGTGTGGGACACCGATAAATTTGGCATTTTGGATTCATTCATTCATTTTGATTATTATTATTGCAAGATCATGATGATGATGATGATGATGGGGAGTGCAGATTCAGTTCATGTGAGTTCTAGTGTTCTGAGATTTCTGCTGCTACTGATGATGATGATGATGTGAGTTTTTGCAAATATCTCTGCTGCTGCTGGTAATGGCAAAGCTCAGAGGCAGAGACGATATTCACTCATCATTTTCTTGATTCTTTTTTGCTTCGATTTGCGCTGTTTGTTTATTCTGCAAATCAATCCTCCTGTCCATGTACAAAGTACGATTATACCATTTTTAAATGCAAGTTGAGAAAAAGTGTTTTTCTTCCTCTGTTTTACTTCAAATTGTTGTTGTTGATTGACAAGACTCTCCATGCTTTTCCAACACAATCAACGGAGCTTTTTGTCAAAAATCCAGATCATCGTATAAGAGAGAGAAATAGAAAAATTTTCCTTACTTTTTTCAATTTCGGTTAAGGTACGAGTTGATTGAGGCTTTGCAGTTTTCATATTGGGAGTCACAGATTCCACTCCAAGAAGTTGCAGCTCAGATATGCAAACATGATGCAAAAGATAGCTGAAATTAAACTAATCCAACGCATCTTAAGTCTTAAAAGGAGTTAACAGCAGTCCCAGTTTTTGAATTTTTATTAATCTTAGATTTTATCATCTCATTAATTTGATGACGATTTTTAGTCTCTCGGATTCTGAAATCTGAAGCCGAACGAATATGCTTGTTCGCATCTTGTGTCTCGGCATTCCCATGTAATTCGTTATGTAAGCAAAGTCTCTTCTCTAACCAAATGATGCCTTCACTGGTTTAACATGAACTAATCTAGTGCTAATTCACTTTTCTTTTTTTTTACCTTTCTTATTTCAACTCTTTACAAATGTGTTGGTGGGTCTTGCTGGGCTGGGCGTAGTTGGCTGCTAGACTATTGTTTTTGTTGGTCAAATTTGGGGACTGCAGGTGCAGGTGACCGCTGCAAATGGACTCATTCATTCATTCAGTTGTTGCGGCGAGTCTTCCGTTGATTTCCATTTTCTGATGGTGATTCTGAGCAGGGTTTGAAGAAACTACCAAAACTGACATATCCTACCCTGATTTTTTAGGTATGTGTGTGTTGAAAAAGTTGATTTCGCGTATCATCTTTTTTGAAGTCAAAGCCTTGTCCATCCACCCACCCATTATGATCCGTGGATCCGATCTGTTAGTTACAAGCCATTAAAGTTTACTGAAACCTCAACCGAACGCTCCCACTGGTTGGTTTTAATAGTCAGAATCCTTCTACGGCAAAGGTTATGTCTGGCCTCATTAGGCCATGTACGCTATGGTCTTGCATGCTCATACGGAAGCATGATGTGTTTGTAAACACATTTTTGGGGCATGTATACCATAGGATGAGCTATATGTACATATAATTAATGAGCAGCGAGTATACCCTATGCTCAACCATATAAATTACTAGTGTTCACTAACCGATCTCATCCAATTCTATAGACTTTAACTCTCTAAGTGCACTAAGTATATAAGGTGAATCTACAAATCGTGATCATTATTTTCTCACTTCCACTTGTGAAGTGCAAGTGTATGATTAAGTGTAATTGAGACATGATTTTTATCATTTTATTTTACATAAGCATATGTTCCCACTCTCCATACACATCCTAAACATGTTATAGCGCTACTATAAGCGTTGTTGGGATTACCAAGTGTTAAACATATGCTCAAAGTGGTTGTACTTATGTTTGCTATTTAATCGATATTAATTACTTGATTAGAATTCATTAAAGTAAAGTGCATAGATAATAAATACATAAGGAAACATTAATCTATTTCAAGTGTTGCAAGGTTTGATAAGAAAAGCTCATCTTTATTGTCGTTCACACTGAGGTATTGAGGTACATTAGTACTTGAATAAAGATCCATACACTTTTTTGACTCCTATTGTGGGCACTTAGAAAATATTCTAACTTTCGAAAGAAAAAACTACAAGAGGTTCGCTACAACTAACTGAAAGATGGGATGAATCATGTGCCCAAGTGTTGTATTTATAGGTAGACACTCATCTCGCGATATTGGATATCCAATAACATAGCATGTGCTATTTGATATCCAATAACATAACATGTGCTATCGGATATCTGATATCAGGGATCTGATATTGGGGCCTAAGTAGAATACAATTTATCATACCCTCATGACTAAATGATAACTTGTCCTCGAGTGAACAAAAAGAGAAATATGTTTTTTCCAAAATATTGGAAAGGTAATGGAATTATTGATTAACGAGTCATGCTTTGTAGGGCTTCGATGTTAAATATTTGATATCAGAGTCACAATGTCGAGTATCCAATATTGGGGCAAAACCTCCAATGTCGAGGATCTGATATCACCCCTTCCATGCTAGCCTATAAATACTATACTTAGGTGCATGGTTGGTGATGAATCGTGATTCATCTGGTTGCGATATCGGACCCACGATATCGGGTACGTGATATCACACCCAACAACGATATCAGATACATGATATCGGGACTCCTGCATGAGCCTATAAATACACATGTAGGCACACAAGAGGAGGAGTTTTTTTTGTTAGTTTTTAGGGAGTCAGTTTAGTGTTAGAGTAGAGTCTTTTTGTCACTTTTTCCTCTCAACTCTTTTCTCCCAATGCATGCCCGCAGTGTGATGATTGTAATTGTATAGCACCTTTATTCGAATGTGACGTACTTGGACACGCACATGACCAGAAATAAA
>MNCI01033088.1:4153-34750 GCA_015680685.1 Gnetum montanum | reverse complement strand
TGGCAAAAACCTAAGCTCTTTCCTATGACACTTGTTGGCCACGCAAAAGTATGGTATAGGTCTTTAAAACCAAAATCAATCCGACATTGGCCAACAATGGTAGAACTCTTCAACAAAAGATATCAAACCTATGTGAGAGTGTCAACCTTGAGGAAACAAATCCAAGAATGGAAACAAGAGCAACATGAACCCTTGGACATGGCCTTAGAAAGATATTATGTATTGTTAAACAACTGCCCAGACCATGAGTTCTCTGAGGAAAGGCTAATGTACCACATTATTGATGGGCTCCGTAATGAAACAAGGGAGACCCTAGGGATGTATGCCCAAGGTCAACTATATGAGCTATGAACCCACCAACTCCAAGAGCTTATTAAGTGGGTAGCAAAAGAAGAAGGGGAGTTAGCTAAATGGGAGAATGCTAAGAAATCTCAATAGGCCCAAAAATCAACAAGGACCCATGATTATGAAGAGGAGAAATCAACTCACCTGAAGGAGGTGGAATCACCTTTTCCAACACTACAATCATTGGATGAAATTGAGGCAAAGATCAATAAGATGATGGAAAGGGTGCATAAAAAATGTGAAGAATATGCCAACATTATTGGAGGTAGAGTTATGATGAACCAAGAAATAAGACAAAACATCTTTAGAAAATCAGAAAGAAGGGTAGAAGAGAATAAGAATTTAATTTCCAATCATGCATATTAATGTAACGTTTGCCTATACGATTATCCCAAGGACCATTGTCCAATCTTGTCACATTTATAGGAGCATTAGGGAAGAGTGTTACATCTAGAGTTCATACAGAGATACTGTGTTCGACCATAGTGGCAACAATCCTAGTCGTGGGGGAGGCCACCCTCAAACTAGTTATACCCTTCATACCATCCAAACCTAAGTGCTTATCAAGTCCAACATCTTATTTTTCCAACTGGGTCAACATCCTCTATCACCACATGATTATTATTCTTCTTAATACTATCAACCCATATCCTCTCCAACACAACCACCACCTTGGATACCTTACACTTCTCCTCAATTTCAAAATTCTCATCCTTCACCTCCTTCTACATCACCACCAAGTGTTCTAGAGGGTTTTGTGCCACCGCACCAACCCACAAATGTTACTTGTGCTGCTATTGTTAACAACAATGGGAATCCTCCACAACATCATAGGCATCCCTTCTTTAGACGTGATCGTAAGAAGGGACAACACACTTCTAAGTCCACTACACCTTCCAACCCAACACAAGTCCAACACTGTGGTGCAACTCCCTCCTCGAACCCAATGCTTCGTGTTACTTTCTTTGGGCCATCAACAAATACTCCAACAACCATATGGCCCAATGAATATAGCCATCGAGGGAGACAGATCGATCCTTGCATACCATCTTATGGTCATGGGTGCCATAGTGGGTCAACCACTTATCAATTGACTACATCTTATAAATTGCCCCACTATGTTTACTATAATCAAGTGTGTGAACCTCACTCGAGGTACATTCTAACCACCACATCAAAAGACACCTAGTGGTTCGAATATGACCAGATCCCAATACATCCAACATGCAAGGATTCTAACTTTTCATTTATTAATCCTCGTCATACTCAACCGTTTAGTTATGGGGGATACCCCCCATTCTAATAACAAGCAAGATTAATAAATATTTTTCATTTTCTTTAATTTTGAAATTTTTGTTTTTCAGTTTTTCACTTTTCAACTTATTATTTTGTCTTTTTGTCTTTTTATGAGTAATCTCATCTACAAATAAAACACTCATGTGATTCGTTGGTTGAGGTGTTGTTTTATGCTATCAAGTATTAGGTGATTAATCATTTGGATAGTGGGCCAACAACATTCACTCCCCCATTCTATTAATAAGAGGTTCTACCCTAGGTACAATGATATTCCTAATCATTAAAACTTAAAGTAATTTTGTGTTATTATGCTCAGAGTGAAGAATGATGGACCAAGAAGGAATGGCTAGGGTGTGACATTAAGGGGACTTGTGGATTCTCATTGGTGGCATTTGTAGGAGTTATCATGCAGCTTGGTTGTACTAAGATCCTTGTAGATCTAATGAAAAATGGAAGTAAGAGTAATCAAAGGGCACTCAACCAGAAAAAAATAAATAATGCTATTCTAGGGGGTCCCACTGGAAATACATGCACCCATGCTTGAAGGTAGGCAGCTTCTCTGGATCAAGAAATACATCAAAAAAACAAAACAAAACAAAAACAAACAATGAGTGCCATAATGTAAAATTACTCCTCCCTTGAACGAAATACCAAGTGATCATACGCTTTGCTATCATGGTGCTCTTATGGTTGTCCATTATTAGACGAAGCAATGCGATGTCACTGATAAGAGAAATAGACGTGGTCCTAATTTTGGAGTGACAGAAAAATGACACACTAATCATGCCGTACACATGGGATTCATTGTGCCTTGAGTCTGTTACCTCATGTCTTGATCTCTGCAATCCCTTCTACAATTCACCTCACCTTGCTGTTCGTGTAATTGCGACTTGTAACTTAGGTAGCATGGAATTCATCTTTCATCGTGGTGATATCTACATGTGTGTGTTTTGTGGAACTAGTGTGGGTTACATTTAATCCTTCTAGTGCCTACGAACATTTTAAGGTGTGGTTACACAAGGGCACTATAGGTTGGAACCTGCTTTGGGGATAACCCTTGTAATTTGCACTTATAACACATCTCCTGCACATCATCTTACACCCTCTAAGAATTACCAACATTCTTCTTTCCCTTATCATCCCTTTGGTTCAAGCGTTCCTATGCGCTAACACATGTCCTTTTTCCCCCTACTCTTAATGATATTCATTGTTAGAATTTACACCATTATACTCATTGTGCCTTCAGGACTAGTTTGTATTACCTTGGACCCCTTTACATTGACCTACATGTCCTCAGTTTATACCTTGGAGTTTCAAAAAATTTTAAATTTGGTAAATTTTATAAGTGCCCTATTTTCGATAGGATGCAATATCGGGTCCCCGATATCGAGTCCGATGCGATATTGGGTCCCCACTAGCAGGTACGCGATATCGCGTCCTTAAAATATATATATACATGGACCCCCCATGCCTATCAACATCATTTGTAACTGTTCACATGGGGGAATTTTTTCAAATTTTCTTCTACAACTTGTGATTGCACATTTCTTGCTTCGATAACCATAACTCGCTTGCTGGTGCTCCAATTTTCATTCCATTTGAACCTACTTAAACCCAGAGTGTTCAACCTAGTCATGGGGGAGGGGTACGCCGAATTGCGTATAAAATGTTTTGAAATTTGTCATCACCTGAAGGACATTGTCAAGGGTAATTAGTTATAAAAATAATAATAAACATGTTCCAAAAAAATAATAAACTTTGAAACCACCTAAGCAAAGTGGACCAAATATAAAAATCTTTTGGGGACATTTCCATAAAAATTCCTAACTTTAAAATCACATGGAATCAAAACAAACTCATTAAGGTAAGAAGTAAGGTATAACTTAACTTGGGTAAACAACCTTACTAATGCTTGGCCTTGTGTGATTGCAGATGGCCCCAAAGCATGGACAACAAGAAGGTCCCTCTCAAGGTGTGTTTAAGCAACCCAAGAGAGGTAAAGGACAGGTGCCTACTGAACAATACACAGACCGGGAGGAGCAATCGTTTAGTATCCATCAAGAAGGCCCTACTACTGTACAATCAAGGTAGGTAGAAGGAGGAGCTACTATAGCACCTAAACCATGATGACACCTTATGTTGTCCCCGGAATGTGTCTAGGCCATCCATGAAAGGTCCACATCAACTGTAGTGATAATGGAATTGAACTTCAGACCTTTCATGGAATTCACTCCTGAGGTTTTTAGGGACCACCTCAAAGGGTCTCCATTATGGCCTATCCTCTCCGAAAGCAATGCCTAGTACTTAGGAGAAATGTACCAATTCTGGCACAATAAAGAAGAAGGCACCACAGTTGACATTTGTGGTGTGTCTGTTGATTTCTCCATCAAAGCCATTTTGGAAGTGTTAAATCTTCCAAATAAAGGGCCAAAGGTTGCTCGTCTGTCTACTCGCTTTGATGCTAATGCATGACGAGTTTGGTTAGATAGGGCATATGGTAAAGAAGATAAGACCTATGGAGAGTTGACGTTGGAAGAGAAAATCTACTTTAAAATTGGAACTTATCACATCTTCCCCAAAAAAGGATTAAACAGAATTTCAACATATGCGGCAAGAGGAAGTGTGATATTAATGGGAAAGGTTAATGCTAACCTATCTCATCTATATTTCATGGAGATCTTAAGGTGGTTTGAAGAATGCAAGATAGGGAAGTTTGCATTGCCCTTCCCTTGTCTCATCAGGAAGCTGTGCAAGCATGTTGGTATTCGAGGATACACCAATGATGTCCTTAGAAAAACCCAAAATGCTTTGTATGCTAAACTACTAAAGCCACTAGCTACAAGGAAAATTGCTGGTGAGATGTTGGGGCTAGAACAAGAGAAAGAATAGATGATGGGGCCCACTACAACTCAACTTGCAGGGGCCAGTCAAACTCCAAGCATGAGATCGAGTTAACAACAAGAAGCAGGGCCTAGCACGAGCCAGCGAGATCAACCATCACCACCGCCATAGGACTACCAACCATCGATGGGCCATCTCAAGGCCATCGTTGAGATGGTCAATTGGGAAAGTCATGATGATGCAAATCTCTTTCACATCATTGATGATACCGTATGGCCCACTATCTCTATAGATTATGCACAGGGTGAGGTATCCATTCAGACAAGAGGAGGGGAGAGTTATTGGTCGCAATAGATTTCAGGGAACATTGCTTCCTTTTAGGTGCAATTGGAGATTGGTGAAGGGGCCACAGTGGTGGTCATGCAACACCAGGACGCAGTGGGAGCCATAAAGGTGATCAAAAACTACATCAAGGAATCCTTTAACATCCCTGTTGTGCCACCGGTAGATTTCAGAGGAGCACGGGATGTTCAAACTCTAGCTGGTCCCTCAATGACTCCTGCAGAGCATGAGGATGTGCTTGATCGATTGCTACAAACATGATAGGTGATGACGTCCTTATTTGACATCCCACAGGATGTTACGATAGCATAATCAGACCTCATCTCCATCAAGGGAAAGTTGGTCATGATAGAGATAAGGGCCGAGCACGCAGAAGCCAAAGTGGGAAGACTACAAGAAGGGCTCATAACCCTGCAAGTCGCACAGTGGTATCCTTCTCAATTTATTCTCACAGAGTAGTGAGACACCTTCAGGACTAAGCAACTTAGCAAATTGCTGGTAGAAAATAAAAAAGTGGTAGAGAAAAAAGAGAAGGCCGATTGGGATGCCTCCATGGCATAAGCACAAACTTACGTGCATGCCAAGGCACTCAAGGCCTTACAAGAAGAAAATAAATAGCTTGTTGTCGACAATCTTTGGTTGACTTTTGTGGAGAAAGAAAAGAACGTTCTCGAAGAACATTTTTAGCAATTGTGAGAATAGTTGATTAGGGTTAACTAGGACATGAACTGTTTGGCTAGAGAAAATCAAACCCTCTCAATGGAGGAGGTACGTGCCATCTATCAAAAGATGGCCATTGAAATAAGCACGTGGTAGAACGAGGCCAAGCGGCATGAAAAGTTAAAAGAGCACTTCCAAGACCAGGTGGGAATGTACAAAAAAATCATCAAGAAGGAAATCCATATGGCCAAGGCCTACATCAATTCTTTCAGTGCTCAACACACTGATTGGTGGGCCATATTGGACACATATGCATTTTTCCACTAGGCAGAACTTAAGAGTCGGAACCTGCAAATTCAGGATCTCACAGAGTACATGGAGTTGGCAAATCTGTGGTATGCCAATCTAGCCATGCTAATAGTAGGGCACCCGAGGATAGAGCTCAAGAAGCAGGTAGCCACCAACTATACCAAGTATGAAGCAAAATTTGCAGAACACAAGAAAACATTGCAGAAGCTAGAAGTCGCAAATTCTGATTTAGAGGTGATTAATGTAAGCTACCAAGGATAAAAAGATGTTGCAATAGAATTGGCTCGACAGCTTACAAATTTTCAAGAATACAGGGACAAAGCCAGAGCCTATGAGGAGGAATGACGGTTTTTTGCAGCCTAGTACTTCAAAGCAAACAAAATGTTTCTACAACTATCATGCCCATAGGAGGTGCCGACTCCATCAAACATTGGAGCATCAACATGGATGACAAAGGACCCTCGAACTGAACAGGAAAATCTTTGAGCACTACTTCAACATCATCAAATTCCAAAACTTGGAGCATAAGACAAGGGGAAGCAACCCATGGAGGAGCCACCACAACCAGGAACCACATGAGTTCCACCCAATTTTGTAATTTTGTGATTTTTTGCATCTTTCGTGTTGTGTCCCAATTTTGTTCTATTGAGTTATCCACTGTGACATGAATAAATTCCCTGTTAGTTAATAATCCCATACCTATCCATTGTGTAATCAATGGGGCTTATTCTCATTCTGACTCAAGGAAAATTTTTCATTTAGTCATGGGGGTATGATGAATTGTGATTCATCTGGATGAGATATCAGACCCACGATATCAGGTACATCATATCGCATCCAACAACGATATCAGATACACGATATCATGACTCCTGCATGAGCCTATAAATACACATGTAGGCACATGAGAGGAGGAGTTTTTTTTTGTCAATTTTTAGGGAGTCAGTTTAATGTTAGAGTAAATTCTTTTTGTCATTTTTTCCTCTCAACTCTTTTCTCCTAGTGCATGCCTGCAGTGTGATGATTGTAATTGTACGACACCTTTATTCAAGTGTGATGTACTTGGACATGCACATGACCAAAAATAAAGATCGAGATTACTTCATCAGTGCAGCATTCACTTAGTTTAATTATTTAATTATTATTATTATTTATTGCTTTCGTAGTTAATATCTCTTCACCCTAAACTCCTTAAATGCAGAATGAGTATGACTTAATCACGAACATTTAAGTGTGACTACTTGGTAACCCAGTAGCATACCTAGGATTTGTGCTTGGTAATCCTAGTGGTAGTTGTGCACGAGGTCCAAGATATGTATGGATGATTAAGAAATAGATGCTCATCACACTTAAGCTAGCTTAGATTCTCTCTCCCTATCTCCTCTTAATATAGCTCTCTCTCCCCCTTTTCTCCTAGCTTAATTAAAGATTATTTTCCAATGTCTCTAGGAGCAACATTAGTTTAGGAACATATCATACACCTCACTCTGGACTAAACCATATGTCACAAAGCAAATACTAGTCTAGGTGAGAAGACAACGAACTGTGATCAATGAGTAACTATCTAGATACCACAACTAGCCCGTTTGCAGAGTTCGATCAAATTGTGCATGAAACGCTCATATTCATATGGTTGAGTGTAGGGTAACCTTGACACTCATCAGTTGGGATATAGGAAAAGTAGGAGAAAGATTCATAGATTTTGATAGAGAAGTTTTGTTAGTTTTTTTCCAATGCATGCCCATAGTGTGATGTTAAGTGATTGTACGACATCCTTATTCAAGTGTGATGTACTTGGACACATTACATGTTCAACAATAAAGATCAACATTACTTTCATCATTGTAGCATCCTTTATTATTGTTAATTGCTTAATTGTTACTATTTTCCTTAGTTAATGTTGTCATTCATTACTCTTTATTATTTTTGTCATTAAGCAAAATGAGTATGATTAATTGCGAATGCTTTAGTGTAATTACCTGGTAACCTAGTAGGGTATCGTTTGGTATGCCTAGTGACATACGCTTAGTAATCCTAGTGATAGTCACACAAAGTCCAAGGCATGTATGAAAGGTTAGGAATAGATTCTCATTACACGTAGGCTAGTTTAGACTTTATTTTCCATTGTTAATTAGATTAAATAATCAATTTCTTTATTATTACTAGGAGTAGCTTAGTGCTAAACAACATAAATTATCATATGCCTCACTTTGCACTAAACCATACGTGACAAAGTTACCACTAGTCCAAGTGGGAAGACAGTGAACTGTAATCAAGGCATAACAATTTAGATGCACAACTAGTCCCATCCACGGAATTCAACTAGATCGTGTGTGAAAACTTGTGATTTGTATGGTTGGGCATAGGGATACCTCACCACTCATCATTAACTAACTAATTGACATACCAATTGGATTAGACCAAAAAAATAGATGCTAAGCACCCAAGCATATAGATTTACAATCTTTTATAACATTTGGTGTTCATGACAATAGAAATGAATACCTTGGAAAAAAATTAACATCCAAACCCCTCTTGCAACTTGAAAATAAGGGAGAAGATCAAATGGCCCCAAAGAGGTCTTGCTATATTGGCTTATATTGCCTACTCCTAGGGCTATTTAGGCTATTAACCCTTCCAACTCTAGGCCACTTCTCCCTTGGTTGGGATAGTTTTGCTTCTAGTCCATGCTTCCCTTCTGGTGCCATCTATGATCATAATAGAGTCAAGGATTAGCGTGTGATGTGTAACTTATAACATTTAGGTACCTTGTCTCTTTGGGTAGTTACACTTAGGTAAGTTGTGATCATGGAAGATTGATTATTTTAATATTATTTCAATGTTATTTAATTTTTGTGACTACTAGAGTTCATTGGAAGGGTTTAACTTGGATAAATTAATGATTTTAATATTATTTTATTCATTAAATCCTTGTGGGAGTGAGAGAAATTTCAAAAAAAAAAATGTTCATCAAAATTTAATGTTTGTGGGCCCCATGATGTAGTGCTTACCTCTAATAGTGGTCGGATTGAAAAATGAGGTAAATTGGACAAGCAGTTTGAAAGTTATTGGCTCTGGAAGGTTCTAAGCTCTGAAAATTTCCAACATGAAAGATATGGGAAAAACAAAGAGTTTTAATACAACTTGAAGTTTTTGAAGAGTGATGAGTAGTGAATACCTCTACGCTCAACCATATGAATTACTAAGTGTTCATGTGCATTCTAGTTGAATTCTATGGACTGTATGTCTTTTGTCATTCGTTATCTTCCCAATTAGACTTATGATATGCATAGGTATCGTTAAGTGTAATTGATGCATATAATCTTTATTATTTTTATGTTTTATGTTTTAGGTGCTTAAAATAAAGGATGAAAAGAATGAAGTAATTTAATTGCTAATTTAACCTAACTAACTAACCAATGTCTAGCTAATCCTAACATAAACATCTAGTCCCACTTTCCATACATATCCTGAACACATATAATGTTGTTGGATTAGCAAATATTAAGTGTTATTGGCATTACCAAGCATAATGAGCATGCTCGAGGTGGTCGTAATTATGTGCTCACTTAATTGCGATTTAATCTAGTTTAATTACTTAAAGCATTAAAGGAAATTTCATAAAATATTAAATTCATAAAGAAAATATTTAATCTAGCCAAAGTGCTGTAAGGTTTATCAGAAAGATCATCTTTATTATTGCACATACTATCATGCTCAGGTACAACAATGCTCGAATAAAGATCTTTATACTCAATGACTCCTGCTATGGACACTTGGGAAAATATTCTAACTCTAGGAAAGAAAAAGTAGAAGAGCTCTACTACACTATGACAAAATATGCCATAAACAATGTGGATGAGCATGTATTTATAGGCAAAAATAGACACTATGTTGATGGGGCCATGTCACTACATCAAATCATGCATTGATGGGGCCTAGTTAATGTAGCTCATTTATACCCCCACGACTAAATGAAAACTTGTCCTTGAGTTCTTTACAAATTTGGGAAGGTATAGAATTGTTGATTGACAAAAGACATACGTCAAACATAAACAAACACAAACAAATACTAAGTATCTGTGTATATGGATATATAATCATTACAAAATTCTTTTGGTGTCCAAGACTATAAAATTAAATACTAAGATAAACTTTGACAAACACAATTTCTTTAATGGTGTGAAGATAAGGAAGAAGATTAAATAATCCCAGCTAATGGAGGCTCCTAAGATTTCTGGGGACCTTCTCCTACTTTAGGTGCGCATGGTGGTTGAGGTTGATGTGGTTGTCCTACTACGGTTGCAACATCTAATGGAAGATGCAAAGCATCCAACAATGCTTTCATCTTATCCTTTCTACTCCTGAAAACATGCACGATCCACGCAACTTCATCAATGTGGGCCGAAATGGGCACATTCCAATTGTAGGGCATTGTTGGGAATAACTCCTTGACATTAATGAACTAGGTAGCAAATTGTTTATGTTTGATGTTGAACACCCTGATTGCATTTTGTAGCTCATGGTAATCATTCATTCTTTTGGCCAGGTTCTTAGTAGTTGATCTTTGATTGGTGAATCTTGCCAGTCTCAAGCTTTTGCTTGGTTTCCTTATGAAGCTTAAAGTCTACCTTGTACAACAAGTATTAGCTAGTCACTTACTTCTCCAACTCTAACCATGACCATCTAGTAGTTAGCATTGCCAAGTTTTCATATTGAAGATTGAAAAACTCCATATATTTAGTCATCTCTTCAATTTGCAACTTCTTCATGCGGATCTCTACTTTATTGTAGGCATCTATCCCATCAATGATAGGTTGCCACACCTCTTTTCCTTGCTGGAGTTATTGGAGGGTCTCATTGAATTTTGCCTTAGCCATCTGTATATGTTTTTCATTAAGTTCCTTCTGTAGGCCAAATTGATCTCTGTAGTGGTTTTTGACTCTCTCAAATTTAAGAGCCTCATTTTTCTAGGTGGCAATCTCAATTGCAGATTTTTGTCATAAGGCATAGACTTCCTCCATAGAGAGATTTCTATTCTCTACTACTAATCTCATAAGCTTAGTGTTCATCATGGCCAGCTGCTCCTACTATTTATGGATGAATTCTTACATTTGTTATTTTTACACATCAACATTCCATAGGAAATAATTTTCTGTGATTAGCATCTCATTCTCTAGGCATGTCTAGACCAAGTCCTTTTGAACTAATTCTATTATGGCCTCAGCCATGGACTAGTCAAAGATGACCATCACTATCCCCACCTTAACTTTTTTAAGTCTATCTTAAAGTTATCAAAAAGCTTCATCTCTTGTTAGTACAGGGTTGAGAAGTGCAGGATCAACAAGATAGAGTTTTAATTTGGCAACCTCCATGGCCAAGTGTTGGTTTTGTGTGTGAGCCATTTTGTGTTGCCCTTCCAGAATGATGCATTTTCCCTTTGCTTCAAGTAGCTCCAATTGGGTTGTGATGATGTTATCTAACAAATCAAAGATATTTAGAATTGGTTTCCCAGTTTCCACTAGTTAGTCTAGCAATTCCTCATGTTAGGCTACACTCAATCAATCACTAATAGTCCTTGCAGATGTCTATATATCTCTGAGTGCAAAAAAATTTGGTACAGACACCATAGGTGCATTTAGTACTTCTACAATCTAATCAGCAACCACTTCTATTATAATCTCTTGCCCTTGGTGCTACATCATGAAGATAGTTGCCTCCTCACTCTTCTCTAAGTGTATTGAAAAGGTAGTGGCATTCCTAAAGATTTCTAGGAATTGCTATTGTTGTGAGAGAGAAACCATTACCTCTCGGGCACTAGGATTTGACCTCATAAGAAGTTGTGTTCTTTGGGCTAAGAATATTGGCCCAATTTCCTCCATCTGACTGATTGTTCAAGCCACTTCATTGAGGTGACTCATTGTAGGATGGTACATAGATGGATCCCCACCACTTGTTCCTGCTTGCTACTCTTGCTCATGCAAGAGCTACTCTTAGATTTTGTGCAAGTGTTCAATGGTTGTGTAGGTCTCTAGCATTATTTCTTGAGTGGGTGGTGGAGGTGGTAGTTGTTGCTTCTCTTTTTTTGGAAATGGCAAGGATCTTGTCTTTCATCATCTTAGACCAAGAGGCAATGGAAGTATGCCTAATTGTGTTATTGGTATAGTGGACTATCCCTACGCTTTTACAAATTTTTTTGATAAGGCATGGAAAGGTTAGGATTTTCCTTCCACATTCATTTGCCTTAAAATTTTTTTCCATCTCCATATATGTTAGCTATGGAAGGTTAACAAGAAATTTCTTGTGTAAAGCAACACATGCACAGGTGGAGAAAGTAGTCACCTTGTTGGGCCTCACCATCAGATTGAGGTGATAATCTGCTATCTTGAAGTATATGTGCTTACCTGGTGTGAGCATGCCAAACTACTTACGGTCAATCTGATAACACCACTGGGTCCACTCCCTTTTTGCCTCTAGATTTGCATGCATGGAGATTTTTGCTAGATGGATGTTAGAATTAGGTAGACTAGGAGCCTGTGCAATAGCTTCCTTTGAGTAGGAAACCTGAATGTCTTTGATTCTCACAGTGGCTCCTACCTTTTTGTTGTTCCAAAAGAGATATGTCTCTTCCATGTACCACTCCCCATTGGAAGTGATGACTGGCCATATGGAAGAGTTTTGCAATTGCGTTTTGACTTCTAGTGGAGCATTTTCTAAGAATGGTCCAAAGTTTAGTTCTTGAAAAATTGTGTGTTGTACATCACAAGGCCTAATTGTGTTAAGGCAGGCTTGTGTCAATGTGACCTCAAGTCTTGGTATGGGCAATGGTGCCTCTCCTCTTTGGAATTGTTCAGTCATAGCCTCTTCTTTGAGAATTTTTCGAACAGATTCCACGTTGATCTCATTCTGAAGAGGTCCCATTGCATGAGTTTCTATTGTCTTCTCATGAGCTTATTCCCACTATTCCCTTCTAGCTCTAGATCATTTGTCTCTTGATTGTGATGGTCCTCCTTCTTGTGGCTATTTTGGTCTTGGCACCATTTGTGATCACAACATGACCAAGGGTTAGCATTTAATGTGTAACTTGAAATAGTTAGAATATCTTATCTCTTGAGGTTGCTACACTTGGCTAAGTTGTGATCATGGCCTAGTTGGTTATTTTAATATTATTTTATTCTTATTTCAATATTAATAAATAATTTTAGGTTTAGAAAAGTTTTTTGGAAAGGCTATTGATGGTTTAATGTTGTTCTATTCATGAACCCTTTGGGGGAGTTAGAAAAATTTTAAAACATTTTAGTTAGAAACCTTAAGGTTTATGGTTCCCACAACTAAGAGCTTGCCTCCAATAGCTATAGGATCGAAGAATGAAGTGATTTGGACAAACAGTGTGAAAGTTATGAACTCTAGAAAGTTTTGGACTTTGAAAAATTACAAAAAATTCCTTATTGTTTTAAAGCAAATGACAAAAAATTTCAAAGTGTTGGGTGGCATTTATAGGATTTTTGTGCTACATTGACTAGGCCTAGTCAATGTAGTTGGCCACATTGATTGGGCTTAGTTGACAAGGCTATTGACCATTTTTGACTTTGTCAAAAGTAATTAAAAACAAGGAGTTTTTAAATGAAATTTGAATCAAATGGAAGCTTGAAAAACCAAGAACATGATGAAAATACTAGAAGAGGATGTTGAAGTTTAGAAAATGGAGAAATAATTTGAGAATGAGACTTGATGAAGATGAATGTCTTATGGAGCACATAATTGGATACATGATGGAGTCAACGAAAGATTTGATTGTGGTGACATCTAAGAGTAGGGAGCTTAACTAAGCAAATCACGAGATATGAAAGTGGGTCCTCTCCATAGAAGAACATGCCCTTTTAGCCCTTGAATATCCTCAAATGAGTTTGTGGATCCCATAGTTGATTAATGGTTACGAAAAGTTAAGGACCAAACTTGGAAAATCTATTTAGGAATTTGAACACATCAAACAAAGACATGACATAAAAACATGAAAATCAACAATGACGTGAGTTATGGAGAGCATTGATGGATGTTATAGAGAATGGAATGGATGTCCAAATCATGGTCACATGAAGTCGTTTGTGAGAATCATGGTTAAATGACTCGATAAAGGCCAACCTTAGTCTAGAAAAAAATCAACCACTTTTAGTGACTTCACATCATCACTCTAGGATCAGTCCACCTCCTCAAGACACAAGAATGCTTCTATAGATAACCCTCGTTCCTTATTTTAGAAGAAAAGGGAAGCAAGAAGTGAGAAAGGGTCTTAGTTAGAGGGGACCTTTAGGGATGGTAACATGTCTTTCTAGTTCCATAACCAATGTTTGTAGCCTATTTATTTTTTCTAAGGGGTGTGCTTTGAATTTCCATCATCATTTTTTATGTGTTGTTTCATTTTTTTTTGGAAATTTTTGGATGGGAACCACACCATGAAAAAACTTATTCAAATTCTTATTATTAGTCAACATGGAATAGTAAGAAATCCACAAAAACACACATGCACTCAAGCAAGTAGAGAGGTACAAAGAATATTGAATCCCCTTGAAGCCACACCCTGTTCAAACCTTTGAATCTTTTCCAAGCTTGGAAATTGCCAAGGTCACAAGTTTGTTAAAGTTTTATTAATGAAAAAGGGACCTCATATTCCCAAAACAAGGAAAAGCATAGAGTTTGTGAATGGGTGGATGATGTGGACTCATTGCCTATTTCATGAAAAAAAAGCCAATCTTAGTTATTAGTCATCAAAATTCACAAATGGAAACCAAACATTAGTAATCAAAAATATTAGGTATAAACCACCATTAGTAATTAGCTATAGCATCACTGTGTCATGTTGGCAATAAAGCAGTTTTATTAGAAAATAAGGAAAATTCACATCAAAATAAGGGAAAAATATAAAAGAAATTGTAAAGTATTCAAGAAAGATAAAATGTACTAATGATGTTGTAAAAAAAAATTTGGAAAAATAGCAAAGTGTAAAATAAAAAATGTGAATAAAAAGTTGAAAAACTAAGGAGCCACTATAATGGTTAGCATGGAAGACCATCTCCCCAATGACTAAGTCATAAGAAGGACATTCAAAAAATTGAGTGTGGTTGTCCATTCATTGAGGCATTACTTCCACTAGCTTTCTTGGATTCATGAAAAAGTTTGACTTATTGCATGTTGACTAGCTACTTCTTGTGTGGGCTCTTAGGTTTGTAGACCAATAGGGCCCCAAAAGAAAAGGTTTCAAAAATAATATAAGGGCCTTCCCACAATGTTTAAAACTTGGTTTGTTGTGGCACTTGTGTGGGGGTTTCAGTATAGTGTTTAAAAGAATGATTTGACTTTCCTAATTCTAAGGTTATGGTGTTGCTTGCTGACTGCCTCATGCACTTCATTCAAGGACAAGGCAACTAATCACTTTTCATCTAGCATGTTAAGGTTGGTCAATCATTCTCTTTGTGCTAAACTTAGGTTAAGACCTAGGTTACATGTTGTTGAAAGTGTATAGAGCTCAGATTGAATAAGAAGTGTTGGTAGTTTCCTGTATACTAGATCATAGGAAGAGTAGCCTATAGGGAGTTTCCATGTTGAGTGGTAGGCCCAGAGAGCATCATTGAGTTTTGTGTTCTAGTCTCTCCTATATTTGCTAATCGTTCTCATTAAGATCTTTGTAATCTCCTTATTAGTAACCTCTGCTTG
The DNA here is from genome assembly GCA_015680685.1 of Gnetum montanum. NCBI lineage: Eukaryota > Viridiplantae > Streptophyta > Gnetopsida > Gnetales > Gnetaceae > Gnetum > Gnetum montanum. Next base: position 19,246 of record MNCI01033088.1, on the reverse strand, counting down.
ACCATTGACTTGGGGGGTGATAGGGTGCTATTAATTTATGTTCAACCCCCAAGCATTGAATGAGCTTGCAAAAAGTGGTGCCTATGAAATAAGTTCCATTATCAAAAATTAGTGCTCATGGCATCCCAAGCCTATTTACAACATTTTTTTATACAAACCATGCAGGAGTAAATGATGTACAGTTAATGACGGTTGCTGCTTTTGCCCATTTTGTATAGTAATCAATGATGACAATTATGTACATCATTCCATTTGACATGGGCATGATGGGATCCATGAAGTTGATGCCCCATATGTTAAAGGATTCTAGTGGTTGGATTCATTGTTGAGGTTCCTCCATTTGTGTGGTCATCCTACCATCTCATTGATAGCATTCACAAGAGCATACAAATTGGTGGAAGTCCTTGAATTTGGTTGGCCAGTAATATCTTGCCATCAAGATCTTAATGACCATGGATCTTCTAGCATAGTGGCCCTTATAAGAACCCTCATGAGTGTCCTAGAGAACACGCAGTTAATTAGCATTAGGTACACATGAACGAACTAGGCCATTAGCACACACCTTGTAAAGGTGCTTGTTGATTTCCATGAAGTGTTTAGCCTAATGAAGAAACTATTGTTTCTTCCTATAGTCTAAATCTCATGGCATCTCTTGAGTGTGAAGATAAGTGAGGATGCCATCATACCATTTTGGTTCTATAGGCACTTATTCATTTATTACACCAGTAAAGAGGAGTTCATAATGAAATTAGTTAGCAAGTAGGCTTTCCTCTTTTTTATCCTTTTGTAACATAGACAAGTGATTAGTGATCACATTCTTAGTCCCCTTTCAATCTACCATTGTGAGATCTAACTCCTACAAGATCACTAACCATCATATGATATGGGGCCTCATCATTGGCTTATTCATCAGGAAACAAATTGCACTATTGTCAGTGTGCATAAACACTTTGTATCTAAGCACATAGTGCCTAAACTTTTCTAGAGTGTACACCACCACGATTAGTTCTTTTTCCATTATGGTGTAATTCAATTATGCACCCACAATGCTTTAACTTGTGTAGTGGATGTAATATGATGTTTCTTGTCATCCAACTACATAAGCATGACTTCCAAGGCATAATTTGATGCATTTGTCATGATAGCCACTATAACCATCCAGAAAGCTATAATAGCAATGCATGTAGATAGTGTTCAACACCTTGTCTACACATGGCAACAGGAAATGATCTTTGTAAGTCATCATGTTCAATAGCCTGAAGTTGATACAGATCCTCCATTTGCCACATTTCTTTAGCACTCTCACAAGTTTGCTAACCCACTTGCTATCCACAAGGGGATAGATGAATCCTACCTTGAGGAGTTGTTCAATCTCCTCCTTGAAAATCTACTTTAGTTTGGGGCTTAATTGCTATTGTGGGTGCCTCTTTGACTTTATGGAGGCATATGTATAAATGTAGTGCTAGCATATCCTAGGATCAATTCCAATGATTTCAGGATATGACTAAGAAAAGGCTGTTGGCCATTTGTTGACCATCTCCAATAGCTTCTTTTTCTACATAGCAGCAAGTTTGACATTAATAATGACTAGCTTCCCATTATTCAGAAAGACATATTTCATTTTGGTTAGTAAAAGTTTTAGCTCAAGGGGCTCTTGTTTGAAACTTTCAGGGATCTCCAACTCTCCCAAATTAGTGTCATTAGGTTCATCATCAGAGAGTTGGGGATGAACTCGCTCAAGTTCATCCATGCCTTCAATATAGACACTTGTTAGGCTCTCAGTTGGTTCCATGCATATTTTTGAACTATTATTAGGATTAGTTATTAGCCACTAGGTGCCCTCCTATTTTGTGGCTACTGCATATAGATACCTTTAAATTTTAAACACATTTGCACACTACCTACATGCTATGATGGATGTACTTTTTATGGACCATAGTTTATACACACAATGGCACCTTATGTCACTGTACACAAGGCATGGAACTCTTTCTTCTTTATCTTTTCAAATGAATTTTCCTTGAAAATCTACAAGGAGAGGTTTCTAATTCCTAGCTATGCATCAATGGTGCTTAACCAAGCCCTTTCCATGATGATTATAAAGTTTCCATTGCAATTATCTACACAAATCACTAGGAAGTTAGTAGGATAGGATGACCCATAGATGGTAGTTATAATGTCCTTTACTAGTTTCAAGGGAATTGTCATGGATTGATCTACCAACTCAAGATAAATGTTGCTCTTCTTGAGTGGAGGTAGGTTCCAGGCTTTGTACATCTCATGGGAAATTAAATTTGCACTAGAACCTAATTTTAGAAGAGCCTTGCAAGGCTCATTCTCAGTGATTTGCAAATAGATAAGGGGACTTCCATGGTTAGATTTTTTCTTGGGAATATGTCTAGCCTTAATCCAATCCATAACAGTATGGGTTAACATCATGGTATGCACTTTGAAAGGTGTTTGGTTTGAAGGGTTCTAGAATGGATTTGTAGAAGATGAGGGAGAAGTAGGGTCATTAGCCACAAGTGTATGTAAGGGTTTTATAGACCTATTGGTTTAGAAGAAGGGTATTTTTTTAAGTTTACTTTCCAAACCACTTAGTTGTAAGTTAATATCACTTGTACGTTGTTGTGGCTAGGCTAGAATTTCACCTTGCATTGATCAAGTAGATGGTAATTAAGTTGAGGATGAAGGAACATGTATAGAAGGATGAGGATAGTAGTGAGGAAATGAGGATTTCCGTTTTGGAGATTGGGCTTTGTAGTATTCAAGAGGGTATTAGTGATGCTAGAATGAATTGTAACTAGAAGAGTCATGTGGAGGAATGGGCTACTAAACACAGTACCCATATGGATTAGGCTACCAGTAAAGCTATTGCTACCTTGGTAGTAGCATCCCCCATGACTTTGGGTGCTACCACAGATGATACTACTCATAAGGTTTTGGTGGAGCTTCACTTGGATAATAGGCTTATTGTTGGTGGAATTGTCTAGGGTTGCCTTGAGAATAAGAAAACCTTTTGGGTGCTTGCCTTCTTGCCAATCTAGGATTTAGAGCATACATCCTAGACTCTTGAAAGTATGACTCAATGGCACAACATCCCTTAGGATGTTCATATTGGAAAATGTCACATCCATCATCATCATTTGATTTGGAATCCATAACCTCCTCTACTACAATAGCCTTACCCTTACCCCTTTGGTGGACACATTTAGCTTCCTTCCTCCTCCTGCAATCACGATTACTACTTTGGTCTTTCGATTCCTCTACTATTTTTAGAGTAATTTGGAACTTCTCATACAAAGAGTCCCACATTTTATCTACCTTCATCAAAATATTAGTAATAGACTTATGAATTAGCAAAGTATTTCATTGCATCACCTCATCAATTGGTGTCTCTTCCTCATTGTCACAAAAGCTCACTGCCTCTACAATGTTTAGCATGTTTCTTGTTACAAGCAAAAGCTCATCATTGTCATAGCCATTATGATGGCCATGATGCCCATGGTGTACTCTAATTTCCCTTATTTTGTGATGGTGGGCCTTCCTTGATTACCCATGTAGCTAGTCTTTGCTAGTTCAGTGGGCCCTATGATCATCTTTGTCTTATTGATCATGTTCATCATGGTCATGTCCTCTATAGATTTGGTTGGAGATAGAGGATGAAGAAGAGGATGTTGAAGGTGAAGAAGAGGGAGGAGAGCTAGCACTAGCATGATGTTTTCTATCCCATCTTCTTTAGTCACAACCACAATCATCATGTTTGTCATTATTGTGATGCTTGTCCTTGTTCCTACCATGACTACCACCTTTGGATCCCTCATGATCATGAGACTCATTCTTAGCCAAACTAGGATTACTTATATTCTAGTTCAGGACTCCTTTGTTGAGACCAAGTAGAGGAGAGTTAGTGAATTGAGAATCCCAAAGAAGGGATCCTCTCCATCTTTTTTACCAAGCAGGAACAAGGGGTTATCGAACCATTTCCCCTTTGATGATTCATAGTGCATCTCCTATTGTCAATATTTTTTGTGTTGTGCTTTAGTGGAATGATAGTCTTGATAGTCATGGTCCTACACAACATATTCAACATTGAGCTCATGGATGCCTAACCTTATAAGAGTTGGAGTAGCATCATAGGAACTAATCGATCGAGTAACAACACAATGTTGCCCTCCATGTTCCTTCACCGCAACTATTCATCCGGATGTAGGATGAAGGTGTAGTTGGGAATGTACTCATTAGGATGGGTATATACCACTCTGCATTATTGGGGTTTTGGGGATTTGGCCCCCCATGCCATTGTTAATTGGATGTATGCTCAAATGATGGTGGAGAATCAGCCTTGTGAGAAAAAGGCATTTTAGTTTACCAAGAAAAATAGTGTGCTTGTAATATACCTTGTTAGTTGAATGATTTATCTTTGATATGTTTGTTACAACATCTTTGAATAATTTTACTAAGTTCTAGATAGTGTACATAGCTAATTAAAGTCCCTAGCAACAATGCCAATGATGAATAATGAGTATACCCTATGCCCAACTATATGAATCATTAGTGCGCACTAAGCGACCTAGTCGAATTTTGTAGACTTTAGCTCTCTAAGGCACTAGGTCTAGGAGGTGAATTTACAAATTGTGATTGTTGTCCTCTAAGTTCCACTTATGAAGTGCAAGTGTATGATTAAGTATAATTGAGCCATATGATTTTTATCATTTTATCTTTTATGATTTAAGTCTCCTAAGAATAAGAATAAAGTAATTAAATGCTTAATTAATGTAATAACTACTTAATATTTAGCTAATCCTAACATAAGCATCTTTTTGCACTCTCTGTACATATCCTAAACACATTATAGCACTACTGGGTTATCAAGTGTTAAGTGCTATTGGGATTACCAAGCATTAAATGTATGCTCGAAGTAGTCATAGTTATGTTTTTTATTTAATTGATATTAATTTATTAATTATAATTCATTAAAGTAAAGTGCATGGATAATAAATGCATAAGGAAACATTAATCTATTCCAAGTGTTGCAAGGTTTGATCAGAAAAGCTTGTCTTTATTACTGTTCACATTGAGGTGCTTAGGTACATTAGTGCTCTAATAAAAATCCATACACATTTTTGACTCCTACTATGGGCACTTGGAAAATATTGTAACTTTTAGAAGAAAAAAATTACAAGATATTTGCTACAACTAATTGAAATATGGGATGAATTGTGCATCCAAGTGCTGTATTTATAAGTAGGCATACATTCCACAATATTAGATATTTGATAGCATAGCATGTGCTACAATATTAAGGCCTAAGAAGAATACAATTCATCAATAAAAAAACATTGTATAAAAAAACCAGTAGTGTCTCTGCTCAAAGGCACCATTGCTTAAGTAGTTTTCTTTGCTGCCAAACTCTGCTCAATGGGGCCATTACTCAAGCAATTTTATTTGCTTCTTTGGAAAGTTTCTTTGCTCAATGATACTATTTCTTTTGTAGTTGCACTATTAAAACTGAAACTATTAATTATTTCAACAAATAGTTGTTTATTTTGTTTTTATGGTTTCTTTACATATTAATGATGTAGTGAAAGACCTCCCTTGTTGCTTGCTACTAATATTATCATTGACTAAGGGGTTTTGTTTTTGTTAATTTTGATTTCCAACTTTATTTTAGATGATTTAGGTATGTTTTCATATTTTTATATAATCACATTAGAAATCATGATAGCTTTCTTCATTTGATAGCTACAACTAAGGACCATGCTAATTGTTGTAGTGCATAATGCGTTTTCTAGTCAATGGCGGCTAAAAGATTGAGTTCTTTTTAGAGCATTGCATCTTATTTCTTTTTGCATCCTTGCTGAGTTTAAATTTCAATAATAAAAATCCTTATGTAATGCTAAATGAGCACAATGATAATGTTATGTAGCATTTAGACTCTTTTTAGTATCTCTTAGGAGCATTTTCTTTTGAAAAAGCGTTTATGTTTTATCTCGTGAAAGAAGTATAAATTTGTATCAACATATCAATGAAAATGTAGGCTCTATATAATTAATTATATTTATTGAACATGATGTTTAGTGTGTTTCTCATTTTGATTAAAAAATTAGCAATATTTTTAGATTTGTTAGGCAAAAGTTAATATAATACCCTTTCATGGTAATATTGAAATGGTGCTTTGGTATGAATGATATCCTTGTGACAAATAACTTTTTAGGATAAATCTATGATAGATTATAGCCAATGAGAAAAAATTGAAGATTTTTTAACTATTATTAAAGTTCAACACATATTCTTAAGAAAGCATTATAATTTGGTAAACCCTATTTTTAAAAACTATTTTAACCATTAAAAGTTCATAGTGATAGTTTGAAAGAACAATTATAAAATATAACTTTGTAGTTATCTAGAATTTTTTATTAATCATTTAAAAGGTTGTAATTGTAGTTTTGCATTATCTATTAACATTGTAAGCTCTTAAGTTTTCTTGAATCAATTGAATTGAGTTTTTTTTTCATAATCATTACAAGTCTTAACATAAGTTAATTACATCAAACCCATTACTTCAAAATAAGATTATTAATGAACTATAATATTTATATCCATCATTTAAAATGATGGAATCATGTTCCTTCCTCCTTTTGAAAAGGGTCAAATCTACAGTTTGGGTGCAGCCACTAAAGAAAATAAATTTTGATATCTTTAAATTTATTCTCCTCTTCATCATTTCATTCTTGATAAGTCATATATCTTACTGGGAAGATGATTACTATTCTAATATTTGATCACTAATAGTAATTTGATGTAATTTCAATATGTCTATATGCATGATGTATACTTTTTTATGTGTGCTATAGTATACGAGAAAATTTTCTAACATTTGCTAATAATGCTATTTTTAATGCAACGTAGCTTTAGTAGGTTATTTGTTTGTTAAAATTTACCTTGATAGTGGTTGCTATTATTGAAGTTCTGTAAAATCATGAATGTGATAAAAGTGACAGGGAATAGCAAAAGGGATCTTCCATGTGCGTACATGTGGTTCTTGAAATGTAGTTATTTCAAACTTATAGTAATTCACTTGTTAATGAATTTTGTTAGCTTTATGTTATTCTAAATTTTATTTGATTTTCCAAACTACAACTATTACCTTAGTTTGTGAATGTAATGTTCAAAGAATTTTGGGGTTGCTAAAAATGTCTATCCTTTCTGAGAAATTAAAGAGAATGGAAATTTATAATTGGATGACAATGGAAGATTATTTTGATAAAAATATTGTTTATAATTTTTTTGAATGGTTGATTGATGGTGTATCAATTGTGGTAAATACTCTGCAAGCCACTATACAAGGTCAAAATTTCACCCTCAATTCAAATGATATTGTAGATATCATACACGTTTCATGCAATAATGAGCTAGCTATCAAGGAATGAAGATGGAAAAAAGTGAAAAGCACCTAATTCAGTATGCCCAAAAATTTGATAAGAAAGAGAACATTGCAAATTATTATTCAAACTTATTATTTCTCTTCAAATTTATGTAGTGGGATTTATTTCTAGTGAAAGCAATTAAAGAAAAGATATCTAATAATGTAATTTTACTCATGTGGGTATTGGATAACAATGAAGATCTTGCTTTTGATATCCTAGTGACCATAATGTTTGAGATGGGCAAGCATGCAAGGACATTGCACCTACATGATACTAGAGAGACTCTTGGTTTTCCAATTATTATCACTAAATTATTATAGAAAAAGAATATACAAGTTATTTCAATTCAACTTTAGGAAATAGTAAAGTTAGATTTGGAAAACATGTTCAAGAATGCATCATTGTTAGAGAGAGCTGAGATATCATCTTTGCAAGATATATAACATCATGACAAATATCTTCTTAAAGTAATTGAGGATAAATTAGAATATGGGATTGAGACATTGAATAATTATTTTGAAAGCAATGCAAGAGTTTGGAATGTTGTGTAGGAGCTAAAATCTAACAAGTCCTGCTTGCTAGAAGTAAACAATTAAATTAAGGATAAAATAGAGAATTTTGTAGCTCATGAAAATAGTTGCATGGAGAAGCTTATTCTTCATAATGAGAAAATGGATGACAAAATTATAGCACTAAATACAGAAATTGGCTTATTAAAAAATGCATTAGTAGTTAAAAATGATGGTTCCAAAAAAATTCATCTTGAGCCAAGCAACATTACCAAGGACCTTAATGATGGTATGTTATTGTACACTTTTTATATTTTCTTTATTTCTTTTCTTGTAATTAAATATTTTTTTAATGTTGTTATTGTAAATGTCTTTAATAGATTTGCATCAAATGCCAACACCTAAAGCGACTAGAAGATTATATGTTGTCATTGAACACAATAGAAAATAAGTGATTTATGAGAAGAAGTATTTGAATAAAGGAACAAGTATGTGAAATAGATGTTTCTATTGTATTTGTTTTTCTTTAAATTTAATTTTTCTATTTTATGCTCAACTTTTTTTCTAATTAAATGTATCAAACTTTCATGGTTATATGTTATCTAGCTTTATTATCAAATTTTACCTTTTGCATTTGATGCTTATGTAGATTCTAATATGCCAATGGATCAATGTGGAATACTTGATAAACTAATGCATTTTCTTGTCTTTGGTATTCTTGATAGTAAAGAGCTTGTGAGAACATATTGTGCCCCATATGTCACCGTAGGATTTTCTTTCAAAAGTCTATATCAAGATGGGTGGAAACAATGGCTTGACGATGATATCATAAAAGTGTACATCATGCACTTGAAGCCACTTCAAAAGTCAATATATGCCTATGAAGAATGGTAGAATCTAAAATATTTCATCTTTAATAGTATGTTTCAATTTATGTGAAGTTCTTCTAGAGCAAGATGCAAGTGGTGTAGAAGAATCAGTTGAGACATAAATCAAAGAAAGACACCAAAAGACATGTTGTAAATGTTGAAAGTGGTACATTGGTTGAAGAAGAATTTGATGATTTTTTTGTAGAAGTAGATTTTGTGAAAGAGCTCAAAGATAAAACTTGTTGGGACAAGTTTATGCAATCTAGGCACTCATTATTTTGGTATCCCTTGAATAGTAGTGGGCATTAGGTACTTGTTGTGTAGACATACTTGTAAACAAAAGATTGGTGTATGATTCTTTACTTTCTCCACAACATGTTGTTGCTGTTAAGAAATTGATGTTGAATGTTATTGACTATTTATTTGAAGGTGATTTTGTATTCTCTCAAAGAAAAATGGAACTCAAGGTAAATAAAAATAAGATGTCTACAAAATGGAATGTAATTTCTGTAAAAGGTATTCTTAGACAAGAAAATGGATATGATTGTGGCATGTATACATTAATGTATATGCATAAGTTAGTATTAAGTAAAGATTTAAATTTCACTCCTAAGTCTATTTCAATGTATGGGAAAATCATGATACAGGAAATCCTAAGTTCTTTAGCAGTTGATTAAGTTTGGAAAAACATGTCTCTATGACATATGCTAAATAGAAACTGTAGTGAACATGGTCCATTTGTATTTTCAAATGTATCTAAAACTAATAACAAACATGGTGCATAAGGCATTTCATAATTTTGATGCTATTATGTTGTAATGCATCTCTTTTGTAATTTTGTAAAGAAATATGTAATATATAGTTAGTTACCTTTTGAATATGTTTTACATGTTCTATATTATATATACATCCAATTATTACTTGATCATCATTATTTTTATAATTGGAAGTAGTACTTTCCATAAAATAATCAACAAATCAGATCTAAAAATAGACTAGAGAAGCTCTGGAGAAATTATTAGAATGCTGTAGATCTGAATAAAATGTTAAAGGCAGAAAATATCATGCTGTAGTAGATCAAATAGATGCTATAAATCATTGAAAACCACTATAAAATCCAGCAAATGCTTGTTGTAAAAGAAGAAGGAAAATACTGAAAGAAAATAGTACATGAACACAAAGATTTATGTGGTTTAGGCCCTTTTTATCCTACCTCCATGACAATGCTAATCTACCTTCTATTCTACTAAAATATTAAGGACACAAGCCGTCCTTATAGATTTTCCAAGCATCCAATCTATTACTCAAGAGATCTTAGATCAACATCAAAAAGACCCTTGTCTCCAAGGTAAAACCTCAATACAATGCTTCCACATCAAAAACACCCACTTAAAGGCTATCCCAAGCCTTCTATTTATAAGAAAACATTAGAACCAAATCCCAATCCTAACACATGGGATAAAACACATCCCCACATAAATATCACTTTACAAACTGACCTTCCCTTCCTTTTTCTTCTTCATATCATTATTTAAAATGCAACATCCTTTTTAAAACATAAAAGGAAATACAACAAATAATACTAATGTATTTTTCTTCATTTTTCCAACAAACTTCCCCTTGATGACAAATCCAACCAACCTTCAAGAGATGTGCACTTTTGATTAAGCTTTAGCTATCCCAAGCTACTTCCTATAGAAAATGTGTTTTTTAGCTATCACTGGTTTTGTTAAAGCATCAGGAACATTAAGCTTTGTATGGACCTTTTGAACATGCACCAAGCTATCCTCTATGATTTCTCTTATGAAGTGGAACTAGATATCTATATATTTCGTCCTAGCATGAAAGGAAAAATTCTTTGCAAGATGGATTGCACTCAAATTGTCACAAAACATAGCTGATGATAGTAGTTACTCTAGTGGTTTATTCTAATTATTAGAGTAGTTACTCTAGCGGTTTATTCTAATTATTAGAGTGGTTACTCTAATTATTAGAGTAGTTGCTCCCAAGCATATAAATACAGTGCCCAGGCATACAATTGAAAAAAGAAGTCTTTTTGTAGTTGAGTAGCAAAAATCTTGTAGTCTATTTAAAAGTTAGAGTATTTTCCAAGTGCCTGCAGTAGGAGGTCTAAGTGTGGATGGATCTTTATTTAAGCATTGTGTACTTGAGCACACCTTGTGTATGGCAATAAAGATGAGCTCTTCGATTCATCCTTGCAGCACTTGAGATTTTTTTTCTTGCACATTTATTTTATTTTATTTTCTTATGCATTTATTTTATTTTATGCACTTTACATTTCTGTTATTAGCACATCAATTCATTTTGATCAATTAAGGAAATAATTAAATTAGAAAAGCACAACCACTTCGAGCATGTTTGTAATGCTTGGTAACCCAGTAACGATTAGCGTTTGGTAATCCTAGCAGTGTTGCACTGGTTTAGGATGTGTACAACAAGTGGGAATGGATGCTTGTGTTAGGATTAGTTAGAACTTAGTTAATGAGTAGTTAAGTTAAATTAGTCACCTAGTTATCTCTCTCTTTCCTTATTAGCATAGGATAAAAAAACATAAAAAATATAAAAATCATATGCCTCAAGCTTACTTAATCATACAATCGTGGCATATAAGTAATTTTGGGAAGACAACGATCAATCAACTAGTCCTTATTCCACAAGGGTGCATAAGCACTTAGTCCTTGGAATTTAACTGGATTGTGTGTGAAATGCTCGTATTTGTATGGTTGAGCGTAGGGGTACCTCGATGCTCATCATTGGCGTCATTGCTAGGGACTTAGTTGTTTGTGGGCTAACTAGAACATAGGAAATCATTCACATTGTTGGAATGAACCCTTAGGGTTGGTTGAGAAAATAATAAACAAGAATACATTGCACACTGAATAGACAAGTATGTCTTCTTCTTCGTACGAAAGCGCCTCACTGCCTAGGTCTGAAATAGGAAACAATCGGTGGCATAATATACATGACATTGATCCACTAGTCCCTCAACAAGTTTGAGTGGTATATATTCATCCCAATGAGTATATACTAGACTTCACCTTTATCCTCCATCAAGATGAACAACTGTGTTGGTGAGACTTAGAAGGTAACATAGTGTTACCTCCTGATCGTTCAATCCCAAGCATGCTTCTTTGTGCTCTTACACTAATTGGCATGTCACATTTACATGCAGAATACATTGTGCAAGACCATGACTCGAGAGAATACCATATGAAACATCCTAACAAACACAAGGTCATCTTAGCCTCACCAGGATCTTGCAATCCACACAGCACGATGGCAGTTCATTGGGAGAAGAACGTTCTGAGTCCAGGTCAGCCAGTTCGGCAAATTTTCTACTTTGAGCATGGATAGGTTTTGTACCATCCTGCTTGCCCACCAAAGTAGCCTAAATAGTCAGTAGCCTGCTCAGGAACAGCATGCAGAATCGGCAGCAACATCCTGAATGAAGGCGTTTGATCATGTCATCGACAAGTCCCTGAACAAATGCAAATTTGTTAGGGACTTCAGCCCCTGACTCCATATGAGGTAGAGGAAGCCTCGAAGCATTAGCAGTAGCACCTGTTACATGACTAAGCACGTCAGAAACGGCCAAAATGGACTATGGTAAGACACAGGCAAAACCTAACTCACCAGCATCCAGCTATAGTCTTTCTTCTTGCTGATGCAGGATGATCACGGTAGGCTCGGTAGAAGGCCCCTACCTCATGCGCTGGTGCCTTTTCTTTTAGGAGGGTAGTGTCTTTCTTATTTTGGGGAGGTACCTCTTCATTAGGAAGAGGCTCCCCAATGACAAGAGTCCCTACCTTGGAGACAAGAGCTCCATTATTCCTGATTGGGGCCCTTTCTTCCAAAGCCAGGGCCCCTGCATCCTTATTTGTCATGCTTGTCTTGAGGGCCGACACTCCCTCGTCACCTTCCTCTTCGTCTTCTTCTTCTACTGCCCACAAAGGGACATACACACGTCAAATTGAAGCAAGTTAACTCAAAACAAATGCCATGCTACAACCCACTGCCTAACAAAGCATAAAATAGTAGGCAATAGAAAAGTAAACTAAATATTATGTAGCGCTCACCAATGGGGGGTTGCATTCACCACAACTTGAACCACAGTCTTCGTCCCTCCTATTCCTGAAGGCTTTCCCTAGTTGAGGGAGGTCTCTTTTTTCGCAGCTTTGTGGGCACGGTCTCAGCTATGAGATGTTCACCCTATGTCACGTTGCCGATTATGGTAGGGGGAATCTCCCCTACGTTATCCTAGCCACAAGCACTACAAACTGCCAAACCTTTAGTCGTTATAGATAACGACTCCCCCACCACTTCTGGGGGGTCCTGGGCTTGCATAGTCCAAAGGACCTGTCAAATCCATGGCTTAGGAATCTAGTCATGATCTAGCTTAGACCAGACTCCATCCTCCTGGACCATCAGGAACTTTGTGAAGCGCTTTATATAGCCTATGTAGAAAGTGTAGTGTATGTTATAGCAGGATTCTGTTGGCTCACGGAGTCCCAAAATCTCGACCTGCAAACCACGACATAGGAATTCAGCCCAGTTGTAACGGGCCCCTTCCTCCATGACTTCCCGCATGACCCAAGCCTACTCAAGCCCCAGGACCTTTCCTTGGGTGAGAAATTAAGGGAATCTGTGAGCACGAAAGACCAAGTATATCCCCATAGCAAGACCTTCATTGAGTTTGTTCATAGGGAACCCCTTTTGCTCCTTGATGAGCCTCAACCACTCCTCGATATGCTACTTTTGGATGGTCAACTCCTGCTTGCCCTTCGACATCATGTCGGCGCCATCAGCAGGAATGCTAGAAAAATATGCAAACAGCTGGTCATTGATGTCAATGATCACCCGCACACCTTGCACATACATATGGAAACGGCTTGCCTGCCCAGAGAAGGAGTTGACAAAGGAAAGCATCTCGGCAACAGGGACGCTTGAATTTGGAGCCATGAACAAGTCCATAAGCCCAGCCATTCAGATTTTCTTGAGCAAAGCATCCAGAGCCCCTCGTTCTAACCAGCTCTTGCTTGCTGCTACTTCACCATATTTGAAGTAAATGTTCCCCCCTTACCTCTTGGCAGTTACCACCATCACCTCACGAGGCTTCCTCACTCCTGCAGCAATGATCATGAAACGTACTTAGCATAACGAACTAAAAAAACACTTGAGCATGTGGCGCCCGCCTGTTAACCCACCAGGTCTATACGGTGAGGGGAATAGTGGGAGCTCAGCTGCCAAGACTACTTCAAGCGTGATCTACTTGAAAGGTTCTCTCCACTCCTTGTCCAACCAACCCTTCACCCTACAATGACTATAGAGGGAGGCGAGTGTGTGTAGATAGGAATAGTATCCCTCCCCGCAATGAGCAATCACGCTCGTCCGTAGGCTCTTTGCAGAGGCAAATTCCCTTAGGGTAAGCTGGGTTGCAGCCAACTCACCTGGTGGGTCATGAACTCCATCATCATCAATATAGAACCTGGTGATAAGCACACACTATCAGCACTCGGTTAATTATGATAACGTTGCACAACCAAGCAAAGTAAAGATGCGAAACTCACCCGCCAATGCAATGGACAATCCCCTGTGGGTTCTGAAAGTAGGCCACCATTTGGCATGCAAGATACAGTGTGTTTTATGGGTGATAACACTAGTATTCTGGCATATCCCAGATCCAGGCTAAACGCCTCAACAATGTTAAGTGTGGGTTAGATCCTCCTCCCGGCCTACTTGGGGTTGCAATGTTGGAAAGGTATCTCATGATGCCCCAATTTGTCCTTGGCAGTAAGGCCTCTATTATGCCAGATGCCTTCTCTTTGTCTAAGGAGGACCAAACCATGAGACTAAAATGGTTGAGAAGGAATTGTAGGAAGTCTCGTGCCCCATCCCTGAACCAAATGTCTCGCTCTCTCACAAGTATCGAGGGAGGAGGAATGTTGGCCATAGGCCTGCCCACGTGACATAGGACCCCTTCAAGGTCCAAGACGATCAGCCTAGACCTTGGCCCTACCCTGCATGACACAACCAACAGATATTGACATCAAATTTGAACGCAATGCATGTGCAACATAGCAGCGCTTAGCAGAACACGAATGTAGCGTAACATAACCCTTTGCTCACCACAGCATAGCAAAGATGTGAAAGCCTAGTGATGAGACGCGACGTACGCGATATCGCGGCGGCTGCGATATCGCGTCTTACCCTGCGATATCGCGTACGCGATATCGCGTCCCGCTACCATATCTATAAATAAGAGGC